>CM053037.1:12511251-12858717 GCA_028564925.1 Lithobates sylvaticus | reverse complement strand
ATTTAATTTCCTGCTTTTGCGATTGGCTCACCGTTTTTCCCAGAATTCTGCACTAAGATATAACTTCGATTTTGAGCATCCCCTGCAACACAAGTGTCATTTTTGGTGAGATACTCTCAAAGGGAAAAAAAGTAGATATTTGCCAGCACACCATGGATCGGCACAAAGTAGTGTCCAAACTGATTATTTATTGCATGATCTCTGGACGCTACTTTGTGTCGATCCGTGGTGTGCTGGCAAATATCTACTTTGTGACTTGAACCAGTATCCATCTGGTTGTTGCTGCAGCACCCAAACTTTGAGAGCTTATACCAGGAACGCGTGCGATGGGAATATGAAGTATTACTCTCAAAGAGAAATCACGTCTCAAGGGATGCAGACCCTCCAGCATTCCTAATTAGAGCCCTGCAGGTGCAGCAGCTGATTAATAATTATAAGATCACTCCCAGAACTTCTTCAGAATAACAAAAGGTAGGAATCTGCAACAAGGTTGGTTAAATAGATCACCCAGAGGGGAATGTTTTTTTTTTAAGTGTTCTATCTTTAAGGCCCCTTTCCAAATTCTGCGACTTGGGACTGCGACTTGGGACTGCAAAGTCGGATGACAAGTCGTATCCCATGATTTCCAATGAGTTTCAATCATATCTGTGCGACTTCCTGTCACACCAACTTCAAAGTAGTCCCTGTACTACTTTTGGTCTGACTTTGATGCAAATTGAGGCCCATAGACCTCACGTTTACACAGGCACTCCCTGAAATCGTGGTAAAATCGCGTGGCACTGTGACTTAGTGCCACTAAGGGGCTACAGGATAACTAAACCTGTGTTTGTTTTTTCTTTTATATAACAAACATGTCATACTTACCTCCTCTGCGCAGTTGGTTTTGCACAGTGGCCCCGATTCTCCTCTTCTGGAGTCCCTCAGCGACGCTTGTGGCTCCTCCTCTTCTCAAGTGCCCCGTTGGAGAAGCGCTCTCCCTAGGGACACTCGTGCCGGAACTCAGTCAAGTAATTGCCAGACCATTGTTCCTAATTTTTACTGACAGTCTACTGTCTGGAACCGTACAAGCTGATTGGAGAAAAGCCAATGTAGTACTAATATTTAACTCATTAAAATTAGAAGAACAGAGGTTTAACCTTAAACTGCGTAGAGGGTTCTTTACTGTAAGAGCGGCAAGGATGTGGAATTCCCTTCCACAGGCGGTGGTTTCAGCGGAGAGCATCGATAGTTTAAAAAACTATTAGATAAGCACCCGAACGTCCACAACATACAGGGACATACAATGTAATACTGACATAAAATTCAGTCCTTCTAGCACAAATCCTCTACCCCTAAAATTTCCCCCACTGGTACACATCTCCCCCACTTACAATCTCCCCTCCCAGTACAAATTCTCCCCAAACCCCCCCCCCCCCCTCCTAGCACCAATCTTCTTCCACCCATCCCACCTCCCAACACAAATCCCCCTAAATAACCACTCTTAGCACCCCCCCCCTCAAATTTCCCCAACTAGAACAATACTTAACTCCATGCGACCCCCCAAATTCCCCCTTCCAACAAAAATCCCCTCCTCCAAATCTCTTTGTGGTGCCCCCACCTCACATGATACCAAAGTGTCCAGGGCAGTCGCCCCTCCTGCCCACCCCTTGTTCTGGCTCTGCTGTTTATCTGCAGCCCTCTCTTCTCTACAGCCATTCAAAATCTACAATTTACACATCATTTCTCAGCTCCAGGAGGCAGGGGGTGGGGATCTGATGCCACACACTGCACTACATAGAGCAGAAAGCTGGATGTAATCTGAGACCTGAGTGGAAGGGACGGACACACCCCCTTCTACACAGTCTCATAGGAAAACATGCCCAGCTGAGGCTGACAATCACAGGCTGTATGCTGGAACCATCCTCCCCCATCCCCCAAGATTCTGTGGTGTGGGCATAACCTATCAGTTTGTTAGCAAAAAAAGTCATCAGGTGTTGGCAACACTGACCAGAGGTGGGTGGGGCCATCCCCAGGGGTCTTTGGTGCCCCATAAAATGTCAGTGACCCATGCAGATAGCAGAGGAAGGAGGCAGCGGACAGAAATCACACTAGGTGCTTTGGATTGAGGCAAGTACACACTATAGAAGGATATGCTTGGTTCATTTTTTCATTTCCGAGGTTTACAACCAGTTTGAGGAACCCCTAGCAACCTCTGGAGGAACCCTAAGGTTTCAGAGAACCCTGGCTGAGGAAGGCTGTTAGGCATCTCATACTCATTGACAACAAGCTATGGTTCCCCTTGATGGTCCATGTAGACGGAGCCTTACTGCAGACATCCATCATGGCTATCTAATGTGGAAAGCATCGAGACAGACAGGAAAGCCACAAGTGTGATAAAGTCATTTTGTCCTATCGGAGGAACAATTATATTACAGCGTTATATCCAGGTTATTGCAGCTGACTGTCTGCCAGCTCTGGCCTGCACAGCTTGGAAAGACATCGTACAAGAGATGAAAGATTCTGGGGGGGGGGTGGGGGGGGGGCCTAGCGCCAAACCTTACGCGGGCTGTGCTGCAGCACGAACCAGACGAATCTTGGCCAGGACCTCAGCCCCGAACAGGTTACAGCAACATCTACCCCGAGAAACATTTGTTTCTGATTTTACAAAGCGCAAAAAAATAAAAAAAAATCTAAACAACAACAGAGTTGAAATTCTGATTCCATATAAAGTACCAGTTATGGCGAGTTTACATTTTTCAGAGCGAGCGGTGCTGAAAATATTTAGAGCGGGGAGATGTGGATGCAGATGTCAAGAACAAATAAATAATTACAAGACATTCCAGGCACAGCTAAAGAAACAGTTTACTAAAAGGGCAAGCGTGACTAGAAGTACCAAATATCCAGAACCAAAACTTTTCCCTTTTTAAAAAAATTTTTGCCTAGCCACTTTCAGACCGGACCAATTTGCAGCCACAGGACCAGGCCCCTTTTTGCGATTCGGCACTGCGTCGCTTTAACTGACAATTGCGCAGTCGTGCGACGTGGCTCCCAAACAAAATTGACGTCCTTTTTTTCCCACAAATAGAGCTTTCTTTTGGTGGTATTTGATCGCCCCTGCGTTTTTTATTTTTTTGCGCTATAAACAAAAAAGAGCGACAATTTTGAAAAAAAACGCATTCTTTTTTATTTTTTTGCTATAATAAATATCCCCAAAAAATATATAAAAAAAGTTTTTTTTTCCTCAGTTTTGAAAAAACACATTATTTTTTGCTATAATAAATATCCTCCAAAAATATATAAAAAAACATTTTTTTCCTCAGTTTAGGCCGATACGTATTCTACATATTTTTGGTAAAAAAAAATCGCAATTAGCGATTATTGATTGGTTTGCGCAGAAGTTATAGCGTTTACAAGCTAGGAGATAGTTTTATAGCATTTTTATTAATAATTTTTTTTTTTTTAGTAATGGCGGCGATCAGCGATTTTTATTGTGACTGCGACATTATGGCGGACACATCGGACATTTTTGACACATTTTTGGGACCATTGTCATTTTTACAGCAATCAATGCTATTTAAATGCATTGTTTCCTGTATAAATGACACTGGCAGTGAAAGGGTTAACCACAAGGGGGCAGTGTAGGGGTTAAGTATGCCTAGGGGTGTGTTTCTTACTGTGGGGGGGGGGGGGGGCGTGGCTGTCAGCTAGTGAATGCTGATCTCTGCTCCAATCACAGGGAGCAGAGATCGGCGTCACTAGTTGCTAGGCAGAACGGGGAGATGCTGTGTAATTCCGCATCTCCCTGTTCAGCCTTCCCGTGAGACGATCGCGGGACCCGCGACCGGCCTCACGGGGGTCCCGACCGGCGCGCTCCCGATAGCACGGACGGCATTAAGGAGGGACTTATATATACACCCTCATGCCTGTCCGTGCCATTCTGCCGACGTACATCGTCGTGCGCCGGTCGGGAACCGGCTAGAGTGACAATAGTGACAGAGGCTGAACTTCTCTGGTGGAGACACGGACATCAAGGAAAACTTACAGGTGTTCTAATCCTTCCACGCTGCATCCAGACCCCCCCCCCCCCCAAAAAAGATCAGCGTTTGGCTTTAAGGCGACAGACGATAGGAAAATCAGATGGGAAAATTCGTACGACGAGCTGTCTGGCGATTTTCTGATCATTAGTACGGTGCTTTCGACAGCTGATTTCACTTTTTCGTCAGACAAAAGCTGGATGTGCAAAACGTTTGTCGGATGTGAACTCAACATTCGATTTTCCTTTCATTAGTACGGTTTTCGTACGAAACAAATCGTAAGAGCAAGACTACGCATGCTCACAAACAAAAGAATACATACAAAATTATTCAACGCGTTACGTCACTTCTGATGTTGTATTCTGACGTACGGAAATTTTCCAATTGTTAGTAACCTCTTCACAACATGAGACAAAATGCCACAAAAATTGGACGTTCGGTCGTCCAAAAATCTAAGCGTGTGTATGAGACTTTACAGACAATTTAGGATATTTTTAGATTAAGAAGGGAACCGTATATTTCAAATGGTAACCAAAAAGACACGTTGGTATATGGACCTTACTTAGCCTAGATGTGACATTCTCAGCCAGGGGTTCCTCTAGAAGTTACTAGGGGCTCCTTGAGTTGTGCTTAATTGTGCTTCCATTTGATGGTGCCAGTTCCAGGGCCAGCTGCATGACACCAAAGATATTTTTAGCTGTCTATAAGACATTCTGGCCACGGATGCTTCCTACTACTGACCACCAATGTAGGGACATTCTTCTCACTGACCACCAATGTAAGGAACATTCTTCTCACTGATCACCAATGTAAGGAACATTCTTCTCACTGATCACCAATGTAAGGAACATTCTTCTCACTGATCACCAATGTAAGGAACATTCTTCCCACTGATCACCAATGTAAGGAACATTCTTCTCACTGATCACCAATGTAAGGAACATTCTTCTCACTGATCACCAATGTAAGGAACATTCTTCTCACTGATCACCAATGTAAGGAGCATTCTTCTCACTGATCACCAATGTAAGGAACATTCTTCTCACTGATCACCAATGTAAGGAACATTCTTCCCACTGATCACCAATGTAAGGAACATTCTTCTCACTGATCACCAATGTAAGGAGCATTCTTCTCACTGATCACCAATGTAAGGAACATTCTTCTCACTGATCACCAATGTAAGGAACATTCTTCTCACTGATCACCAATGTTAAGCCCCATACACACGGTCGGACAATCCGCGGACCAGGTCGGTCGGATCCTGTCCGTCATACTTTGTCTGATGTTGGTTTTGCGTACACACGGTCGGACAAAGTTGTCGGAAAATCCGATCATTCTGAACGTGGTGACGTTTGTTGCCTACGACGGGACTACGTAGAGGCTAGTAGCCAATAGCTTTGGTCATGTAATGTGATCTGAGCATGCGTAGCACTTTGTCCGGTCGGACAACCGTACACACGATCGGATTTGGTGTGATCGGACCGTGTTGTCTGCAAATCTTTCCAGCAGGAGATAAGACTTTGTCCGTCGGACAATCCGACGTACACTGTCCGATGGTGCATACACACGGTCTGATTTTTCAACAACATTGTCCGATCGGACAGAATCCATGAAAAAGTCTGACCGTGTGTATGGGGCTTAAGGGACATTCTTCTCACTGATCACCAATATGAGGAACATTCTTCTCACTGATCACCAATGTAAGGAACATTCTTCCCACTGATCACCAATGTAAGGGACATTCTTCCCACTGACCACCAATGTAAGGGACATTCTTCTCACTGATCACCAATGTAAGGAACATTCTTCCCACTGACCACCAATGTAAGGGACATTCTTCCCACTGACCACCAATGTAAGGGACATTCTTCTCACTGATCACCAATGTAAGGAACATTCTTCTCACTGATCACCAATGTAAGGAGCATTCTTCTCACTGATCACCAATGTAAGGGACATTCTTCTCACTGATCACCAATGTAAGGAACATTCTTCTCACTGATCACCAATGTAAGGAACATTCTTCTCACTGACCACCAATGTAAGGAACATTCTTCTCACTGATCACCAATGTAAGGAACATTCTTCTCACTAATCACCAATGTAAGGGACATTCTTCCCACTGATCACCAATGTAAGGAACATTCTTCCCACTGATCACCAATGTAAGGAACATTCTTCTCACTGATCACCAATGTAAGGGACATTCTTCCCACTGACCACCAATGTAAGGAACATTCTTCTCACTGATCACCAATGTAAGGAACATTCTTCCCACTGATCACCAATGTAAGGGACATTCTTCTCACTGATCACCAATGTAAGGAACATTCTCCCCACTGATCACCAATGTAAGGGACATTCTTCCCACTGACCACCAATGTAAGGGACATTCTTCTCACTGATCACCAATGTAAGGAACATTCTTCCCACTGATCACCAATGTAAGGGACATTCTTCCCACTGACCACCAATGTAAGGGACATTCTTCTCACTGATCACCAATGTAAGGAACATTCTTCTCACTGATCACCAATGTAAGGAACATTCTTCTCACTGATCACCAATGTAAGGAACATTCTTCCCACTGATCACCAATGTAAGGGACATTCTTCTCACTGATCACCAATGTAAGGAACATTCTTCTCACTGATCACCAATGTAAGGGACATTCTTCTCACTGATCACCAATGTAAGGAACATTCTTCCCACTGATCACCAATGTAAGGAACATTCTTCTCACTGATCACCAATGTAAGGAACATTCTTCCCACTGATCACCAATGTAAGGAACATTCTTCTCACTGATCACCAATGTAAGGAACATTCTTCCCACTGATCACCAATGTAAGGAACATTCTTCTCACTGATCACCAATGTAAGGACATTCTTCTCACTGATCACCAATGTAAGGGACATTCTTCTCACTGATCACCAATGTAAGGGACATTCTTCCCACTGATCACCAATGTAAGGAACATTCTTCCCACTGATCACCAATGTAAGGAGCATTCTTCCCACTGATCACCAATGTAAGGGACATTCTTATCACTGTCCTCCAATGTAAGGGACATTCTTCCATCTGATCACCAATGTAAGGGACATTCTTCTCACTGATCACCAATGTAAGGGGCATTCTTCTCACTGATCACCAATGTAAGGGACATTCTTCCCACTGATCACCAATGTAAGGGACATTCTTCTCACTGATCACCAATGTAAGGAGCATTCTTCCCACTGATCACCAATGTAAGGGACATTCTTCCATCTGATCACCAATGTAAGGGACATTCTTCCATCTGATCACCAATGTAAGGGACATTCTTCTCACTGATCACCAATGTAAGGAGCATTCTTCCCACTGATCACCAATGTAAGGGACATTATTCCCAATGGCCACCAATGTAAGGGACATTCTTCCCACTGATCACCAATGTAAGGGACATTATTCTGACTGATCACTAAAAACATATTAAAAATAGGGGTACTTTTCACATACTAGGACACGATAATGTCCAAATGTTATCAGCTAAAATTCTTTTTATTTCATAGAAAATGTTTTAAAAATCCACTTCTTAAAGGGTTATACAAGTTTAAAAATATATTTATATAGCACTGTGTTACATAAAAGAAACTCCTCCTGGCTCATAGATCATCATATAATTATACTGTAGTCGTATCTAATTATTCTATTAACAGATATCTTGGCATCCATAATATGAATACATCACATGGTGTGGATAGCGTTATAGAGCCCGACTCTACTAGATTCTTCACTTCCTCTGGAATATACAGTATATGGAATCTGTGTATATAAAGTTACTGTAAATGACACTGTCACCATCAATGCATATAGAAGAACATCTGTAATGTGGATGGGAGATCCTTGGGGAGGCAGACTGGAGCATAATTGCATCTAATGTGTCATATTGCGAGTATTGTCCAAATCAAAGAAAAAGCGTTCATCCATTAATCTAAACATTGACCACAAACAAAGCCATATTCCCAAACGGAATATTACATTTCAAATACCGTATATACTCGAGTATAAGCCGACCCGAATATAAGCCGAGGCACCCAATTTTACCACAAAAAAATAGGAAATGTATTGACTCATATAAGCCTAGGGTGAGAAATGCGCAGCTACTGTAAGTGGAAAAGAGGGTCAACAATGCCCATTTGCAGCCTCACTGTGCCCATTTGCAGCCATAGGTCCCCCAAACTTCAAACTTGGTAGTTAAGGGTTCCTAGATGCCCCCTAGCTGCAGCCAAAATTTGGGGTCTCTGAACCCAAAGGGTTTTCGAAATGACATTTCTACAGATGGACACAGTTGACCGAATTTGGGGCCCCATATCTCGTGGCCACTTGGTGCTAGGAACCCCAAAGTTGGTTTGCAAACCTAGTGGAAATAGCACTACAACATATCCAAGGATGGGGTTCCTATTACCAAGTGGCCCCGAGATACGGGGGCCACAAAATCGGTTTGGAAAATGTCAAGCACTTTTCTGCAGCAGAGAATGACATTTTCCGAACCGATTTTGGGGCCCAGTATATCGGGGGCCACTTGGTGCTAGGAACCCCATCTTTGGACATGTTGTAGTGCTAGTTCCGCTGGGTTAGCACCAAGTGGCCCCGAGATAGGGGGCCCAAAAATGGGTTTGTAAAAATGTCATTCTCTGCTGCAGAAAAATGCTTGACTCGATTATAAGCCGAGGGGGGCATTTTCAGCACAAAAAAAAAGGGGCTGAAAAACTCGGCTTATACTCGAGTATATACAGTAGCTAAGTCATTTATAATGTAAGATACAGTGCATCCGGAAAGTATTCACATCGCTTCACTTTTTCCACATTTTGTTATCTTACAGCCTTATTCCAAAATGAATTAACCACTTAAAGGACCAAGACTATTTCTGATAAGTGTTGTTAGTAGTTAAAATCAGTATTTGTTGCTAGAAAATTACTTAGAACCCCCAAACATTATATATATATATATATATATATATTTTTTTTTTTTTTTTTTTTAAGCAGAGACCCTATAGAAAAAAATCGAGATTGTTGCAATACTTTATGTCACACCATATGAAAGGGGTCTAAAAGCAATGAAAAAAAAAAGAAATGAAATTTTATGTTTGCACATAAAAAAAATGGGCCCTTTAAGGCCAAGTGGTAGAAGTAATGTTTGACGTGGGTCCGGTCCTCCAAGGGCATAGTCGAGTGGGGGCCATCTTGCCCTCACTCGACTTCCTGCCCATCACTCCATCAGATCGTATAGTTTCCGATGCTGCTGATCGCTCTGGCAAGCGCCGGAAATGACAGAGAAGCAGCGGGGGTTGGGGGGGGGCACCTCTGCCACTGCCCATAAAAGTGATCATGTGGCGATTCCACCGATGGGACCACTTTTAGGGGGTAAGCATGCAGATTAGTGCTCAATTTAAAAAAGGGGGGGGGTGCAGTTTGGCATGTTCACCCTGGGCTCTACATGGCCTTGTCCCGGCACTGGTTGTTAGTCAGGTATTCTGTCACTTTGTTTTTTTGGTTCACCTTTATCTCTCCTCCTATCAGCATGCTTCTTAGAACATTGTTTGGTTCCATGATCTGCTTCTTCCTCTCACACTCCAGCCCTGCTTTACAGGAACAGCAAGAGGCTACCACCCGGTTAAATCGAGGTATGTACACTGCTTGCATGCATAAAATACATTTAATGAGGTATTAACGGTTATAGAGCTGAATTAATGTGGCTTTTCTATCTGCCTGGGGTTCAGCTTTAACTCTACAGGGTCAGAACATTTAGGCAGCGCCAAGTCATATTTATGAAGTATGCGCTGGGCAGACGACTGGAAGTGTCCACTACGATTTCTGGATGGGAAACGCATTCATATGAGATGAAGCATTGATTTGGATGTTGTGTGAGCCCTGGCAAGCCTCTCCACTTTCCACAGAGGCCTTCCTTACCGCTGTCTGTCGGCTAAGTTATTAGGAGCGCGCTCTCCTCGGCTGCTAATACGTTCAGCATAAATTCTCTGTGACTGGTGACTGGACCGGAGCAGGCGGTTTATGTCACTCTTCTAAAAATACGCAACGCTAAAGGAACCGGCTGATGTCAAACAGACATTGGGAGACTGAAATGAAATCTGCACATTTAGTTTGGACGTCGGCTTAGCGTATGTTTTAGATATATAGAAGAAGGTCACCTGCTTTTGTATAAAATCTACATAAAAATAGAATGCAATGATTTGTAAATTTCATAAACCCATATTTTATTCACAATAGAACATAACGTATCAAATGTTTAAAATGAGAAAATGTGCCATTTTAAGAAAAAAAATAAGGTCATTTTGAAATTGATGGCAGCAACACGTCTCAAAAAAGTTGGCACAGGGCAACAAAAAGGTGGCAAAGTAAGTAGCACTAACAAGGAAGAGCTGAAAGGGCATTTTGCAACTAATTTGTTTTATTGGCGACAGGTCAGTAACGTGACTAGGTATAAAAGAGCATCTTAGAGAGTCAGAGAGTCTCAGAAGAAAAGATAGGCAGAGGTTCACCAATATGAAAAATCTGCATCTAAAAATTGGTAAACAATTTCAGAATAATGTTCCTCAATGTAAAATTGCAAAGATTTTAAATTTATCATCAAAAGATTCACAGAATCTGGAGAAATCTCTGTGCGCAAGGGACCAAAACGCAGTATAAGACGCCCGTGATCCTCAGGCCCTCAGACAGCACTGCATTATAAACAGGCATGATTCTACGATGGACATCACTGCATGGACTCAGGAATACTTCCAAAAATCACTGTCTGTAAACACGGTTTGCAGTGCCAACCAAAAACAGAAGGTAAAGAAATGCCACCATCATCTCTGGGCCAAAGCTCATTTAAAATAATGGTCTGTTGCAAAGTGGAAACCTTTTTTTTGGTCAGACAAATTCAAATTTGACATTCTTTTTGGCAACCATGGGTGCCGCATCCTCCGAACTAAAGGAGGAAAGGGACCTTTCAGCTTGTTATCAGCACTTAGTTCAAAAGCCTTCATTTCTGATGGTATGGGGGGTGCATTAGTGTGTATGGAATGGGCAGCTTGCACATCTGGAAAGACAACATCAAGGCTGAAAGATATATCCAAGTTTTAGAGTTGCATATGTTTTTCAAGACAATATCGAGATGTCATTTTCAGGGAAGGCCTTGCATATTTCAGCAGGACAATGCTAAAACGCATACTGCATGTATGACAACAGCAGGGCTTTGTATTAGAAGAGTCCAGGTGCTTAACTGGCCTACCTGCAGTCCAGACCTTTCACCAATTAAAAACCCCCAAAAAATAGGACAAAGGAGATCCAGGACTGTTGAGCAGTTAGAATCCTATATCAGGCAAGAATGGGGCAACATTCCTTTCCCAAAACTCCAGCAACTGGTCTCAGTTCCCAGATGTTTACAGAGTGTTGTTAAAAGAAGAGGGGATACAACACTGTGCTAAACATGGCCCCATCACAACTTTTTTGAGATGTGTTGCTGCCATCAATTTCAAAATAACCTAATTTTTTCATAAAAATAGTCCATTTTCTCAGTTTAAACATGTGATATGTTTTCTATTGTGACTAAAAATACTGGTTTATGAGATTTGAAGACCATTGCATTCCGTTTTTATGTAGCTTTTACACAGCGTCCCAATTTTTGGGTGAATCGGGGTTGTATTATATCTTTTCAGTGTTACTGTTTAAAGAGTTTGTAAATACATAGGGTCTGACGTTTTTGTCCCTTTCATATGTGTGCCTCCTGCTAAGTAGTTCAGAAACTCCTAATCTGCATACTAGTTTTGGGTCAATGACTCAAAAAATGTACCAGGATCATTGACCTCGAGATTCAGGCAGATAGAATTTTCAGAAGGGGTCGGGGGTTAGCAACAGGATCCTCAATAATAGCTCATCACAAATTTGAAGACACTTTTAATAAATCAAAGCAAGTCTTACAACTTTTTTTTCTTGCTGTCCCCTGAGAACTTCCTTAAAATCATAAATGTCCAGCCAAGATTTTCTTATATTTCCCTTAAGGGAGTTTTGTTAAAAGAAGAGGGGATACAACACTGTGCTAAACATGGCCCCGCCCCAACTTTTTTGAGATGTGTTGCTGCCATCAATTTCAAAATAACCTTATTTTTTCATAAAATAGTCAATTTTCTCAGTTTAAATATGTGATATGTTTTCTAGTGTGACTAAAAATACTTGTTTATGAGATTTGAAGATCATTGCATCCTGTTTTTATGTAGCTTTTACACAGCGTCCCAATTTTTGGGTGAATCGGGGTTGTATTATATCTTTTCAGTGTTACTGTTTAAAGAGTTTGTAAATACATAGGGTCTGACGTATTTGTCCCTTTCATATGTGTGCCTCCTGCTAAGTAGTTCAGAAACTCCTAATCTGCATACTAGTTTTGGGTCAATGACTCAAAAAATGTACCAGGATCGATGACCTCGAATCTCAGGCATCTAGCATTTTCAGAAGGGGTCACTTTTAATAAATCAAAGCAAGTCTTACAACTTTTTTTCTTGCTGTCCCCTGAGAACTTCCTTAAAATCATAAAGGTCCAGCCAAGTTTTTCTGATATTTCATCTGCAGACACATGGCTCTGTGCATGTAGAATTACATTATGAAAAAGCCTTTTCAGCCATCCCTTCATACGCGCCTGGTCCCTAGTCAAGTACAAGTCTAAAGTTCTGCCTGGGGTGCTATTCTTGGGTAACACATATTTGGATCCATCTGAAGTCATTTCCGTATGAGTTATTAGATAAATTGCAGGCGTCTCAGGAACTAAGTAAATATTTGCAGAAAACAGAATTAAACTCTAAACTGTCCAAATGACTTCTGATTGCTTATCCCCGGGCATGAAGCCGGGGGTGGAAAATGTTGTGGACACCTGCTGCAATTCAGCTGCAGAGGGACATCAATACTCACCACGACAGCGTTGCCTCGGCCCTGTCACGTTTATTCCTGCAGTGTCGGCCTCTGGAAGACCTTCCAAACATGACCCACCAATGTGAACTTCTAAATTGCTTTTGTTTTTGTAATTTCTTTTTTCCACTTGGCTGTGACATAAGGAAAAAAAGAGAATGTACAAAGGAAACCAAATGTCCCTGTGTACGCAGCAGTTTGGTGTGACTCATGGCTTCACCTGCTTTCTCCTTGATTACAGTATTTCATACGATATATGGCCACTGATAAAAAATAGAAAATACCTAACTGTAGGAACCTTGCCCTATGTTGGTGTGTTCCTAACCAAGTAAAGATGGTGTTGTTGCTAGGTTGTAACCAGCTTGGCTGTGTACGTCTTCCCTAAGCTCCAAAGGCTTATTCCGCGTACACACGGTCGGAATTCTCGTTGGAAAAAGTTCTGATGGTTTGCTCGTCGGAATTCCGACGGAATTTCACTCAAACTGTCTTGCCTACACACGGTCACACCAAATTCCGACGGTCAATAACACAGCGGCATACAACACGTTTGACTGCACTATAAAAGGGAAGTTTAATGCTTCTGAGCATGCGTCAAATTGTTTCCGAGCATGCGTCGGAATTTTGCGTGTCGGAATTGCATACACACGATCGGAAAATCCGAAAGAAAGGTTTTTCTGCCGGAAAAATTGAGAACAGGTTCTCAATCCAAACTCCGTCGGAAATTTCCGACAGAAAAAAGCCGATGGGCATATACACGGTCGGAAAATCCGATGAAAAGCTCCCATCGGACTGTTTCCATCGGAAATTCCGACCGTGTGTACGCGGCATTAGTCATTACTGTAAAGGAGGTTCCAGCAAGCAGCATGAGGACAACGTGACCCAACCAATCCCCAAGGTTCTTGTATGGTTTGGGAGATAAATATCTGGGGCACCTTTCAAGGTGGTTTTCTTTCCTCCTAGGCTCTGTCTGGGCAGGATGTGTATTTAGAGTTCCTCTTCATGTGGGCCTTGCCTCAGACTGGGACATGTGTAAATGCCCAAAAATCAAAGTTGTCTGCTGGAGTGGATATCTGGACGAAGTCGGGCTGGGAAAGCAGCTTCTTGCTTGTAGGTTGGGTGTAGCGTGGTGCAGCGAAAATAATTCACACAGTCCGGTGCAATAACAAACTTGCATTGAAGAAATGCAGCAACAGCTCACAACAATCCCGGTGGGAAGACTGCCAAACCAGGTGCATTCACGGTTACAGCAACAGGAACAGAGTGGGTTTCAGACAGAATGATAGCATCTGTAGAGAGGGGCAGAAAGCGCCCTGGCCGTCTCCTGCCCAATCTGGAAGATGTCCAGAAGATATGCGACCCTTAAATAGGCTCTGCCCGACACAAGATGGCTGCCAGAGTCAAATGAAGCAACAGCATCCAACTGGATCGCTGCCCCAGTGACCCAAAAAACCATAGAGGAACAAGGTTCCTCCTGATTTCTTCTCCAGCTGCAGAGCAGCTGCAGTTGAGCGCCATCTGCAGTGGAAAAAATAAACCGCACATGCCTACATGCTGAAGAGTGTTGCAGAGGAGCTGGACAGAACTTGCCATCTGGACATTCTTAAGCCCCATACACACGGTCGGATTATCCGCGGACCAGGTCGGTCGGATCCTGTCCGTCGTACTTTGTCCGATGTTGGTTTTGCGTACACACGGTCGGACAAAGTTGTCGGAAAATCCGATCATTCTGAACGTGGTGACGTTTGTTGCCTACGACGGGACTACGTAGAGGCTAGTAGCCAATAGCTTTGGTCTTGTAATGTGATCTGAGCATGCGTAGCACTTTGTCCGGTCGGACAACCGTACACACGATCGGATTTGGTGTGATCGGACCGTGTTGTCGGCAAATCTATCCAGCAGGAGATAAGACTTTGTCCGTCGGACAATCCGACGTACACTGTCCGATGGTGCATACACACGGTCTGATTTTTCAACAACATTGTCCGATCGGACAGAATCCATGAAAAAATCCGACCGTGTGTATGGGGCTTAAGAAGGATTAGTATCATTTTAATACCCATAAATCAAGGTATCTTTGATTGCTCCAAAAGGGTCAAAGACCAAACTAAGTAGAGAGATCCATTGCAACTTGAGAAAGACTGTGACTGATCTTACAGGGTCATAGATCTGCTGGGCGGCTCTCACAGGGCCAGTAAATCCCAGAGGCCACTCTTACCTGTTCTATTGTTGTGGTCTTTTTGGTATTCTGCACCTCTAAACCCTCCCTTCTAGAAATGAATTCAGTAATAAAAGTTAAAAAAGACTAAAGTCACTGGCTCCCATCTTATTGTTCTCCCCACCAGACCCTGAGATTGAAATGTAAGGCAGGCCATACATGTGTCAAACTCCGAGTGGTCTTTGAATAATTGTGTGATTCTTAAGCCCCATACACACGGTCGGACAATCCGCGGACCAGGTCCGTCGGACCATGTCCGTCATACTTTGTCTGATGTTGGTTTTGCGTACACACGGTCAGACAAAGTTGTCGGAAAATCCGATCATTCTGAACGCGGTGACGATTGTTGCCTATGACGGGACTACGTAGAGGCTAGTAGCCAATAGCTTTGGTCTTGTAATGTGATCTGAGCATGCGTAGCACTTTGTCCGGTCGGACAACCGTACACACGATCGGATTTGGTGTGATCGGACCGTGTTGTCGGCAAATCTTTCCAGCAGGAGATAAGACTTTGTCCGTCGGACAATCCGACGTACACTGTCCGATGGTGCATACACACGGTCTGATTTTTCAACAACATTGTCCGATCGGACAGAATCCATGAAAAAGTCCGACCGTGTGTATGGGGCTTTATAATGCCTCCCTAAATACTTACCAGGCTTGATCCAGGCTTTCTCCACTCTTCCTCTTCACTGGACAGTGAGGCTGCAGAGGGAAGCCATTGGCTCCTGCTGCTGTCAATCAAATCCTGTGTGGATTGAGCCCGCATGAGTGCCCCTATGACAAGTGGCTTGATAGAACACTTGCAGAAGAAAGGGAGCCAGGAGTGATGTGAGGGACCCAAGAAGAGGAGGATCAGGGCTGCTCTGTGCAAAACCATTACACAGACCTGATAAATATAGCACGTTTATTATATTTTTTTAAATAAAGGCTTAGGATCACTTTAGTACAAACAACTTTGCATTAAGTGTATTATATGGACCCAGATTAAAGAAGAGATCTGTACCTGCATTGCTAGGAGGACACAGGTCCCATGGCTCCATGGGATAAGGGACTCATTCCTGGAGTAACTTATCACTGAACTGATAGGTTGTGTCAGGATCATTCCTCTTCCTGAGGCGGGGATAGGTCTGGGGAATGTCTGTAATGTTTATCCTGACAAATGAAGTGTTATCCTCATAAATAAAATGTATAAACCATGTGAAATGTGACATAAAACTGTACCTCAGCCAGTAATGTGACCGCAGTCTGATAGGATGGACCATAACAGGTCACAGGGTGCTAAACACACTTCTACAGATACTGAGAATTACACCGAGTGTACAGGACAAGAGAAGTGGTACTGTGCAGAGTCCATATACACAGAATAAGAACAGATACCGAGAATTACAACCAGCATACAGGACAAGAGAAGTGATACTGTGCAGAGTCCATACATACAGAATAAGAACAGATACTGAGAATTACAACGAGTGTACAGGACAAGAGAAGTGGTACTGTGCAGAGTCCATACATACAGAATAAGAACAGATACTGAGAATTACAACCAGCATACAGGACAAGAGAAGTGATACTGTGCAGAGTCCATACATACAGAATAAGAACAGATACTGAGAATTAGACCCGGTGATGTGTCGAATACTGTCCCCCGTCGGATAGTGTCCGCCCTGTACTGCGCTTGCGCAGTACGGAGGACAAGGAGACACCGAAGGTTTCCGAAGATGAACGGAGCTGTGAGTCCAGGTTCAACCCTACCATCCAAGTGGACATAGAGTTAGAATAAAAAATAGCCGAGTGAAGCATGGCCCTGCCCGAAGCATGGCGAGCGACCCTGTTACTATGTGCTACTGTATGTCCACTTGGATGGTGGGGCTTGCACCTGGACTCAGTGCACCGGCGCCGTTCTTCTTCGGAGACTTTCGGAGTCTCCTTGTCCTCGTAGTATGGGGCGGACACTATCCGATGGCCGGACAGTTTTTGTCAGAACACCGGCATGCAGGACAAGAGAAGTGGTACTGTGCCGAGTACATGCATACAGAATAAGAACAGATACTGAGAATTACACCGAGTGTACAGGACAAGAGAAGTGGTACTGTGCAGAGTCTATACATACAGAATAAGAACAGATACTGAGAATTACACCCAGCATACAGGACAAGAGAAGTGGCACTGTGCAGAGTCTATACATATAGAATAAGGACAGATACTCAGAATTAGACCCAGGATACAGGACAAGAGAAGTGGTACTGTGCAGAGTCCATACGTACAGAATAAGAACAGATACTGAGAATTACACCGAGTGTACAGGACAAGAGAAGTGGTACTATGCAGAGTCTATACATACAGAATAAGAACAGATACTGAGAATTAGACCCAGGATACAGGACAAGAGAAGTGGTACTGTGCAGGGTCCATACGTACAGAATAATTAGATATAGAAAATTACACCCAGCATACAGGACAAGAGAAGTGGTACTGTGCCAATGGAATGACATCCAGAAGACCAGCTGCCCCATCCAGGCAGTCAATACACAGGCAGACTATCGTCCCTCCGCAGAGTAAAACAGATTTTTGGGAGGAGAGTCAGAAAACACGCAATGGGTAATAATGGAAACAATGGCACAGCTTGCTTTATTGCTCTTTCAGGACATATCCAAAAGTAACAGTTACTCGGATTCCTCGGGTTCCCACGCTTCTTCTGCGCCATCGGTACTTTTCTGTCTGTGAAGTTCAGTGCCGGGCCGGAGGATGTTCCCCCCACCCGAAGAGAAGGACAAATCGGGCCGAGGAATTTGTTTATTGTCGGGTCACATAGCTCGTTCTGATGACACGATATTAAAAGGCATTAACCTCCCGGGTGTCAGGACAGCCATTTGTGGAAACAGTTTCTCAGAAAATCACTTATTCTGTTTATGGTCCATGACAATGACGCAGCTAAAACAGTCCCTGGAAAACGAGGAGGGACCCGAGCTAGGCAATCAACAGGAAAGTTTAACCTCAACTTAGACAAGAGATCTGCAATTCATTCAATACTCAGAACTGACATCAGGCTGGTTCTGTGAAGTTTATTCTGCTTATATTACGGCCTTACTTGGTTTCTACCTAATTTTATACCCGGTGATGTCATCGCTGGCTCTCTGAGCTCCTCTATGCAATGCAGGCAGATCATAGCTAGTGGGAGGGGTCGGCAGGGGGCTGTACATAGCTTCCTGAAAACATCACAGCACCCTGCCTCTGTCCTCCTCTCAAGAGCCCTCAGTCCTGATGTAAGCAGTGCCGGAACAAGGTCATCCAGCGTCCAGGGCAAAGATGCCACACTGCACCCCCCCCCCCCCCTTCCCTTAGGGTTAGGATCAGGGCACCCTCCATCCCTGCAATTAACCATTGCGCCCAGGGCGGCTGTCCCTCCTGCCCACCCCTTGTCCCTGCCATGGATATAAGCAGTGGGCTGGCCCTTGGGAGGAGTTATGCAAATATCAAAATGCCTTGATGGGTGGGTACCAGTCTGGAGTACTGGGCGTTCCTAGGCTAGTTCTATTTGCCCAGATGTGATGCTGAACCTCCATGATTGAAAGAGCTGAAATCCAATGAATGATTGGGACAGTCAGGCTGGAAAGGAAAGTGCTAGATGAAGCTGGACGTCCTCCAGCCAGGAAATGCTTCCTGTTGCAGCTTCTAATGCACATTGAGAGAAGCACACAGCGTGCCGTGAAATTAGAGGAAGCCATTTCAGTCTAGGAGAGGAGCAGGTACAATTGTGCAAGACTGAAGGGAAGGTCGGACGGAGGAGGAGGAGGCAGTTAAAGCCCAACTCCAGACAATTATTTTTAACGTTTTGAGTGGGGGAGGGGTCACAGACAGGACCACCTGACAATGTTATTATTGCCAAACAAGTCTTCCCTTCCCACTAACAACCCCTCCCTCCATTTATTGTATGGTTGTCACAAGCAGGGCCGGAGCTACCGCTAGGCAAATTAGGCAGTCGCCTAGCCGCCGGTTCGTGCTGTTTGACCTTGACCTACAGTAGTCCCTGTATATTTTTTTCTTTTTTTTGGTTTTGTATATTTAGTTATTATTTTCTGTTAGTCCTCCACCACAAGGGGGAGCTCGGTGTGGTCTGGTGTGGGTTTGGCTCGCCGGTTTCTTCCTTTGGCAGGGGTTCCTGTGACCCGTCAAGCTCTTTGGATGCCTGGGACTTTGCGGTCGTGCGGACAGGTCGTCCCGCTTTCCCTGTTGGCTCCGGAGCCTGGAGCTCGGTATGCCGCCGCCCTGCCCTCTTTCAAGATGGCAGCGGCGGTCATTGGTTTTGCTGCACATGCACAGTTGAACTGCGGATCTTGGCCTGAGCGCCATGCACCGGATGGGGGACCGGTGTGAACAGTGCATTCTCTCTATATAGGGCGGCTTGGCAGGTCATTTTGCCTCTCATGGAGGCACTGGTGACAGCGCCCAGTGCCAAACTGCACCCCCCCTTCCGTTAGGGTTAGGGCACCCTCATCCCTGCAATAAACCATTGCACCCAGGGCAGCCGCCCCTCCTGTTCACCCCTTGTCCTGGCCTTGACTGGCGATACTGCCCTTTGTTTCTTTCCCTGGGTGGGGCAGTTGGACTGGTAAGCCTGTCACAGCCTTCATTTAGGGGCTGCATTTCCCTGCACACTATCTCTGTTACTGTGAGTTTTTTTCAACTGTGGGTCTTGGCCGGAGTGCCACGCACTGGATAGGGGACCGGTGTGGGCAGTGCATTCTCTCTATATAGGGCAGGTTGGCAGGTCATGTTTCTTTCCCTGGATGGGGCAGTTGGACTGGTAAGCCTGGCACAGCCTTCATTTAGGGGCTGCATTTGCCCGCACACTATCTCTGTTTTTTTTTTCACCCCCCATTTTACTTCACAGATATAACATTGCTGAATGGGGTGGGGGGTAGAAATCCGCACAGATGTCTGTGAAATCGCCGCTGAAATCGGGACTGACATGCGGGAGTGAACTCGCACGGCTTCATTCAATGTGAACCTGGGCTAAAAATGAAAAAAAATAATTACAGTTAACCCCCGCATGGCCTGATTACCCTAAACAAGTCTCAGATCCCATGTGCTGATAAGGACTGTGGCAGCCATGCGCAGGTTAAGCATGGAAAAGGCGAGCCAGTAGGTCTGTATTCTATCAGCCAGGTCCATTAACGTCTCACACATTTCTGCTCTGCGGTGAATTATGGGGTACCGCAGAGACTAATCAAATCAAACCGTAAAAAGAGGAAAAGAAAATCTCCTTTCTCACTGGGCTGCTCTTTCATAGGGATCCAGCGCCAGTCCAAAAATTTCACGGCAACAATAGAAACCCGTCTCACTGCCGATCCGACACCTCCCGGCATTTACAGTGCGCCAGCATTCACTATACTGCACTTCCAGGGCTTGTTGTGGTGTTGGCCCAGAACGGCAGAGACCATTAAGCCGATGCAACACGCAATTTTCTTCCTTGTAAAGGGAGGACTCTATTTAGGGATACAGAACGGGAATTAAAAGTCTACAGCCGTCTGCCGAAAGTGTCGAGCTTGGAAGGGGCTGGAAAGAACCATTTAGGTGAAAGTAAACCCATCTTAAAGCGGTAGTAAACTGCTGAAAAAAAAAAAAAACCTGCAAGACAATAGCATAATGTGCTAGAATGCATTGCATACTAGCATATTATG
The DNA here is from genome assembly GCA_028564925.1 of Lithobates sylvaticus. Lineage (NCBI taxonomy): Eukaryota > Metazoa > Chordata > Amphibia > Anura > Ranidae > Lithobates > Lithobates sylvaticus. The sequence goes on along the minus strand of CM053037.1, from coordinate 12,837,859 downwards.
AAATACTTACCTTAGAATGAAGCACCCGGTCACCGCTGAGGTGTTCCCCCGGCATTTCCTCTGGGTTTGCAGGCTCCGGCGCTGTGAGTGGCTAGGAGCTGCGATGACGTCACTCGGTTCTGGCAGGAAGCTCTAAAGTTTCAGCACGTTATGCCGGGAACCTCTAGAGCGCATGCGCCGCTGACGTCAGCGGCTGCATGCAGGGTGAATATCTCCCAAATCAGAGATATGCAATTAGCGGAACTCCAGCTGTTGCAAAACTACAAGTCCCATCATGCCTCTGGGTGTCATGCTTGTGGCTGTCAGAGTCTTGCTATGCCTCATGGGACTTGTAGTTCTGCAACAGCTGGAGGTCCACTATTTGTATATCCCTGTCCTAAACGGTGCACGTTTAGGAAATATTGATAGTATCTACAGGTAAGCCTTATTATAGGCTTACTTGTAGGTAAAAATAACAAAGCGGAGTATACAACTGCTTTAAAGTGTATGGAAACCTTAAGGGCTCGGTCACACGGGAATACTACAGCGTACACCTGTGTGAGGGCCGAGCTAACTTGCATGGGGATGCACAGGTCTTCCATGAATCCCTGTGCAGGCAGCTCCATGCAAGTCAATTGGTAGACAGTGGCTGCACAGAAACAGTCACTGCACCATAGGCATGCTAAGGGGGTGTGCCAGGCGTGCCTGGGCACACCCTAATCACTCTGTGTGGTGCCGATTTCCCTTACTGCCTGAGCTTCACACTGTTGTGCCTCCTCTACTGCAGTGCTGCTGAATTTCCTCCGCTCCTCTCCCCCTGGCTGTTGTGAGTATGTTTCAGGATGGAGAGCAGGGGAAGGGGCTAGTCAATATGTAATTTACCGGCCCCTTCCTTTTCTAAATGAATACTAGGGGTGCAACTGATCAAAAAAAAAACTCACGGATCGGATCGTTCCTCAGATCAGAGTCACGGATCAGATCATTTTTCGGATCAGCAAATAATAATTGAATTTGCAAAAACCTGTGAAAATTCCACCACCATATAGTCCCCAATGTAATATCCACAATCTCCCCACTGTAATATCCACGTCATCTCCCTCACTGTAATATTGGCTGAGTACAGCTGGGTACGGCTGAGCATGGCTGGGTATCGCCGAGTATTGCAGAATATGGCTAGGTGTCACCGAGTATGGCTGGGTATGGATGGGAATGGCAGAATATGGCAGAGTATTGGCAGGGTATGGCAGAGAATTGGCCAGCCCACAGAGATGCTGCCATCCAATCTCTCCCTTCCACTGTACAGATCAGTACACAGAGAGGAGAGGTTTGTTTACAAACGATCACATTGTAAACGGCCGCCGGGTGTACCAAGATGGCCGCTGCTCCGGAGCTAGGCCGAAGCCGCGGCCTTTCCTAAGGCCGAGGCTGCGGAGCGCGCCGATCCGAACAGGGTGACCCATTCGGATCACGGATCGGTGACGATCCGTTGCACCCCTAATGAATACAGTAAGCAAACTCATACACTGTGTTCATTCATAGGCGAAGCATAGTAAACACTTAGTAAGTAAGACATAGTTTACTATGCTTCAGTTTGTGAATGAACTGGAGGCCACTAAGCACAGAGCACTTCCCATTCATTCATTCCAGTGCAGCTGAGGCTGCAGAGAAAGTCATGTGTGTTTGAGCTTTGGGGTGCACACCCTAATGCAATAGGCTGTGCACACCCATGCACTGCACCCAGTCCGACACCTTCTGGGTCGTGCACCTGCACGGATGTCAATGGGAGCAGCCTCTGTGTACCAACTGACTTGCATGGAACTGCCTGCATGGGGATGCATGGAACAACAGTGCCTGCTCATGCAGGTAAACACGGCTCTCACATGGGCATACGCTGTAGTACACCCATGTGAATGAGGCCTAACAGTGAACTTTGTTTATTTGCTACCTTTTGGGTTGGTTACAAATACTATAGGTATATGGCGGCTCACCTGAACTGTAAATTACCAGCCAGAAAGGGCTGTTCACATGCCACGACCACGGCATTTTTAACTCAAGGTGCACTGCTTGTCACCTCACCCACTAAGTTCAATGGGGCTTTACCGCAACTGGGTGCAATGCACACGTTTGCACAGTGGTATTATAGAGTTAAATCAGGTAATTGGTATATCACCTCCTCACCGCCTGTCAAATGCCCTCTAAAAAGTACTGTGACTAGAAGGAGAGATCATGAGATGGGTACAGGGGGGGAATTCTGCAGATCCTGACCTGCAGTGAAGAACAGTTGCATGGCTCACAGGGTCCGCAGTGTGCAGGCGCTAACACAGGAAGAACATTTATTTTAGGTGGCCTATGTATATTGCACTCAAGATACTGATAGGCGTAAGGGCAGGTTCTTGGTTTTTGTTGTTTTTAGAGAATTCCATTATTTTAGTATCCCGCATTACATGCCGTTAATCCTGCAGGGAGCCCATACACAGAGAGTGTGAGCCCTGCGTCAGATATAATTACAGCTGGTGACCCCCGTTTCCTGACTCCATCACCCTGCGGTCATTCTCAGCATCCAGAGTCACTGGGGGCATCGGCCTATTCCTATATCATTGCACATAATCCGCATTCCCAGTGTCACTGCCCCCCCTCCCCCCCCCTCGAACCATCCTGTTCAGAATTACAGCAATGTTTATACACAGAATTATCAGACCTCCTCCCACCAACAAGCTCAGATTCCAGGCCTAGTAGAGAAAGTCAACCTCCACAACGTCAGGAAGAGAATGGGAACTTTCTTGGTGCCAAAAACAACAGAATGCAACACAACAAAACAACAAAAGAACACAACACAACAAAACAACAACAAATATATAAGAAAATAAATCACAGCATTACAACGCACCACAAAACACACAACAAAAGCAAGAAAATAGACAAAAAGGACAACACAAAACACACAACACAGCAAATGTAACAAAATACTGGTGTTTTCTTACTGTATTTTTTTTGGAAATTCTCTTTTTGAATTTAAAAAGCAATTTATAGAAAAACATACAAATAGGTAGGTCAGAGTTGAATAATCACAATAGAAGAGAAAAGCCCAGACAAATATGAAAACATTTTGGACATTATACCGTTGAATTTTTCTGTCGAGCGCTTTTCCTATATTGTGTTGTTTTGCTTTGTTGTTACATTATGTTGTTTTGGCTGGTTATTGTGTGTTGTTGTTATATTGGGTTCTTCTGCATTTTTTTGCTACATTGTGTTCTTTCAGCTAGTTATATTGTGTTGTTATATTGGGTTCTATTGGTGGATTATGTTGTGTTTTATTGTTGGATTGTGTTGTTTTGGCCAGCTATGTTATGTTTTGTTGTTTACGTTGTTTTGTTTTGGCCAGCTATGTTATGTTTTGTTGTTTACGTTGATTTGTTTTGGCCGGTTATGTTGTGTTTTGTTATTACAGGGTGTTTTCTTGGCTAGTTATGAAAAAAGTATGGAAAACCTCTATTTGTGGGATTTTTAAGGCAATAAACAGTATTTATGAAAAAATTGCTTTATTATGTAAATAGAAAAATTCCTATAAAAATCTCAAACATATTGCATACAAATATTTAAAACATTGTATATTGAAAATAGAGATACAGTGATACTTTAATCCAACGCGTTTCAACAGGTCATGATAATTAGAATCTTCATCGGGGATATCGTATCACTATTTAAAAAAAGACATGATTGATCAAATAGCAGATGCACTCCCCATGATATCAGCCACGGGAGGTCCCAAGATCACATATTTCAGTCCTCTACAGGACGACCGGATATAGTATCCAAAAATTGTTTGTCGCTTAAAAAGCACTACAGATAGCACCAAATTCCGGCTCTCTAGCACTGAGACGAATTGCACAGGCACTCAGATGGTGGTTTACCTCCTTCAGCTGTCTAGCTGAGGAGGGGAATTCTCTTTGCTAGTTATATTGTGTTCTTATATTGTGTTCTTTTAGCGGATTATGTTGCGTTTTTGTTGTTGCATTGTTTTGTTTTAAGCAGTTATGTTATGTTTTGTTGTTTTGTTGTTACATTGTGTTGTTTTGGGTGGTTATGTTGTGTTTTGTTGTTACATTGGGGTTGATTTACTAAAACTAGAGTGTAAAATCTGGTGTAGCTCTGCAAAGAAACCAATCAGCTTCTAGCTTCAGCTTTTTTTAGTACATCAATCCCCCTGTGTCATTTTGGCCAGTTTTGTTGTTACACTGTGTTCTTTTGGCAGTTATGTTCCGTTCTTGTTGTTACTTTGTGTTGTTTTGGCCGGTTTTGTTGTGTTATAGTGGTACATTGTGTTGTTTTGGTTGGTTATGTTGTGTTTTGTTGTTACATTATGTAATTTTGGCCAGTTTTGATGTTAAATTGTGTTATTTTTGCCTAGCTATGTTGTGTTTTAAGGTTACATTGTACTCTTTTGTCAGGCTGCATTATGTTTTTACATTAATATGTTTTGGCCTGTTGCATTACATTATGTTATTTTGTGTTGTGTTTGTGTTGTTGCACCATTTTTTATTTTACTTTTTGTCTTACCACTCATCTTGGATTTCTGATTTATTTTATATTAACCAATGCAAAAAATGTTGCTGGAACGCTTCACATTCCCAGATAGACTGAAACAGATTCAGGAATGATGGCAGGCAGATTCTACTGCTGGGGAATGCAAAACAAAATCTAAAGGCCGACTCGACAGGCACCACCCATAAATGAGGGAGAATGACCTTTTTGTTATTACTATTATTATTAATAGAGATTCTTTTAAGAACCACCAACCCACTAATACTCACCTACCCCGTGCTACCTCAACAGATCACTAACCTTCTGTAATGTCCAGCCTCCCCTTCAGTCTTGCACAGTTATACCAGCTCCTCTCCTGGACCGAAGTTACTTACCCCGATTTCCCTGCACACTGTGAGCTTCTCACAATGTGCATTACAAGCTACCTGAAGTCAGATAGAGCCCATCTCATTTCCTAGCTGGAGGATGTCCAGCATCATCTAGCCCTTTCCTCCCCAGCCTGACGGTCTCTGGCCCTGCCCCTTTCAATCATTGGATTGGGTTTCAGTTCTTTAAATCATGGAAGCTCAGCACATCACCATGACAAAGACAGACAGACTGTACTGCTCCTAATATAGTCCCACCATGACAAGGACAGACAGACTGTACTGCTCCTAATATAGTCCCACCATGACAAGGACGGACAGGCTGTACAGCTCCTAATAGTCCCACCATGATAAGGACAGACAGGCTGTACAGCTCCTAATATAGTCCCACCATGATAAGGACAGACAGGCTGTACAGCTCCTAATATAGTCCCACCATGACAAGGACAGACAGGCTGTACACCTCCTAACCTAATAGTCCCACCATGACAAGGACAGACAGGCTGTACTGTACACCTCCTAATATAGTCCCACCATGACAAGGACAGACAGGCTGTACACCTCCTAATTTAGTCCCACCATGACAAGGACAGACAGGCTGTACTGTACACCTCCTAATATAGTCCCACCATGACAAGGACAGACAGGCTGTACTGTACAGCCCCCAATAGTCCCACCATGATAAGGACAGACAGGCTGTACTGTACAACTCCTAATAGTCCCACCATGACAAGGACAGACAGGCTGTACAGCTTCTAATATAGTCCCACCATGACAAGGATGGACAGGCTGTACAACTCCTAATAGTCCCACCATGACAAGGACAGACAGACTGTACAGCTCCTAATATAGTCCCACCATGACAAGGACAGACAGGCTGTACAGCTCCTAACCTAATAGTCCCACCATGATAAGGACGGACAGACTGTACAGCTCCTAATAGTCCAAACATGATAAGGACAGACAGACTGTACAGCTCCTAATATAGTCCCACCATGATAAGGACAGACAGGCTGTACAGCTCCTAATATAGTCCCACCATGACAAGGACAGACAGACTGTACAGCTCCTAACCTAATAGTCCCACCATGACAAGGACAGACAGGCTGTATAGCTCCTAATAGTCCCACCATGATAAGGACAGACAGACTGTACACCTCCTAATATAGTCCCACCATGATAAGGACAGACAGACTGTACAGCTCCTCATAGTCCCACCATGACAAGGACGGACAGACTGTACAGCTCCTCATAGTCCCACCATGACAAGGACGGACAGACTGTACAGCTCCTAATAGTCCCACCATGATAAGGACAGACAGACTGTACAGCTCCTAATAGTCCCACCATGATAAGGACGGACAGACTGTACAGCTCCTCATAGTCCCACCATGACAAGGACAGACAGACTGTACAGCTCCTAATAGTCCCACCATGACAAGGACAGACAGACTGTACAGCTCCTAATAGTCCCACCATGACAAGGACAGACAGACTGTACAGCTGAGACTGCAGCTAATGTAAAAGAAAAATGCAGAGAATGTTCCTGCAGCTGTAAAATCAGGAGCTCTGGAGAGTGTAGACAATGTACAGCAGGCAGGGTGACAGGCCATCTACCTGTCTCTCTAATCCTCCCTTGTATTTATTGCCCCTGCAGAAGGTCATCCAGCGCTCATCGCCCCCATTCAGCTCCCCCCCCCCCCAATTCCTGGAGAGACAAGGGGGGGCGCTCCACCCCAATCTGTATGGAGTGGCAGATCCATGACATTCCTCCTGCTGTAATCTAATGACACACACTAAACACAGATCCCATTTATTCTTCCCCAAGCTTCATACCTCTATTTATTTCTCTGTGCACAACTTCATCTCTCACACTCCAGGCAAAACTACAAACTTCCACAGCTCCTTGTAGTCAGGGTTGGGATGAGCTCCTGTAGCACCCAAGGTGAAAAGGCCAAAGTGTACCCTCATACCCATGAACTAGTCCAGCAGTATAGGATGCATGTCCTGCCCTTTTTGCACCCTCCACCTGCTGAACTGCCCAAGGCAGATGCCTGCACTGACTACCCATTGGCTCAGCTCTGCTTGTAGTGGGTCAAACTGCTTTAAAGGAGAATTGCAGGTATGGCTATATTTAGTGCTAGGACAAGGTCCTATGGCATGGCATACTGCGCCACCCCACCCCCCATTGGGTTAGGATTAGGGTTAGCAGTGATGTCGCTGTCACTACTTCTGTCAGCCTTGTAACAGAAGCAACTGGTACAAGGCTTCCATATCCCTGTAATAAACCATTGCGCCCAGGGCATCTTCCCCTCCTGCCCACCCCTTTTCCCAGCCCTGGCTACACTGTTCCAGCTTGCTCCAATGTAACTATGCATATATGCAGGGCTTTTTTTCTCAAACAATAGGTGCAGGTACTCTCTCCACCCGGACTTACCGCCCTCTATCCACCTCCTAGTGCCACTTCTTTTAGAGATTATGTGCCAAGTATCATTTTGTGGTGTTAAGTCATTTGTATGGAATTGGTTAATCATATTAGACCCCCCTCCCCCCCTTTGCCAGTACATACATTCTCTGCTGAAAGTGCCAATGACAGTTGACCACATAATGTAAACAAAAGATCAGTAATCGGCTTTCTTTCTGCTCTCGCTGACAGCACAAGCGAAAAGGGTTCCGAAAGGCTATGCAGTGCCCTCCAGTGACACCTACAGGTGCATATCAATGCCGCCTACCAGTGCCACCTATCAATGGCCACCAGTGCTGCCAACCAGTGCCCATCATCAGTGTCACCTACCAGTGCACATCAGTGCCACCTATAAATGCCGCCTATCAGTGCCACCCATCAGTGCCCTTCAGTGCCGCCCATCAGTGCCCTTCATTGCTGCCCATCAGTGCCACTCATTAGTGCCGCCTCATCAGTGCCCACAAGTTCCACCTATCAGTGCTGCCTTATTAATGCCTATCAATGCAGCCTATCAGTGCCCATCAATGCAGCCTATCAGTTCCCATCAATGAAGGAGAAAAATTACCTGTTTTCAAAATTTTATAACAAACTATGAAACTTTTTTTTTTTTTTCAAAATTTTTTTTTTCAAAATTTTCGGTCTGTTTTAGATTTTTTAGCAAAAAAATAAAAAAAAACAGCAGTGATTAAATACCACCAAAAGAAAGCTCTATTTGTGTGAAAAAAATCCTTCAAAGTTCAAAAAATTGGCTCGGGCAGTAGGGGGGTTTAAGTGCCCAGTAAGCAAGTGGTTAATTTAACAAGGATGGTGTGTTGGTGATATTGATTTATTACAGGCATTTCTAGTGCTGACAGTTCATACAGTGCTTTATATAGGGTACATTCACATCCGTCCCTGCCCTTGAGGAGCTCACACTCTAAGGTCTCTAGGATCACATACACATAATAGGGCCAGTTAAGACAGGACTCATTTATCCTACCAGCATGTCTTTGGAGTGTAGAAGGAAACCGGAATACCCGGAGGAAACCCACACAGGCACAGGGAGAACATGCGGATGGTGTCTTGGCCAGGAAGTAGTAAACACTATGCGATCAAACCCTGACAATACAGCAAGCAATGGTTGTAGGCTGTGCATGGGTTGGACTAGATACCAGCATTCCCTTGCATGCCTTGCTCCAGTATTGAGATTTCTCGCATTCCCCACTCAGAAGGATCATGCGTGTTCCAAATTTCATCCTTTACTTCTAGACATAGAAGAATGATGTATAGACATTGCTGCAGAGGGTGTATTTCCAGCACAGCAATACTGTACATCAACCACTGCTAGAGACACCCATTATCAACTGCTGCTCATTCAGAAATGGATTTAATGAGAACCTAGCATCAGATATATCATTTAAGCTACAGTATGCTAAGTATTGTGCCTGTGTAGGACACCTCACTGCCATGACCCAATCATGCAAACCTGGTGCCTGTGCAGGTCTTGGCCGTGTTTACAAAAGTCTGACACAAGTACAGTCTGATCACTAGGGGGAGAGGAGACTGAGGAAATGCTTCCTCCTGCCTGTAGCAGAATGATGACCTCATGTCAGTCTAGGCCAGTTGTCTCCAGACTGTGGCCGGAGGGCCGGATGCGGCCTTTGCTTGGTTTTATCCGCTATTTAATCCACTGATACCAACAATGGGGCCTACTTCCCCCCACTGATACCAATGAAGGGGGCACATTTCCTCCAGCTGACACCAATGATATGGCAAAATCCCCCCCCCCCACACACCTACACCAATGATGGGCATAATTCCTCCCAATTACACCAATAATGGGGCGCAATCACTCTCACTTAAACAATGGGGACCTTTTCAACTCCCACTTGCCAAAGCCTGGCCCTCCTAATGTCTGAAGGACAAGAAACTGGCACAATGTTTAGAGTGTATGTAGACCCCTGGTCTAGGCAAATATCAAAATACATTAATAGGTGGATGTCAGTCTGGAGTAATGGGTGTTCCTAGGCAGGCTGTTCCTAGGTAACCCACCACATGTGATGCCAAACCTTCACCTTTGATAGGCAGGTGTCAGTCTGGCATAATGGGTGTTCCTAGGCATCTTCCTAGTAATGGGCTCAGCAGTGGTGGGTGCTACAGCAATTATCAGCTGGAAACTGGATCAATGAACATATTTGCTAGCACACTGTGGATCATCAAATGTCACCCAAAGCTTTTATTGCAAGAAGATTATATCACAATGGACCAAGTGCATTGTTTATTAGCCACGTAGGACCCCTTCGTCAGGCATGATGACATCACATGCCTGATGAAGGGGTCATGCACGGCTCCAAAACTTTTCACTTGGTCCATTCTGATGTGATCTCCCTGCAATAAAAGCTTTGGATGATATTTGATGATCCACAGTGTGCTATCGAATATGTGCATTGATCTAGGTAGGCTTAATAGGCATGCAGACCATACTGGGTAATGCCCACATGTAATGATAAGCCTCCACCCTTGATGGGCAGATGTCAGTCTGGAGGAGTGGGCATTCCTAGGCAGGCTGTTTCTGCATGCAGACTGCCCTAGGTAACGCCCACATGTAATGATAAGCCTCCACACTTGATGGGCAGATGTCAGTCTGGAGGAGTGGGCATTCCTAGGCAGGCTGTTTCTGCATGCAGGCCGCCCTAGGTAACGCCCACATGTAATAAGCCTCCACCCTTGATGAGCAGATGTCAGTCTGGAGGAGTGGGCATTCCTAGGCAGGCTGTTTCTGCATGCAGGCCGCCCTAGGTAACGCCCACATGTAATAAGCCTCCACCCTTGATGGGCAGATGTCAGTCTGGGGGAGAGGGCATTCCTAGGGAGGATGTTTCTGCATGCAGGCCGCCCTAGGTAACGCCCACATGTAATAAGCCTCCACCCTTGATGGGCAGATGTCAGTCTGGGGGAGTGGGCATTCCTAGGGAGGATGTTTCTGCATACAGACCGCCCTAGGTAACGCCCACATGTAATAAGCCTCCACCCTTGATGGGCAGATGTCAGTCTGGGGGAGTTGGCATTTCTAGGCAGGCTGTTTCTGCATGCAGACCGCCCTATGTAATGCCCACATGTGATGTTGAGCCTCCATGATTAAAAGAACTGAAATCCAATGAATGAAAGGGGAAGGCCAGGGACAATCAGGCTTCGGGGAAAGGACTAGATCAGGGTTTTTTTAACCTTTTCAACAAAGAGGAACCCTTGAAATAACTTTCTGGTTTCAGGGAACCCCTGCTAAAAACGACTATATCTATAACTCATGATACCTTAGTGTGATGGTCATTGGGGAGAATGCTCCTTATACTTGTGGTCATTGGAAAGAATTACCCCCTTATAGATAGCTAAAAAGACCAATGGTGTCAGTGGGAACTTAGCAGAGAGGCAGAAATTGCTCATTGCTCAAGGAACCCCTAGCAACCTCTGGAGGAACCCTGGACTAGATGATGCTGGATATTCTTCAGCCAAGAAATGAGAAGGGCTCTTTCTGACCGACAGCTCTAGCTGCAGATTCTCATGCACATTGTGAGACGCTCACAGTGGGCAGTGAAATCAGATTAAGCCATTTCAGTCCAGGAGAGGAAGCTGGTACAACCGTGAAAGACTGGAGGTCAAATTGAGATAGAAGATCTCTTCAACGTGGACACAGATACACAGCAGTTAACGAACGGGGCCATTCCTGGATCCTAGGAGAAAGTCTGCCAGAAGTTGCCGTTCCTGGGAAGAAAACAGATTTCACAAAGCACAGATTGGCTTTAAGCCTTCCAGCCTCATACACACACACTGGCAGATCGATCCCTGGATGGGAGCTGGACACAGGAGCCCAACATCATAGATAACCATAGAGGAGAACTACCACAATCATAACACACCCATCAGAACATCCTTCCATCACTGGGGCTGACACACCGTATGTATCCTTCTGATGAGGGCTCCCTGTTTACTCCAGATGGCACTTCAGCCTTTTCCTGGCTATGACAGATAGGAAATGACAAGGGATTATGGACGCTGAAATTGTACGCCACTCCTCTATGTGGTTACACAGGAAGTTTGGCCAGACAGAGATAAAGCGGACTATTGTCATCACTCTGACGCTCTCCGGGTTTATCCAACGCAGCATGCCAACAGCTTCACCGTTACAGCACAACTCCAGACACACAAGTGTTTTCTCACTTTTACACAGAGTGAAAAGAGATGGAATTTATGTGACATTTCTGTCCCTAGGAGGCACAACAGGAAATAGTTAGAAATCTCCCAGAAATGTGGGAAAACCCAGAACCGCTGTCCCCATTGGAAGATTTCCCCTAACTTATTGTTCTGGTAACAATAACTATAGCTTTGTAGAAAATCAAAAAGGTTAGAGGCTGCAGTGCAAGGAAGCATTTCCTCAGTCTCCCCCCACCCCCCCAGTGATCAGATTGTCACATTGTAATATTGCAAATCCCAAGCTGAGAGGCTGCAGCATGAGGAGCATTTCCTCAGTCTCCTCCCGCCCCAGTGATCAGACTGTAATATTGTAGCAAATTCCAAGCTGAGAGGCTGCAGTGCGAGAAGCTTTTCCTGTCTCTTTCCCTCAGCGATCAGACTGTAACATTGTAATGTTGTAGCAAAAAAACAGGTGAGAGGCTGCAGCATGAGTAGCATTTCCTCAGTCTCTTTTCCCCAGTGATCAGACAGTAATATTGCAGCAAAGAAACAGGTGAGAGGCTGCAGCATTAGGAGCATTTCCTTAGTCTCCTTTCCCCAGTGATCAGACTGTAACATTGTAATTTTGTAGCAAACCCCAAAGTGAGAGGCTGCAGCATGTGGAGCATTTCCTCAGTCTCCTCCCCTCAGTGATCAGAGTTTAACATTGAGAATTTGAGGCAAATCACCAGGTCAGAGGCTCCAACACGAGGCAGCATTTCCGCAGTCACATCCCGCAGTGATCAGACTGCAACTTTGCAGCAAGTCACAAGGTGAGCGGCAGGAGGCAGCATTTCCGCAGTGATCAGACTGTAACTTTGCAGCAGGTCACAAGGTGATAAGCAGGAGGCAGCATTTCCGCAGTCTACTCCCGCAGTAATCAGACTGTAACACTGGAACTCTGCAGCAAGTCACAAGGTGGGAGGCAGCATTTCCGCAGTCTCCTCCCGCAGTGATCAGACTAACACTGGAACTTTGCAGCAAGTCACAAGGTGAGCGGCAGGAGGCAGCATTTCCGCAGTCTACTCCCGCAGTGATCAGACTGTAACACTGGAACTTTGCAGCAAGTCACAAGGTGAGCGGCAGGAGGCAGCATTTCCGCAGTCTACTCCCGCAGTGATCAGACTGTAACACTGGAACTTTGCAGCAAGTCACAAGGTGAGAAGCAGGAGGCAGCATTTCCGCAGTCTACTCCCGCAGTGATCAGACTGTAACACTGGAACTTTGCAGCAAGTCACAAGGTGAGCGGCAGGAGGCAGCATTTCCGCAGTCTACTCCCGCAGTGATCAGACTGTAACACTGGAACTTTGCAGCAAGTCACAAGGTGAGCGCCAGGAGGCAGCATTTTCGCAGTCTCCTCCCGCAGTGATCAGACTGTAACACTGGAACTTTGCAGCAAGTCACAAGGTGAGCGGCAGGAGGCAGCATTTCCGCAGTCTCCTCCTGCAGTGATCACACTGTGACATTGTAACTTTGCAGCAAGTCACAAGGTGAAAGGCTGCAGTATGAGGAGCATTTCCTCAGTCTCCTCCCCTCAGTGATCAGATTTTAACATTGAGAATTTGCAGCAAGTCACAAGGTCAGAGGCTGCATCAGGGGCTCATGAGTGTCATCTCTCAGCTGTCATCTCAGTCTAGGAAGTGCTTCGGGCCCCTTTGTGACACCTGAACAAAGATGGTGCTGTGCTTTGGAAAAAAAAGCAGACAAAGGCATACTGTGTATATAAAAAACTTTGGAGCGGTTACAGGGCACATTACTGAGCATGCCTCATACCTGATGAAACCTCCATATTATAAGAAGAAATACATAGCATTGGCAGTTTTAATAATGACTTTAAGGAAGCATAAAGGCAAAAGTCCAATACGACTGCTCCACGCTCCACCTTGTGTTTTTACAGCAATGTTTAATAAGCCACCATCACCTCTCCAAGGGCTGGGATAACGGTAATAGAGGAGCCACAGGGCGACTATAAAACGCCAGTCGATTACCCGGAACGGCTGTATATTTGGCACCAGGCGGGGCCGCAAAGCCCTATTGGCTCTGACTGTAGTCTCTGGGCAGCCACGATGGAGCGCACAGCGATGGCATCTTGAAGATTTTGCAGCAAATTAATGTTTTATCCAAAGCAGATGTATTGTTCTGTCTGTGCATTCCTGGGGAGCTATTAAAGAATACGGGCTATAGAAGCAAACCGTGATGGCAGAAAGGGAGCGAATCACGAGAGCGATGGGGGGAAAGGCAATGGAAAATCCCAGGAATTAAGATAACAAAACAGATACTGTCCAATGAGAATTCTCATGTTACAGCAATCCAACGCTGTTCACTTTTAGGTTACTTTTAGGTGTGTTTCGCAGAACGAGAAGTGTGCACGCCATTAAAGTGCGGTTCTCAGATGTGCACGCCCACTATCAACTGCCAATTTCAACAGCTGGAAATGTACAGTAAAAAGCTATGGGATGGGTTCTGTAATCCTCTTTTTCCATTTTTTTTTTTTATTTCAGGTATTTATAGAACTCATATAATCGGCAGTGCTTTACAGAGTACACAAAATTCTTCCCATCAGCCTCTGGCACAGAGGAGCTTACACTCTATTGTCCTCCCCACAGGCACACATTACAGCCAATCCAGGTAATGAATAGGTGCACCTGTCATGCGTCAGCTTGCCTATCCCTTCCAACTGATACCCTTCATTTCAAGTCCTTGCAGATTTTGCCAGAGCCCCTGAAACGTGTTGGATTTTTAGTGTCCCGTCATTAGGGATAATTATATAGACTCTTACTACTGGTCTGGCACTCTTATTACACCGGTTACTTTGGCACTACAGCTAGGCAGAGCTCAGTATGCACCATCATCTTTTATAACCAGCCCAGTTAAAGCAGGAATAACTCTGAGAAACACAAGAATCTAATGAGAAAATTTCCAATCCAGAAATCCCATCTGTTTGCGCAACTGTTTGTAGCAATGGAAAATAGATTTTTCCACCCATAAAGCAGTTGGGGACAACTTACTAGAGACAGAACTAGAACTAGAGCCTCTGCTGCAGCCTCTGACACCTCCAGAGGGGCACACATAACATCCCGTATACTGTATATGTACTGCTTCATATGACTGTTGGAGACTGTGGATGCTCTACAAGACATGGTTAGAGACAGAGGATATACTACATGGTGTGTTTGGAGACTGGGGACGTACTACAGGTGTGTTTGGAGACTGGGGACATACTACAGGTGTGTTTGGAGAATGGGGACATACTACAGGTGTGTTTGGAGACTGGGGACATACTACAGGTGTGTTTGGAGATGGGACATACTACAGGTGTGTTTGGAGACTGGGGACGTACTACAGGTGTGTTTGGAGACTGGGGACGTACTACAGGTGTGTTTGGAGACTGGGGACGTACTACAGGTGTGTTTGGAGACTGGGGACGTACTACAGGTGTGTTTGGAGACTGAGGATATACTACAGGTGTGTTTGGAGACTGAGGATATACTACAGGTGTGTTTGAAGACTGGGGACATGCTACAGGTGTGTTTGGAGACTGAGGATATACTACAGGTGTGTTTTGGGGACTGGGGACACGCTACAGTTGTGTTTGGAGACAGGAACATGCTACAGGTGTGTTTGGAGACTGGGAACATGCTACAGGTGTGTTCGAAGACTGGGAACATGCTGCAGGTGTGTTTAGAGACTGGGAGCATGATACAGGTGTGTTTTGGGGACTGAGGACACGCTACAGATGTGTTTGGAGACTGGGACATGCTACAGGTGTGATTGGAGACTGGGAACATGCTACAGGTGTGATTGGAGACTAGGGATAGGCTACAGGTGTATTTGGAGACTGGGACATGCTACAGGTGTATTTGGAGACTGGGACATGCTACAGGTGTGTTTGGAGACAGGGACATGCTACAGGTGTGTTTGGAGACTGGGAACATGCTGCAGGTGTGTTTTGGGGACTTGGGACATGCTACAAGTGTGTTTGAAGACTGGGAACATGCTGCAGGTGTGTTTAGAGACTGGGCAGGATACAGGTGTGTTTTGGGGACTGGGGACACGCTACAGATGTGTTTGGAGACTGGGACATGCTACAGGTGTGATTGGAGACTGGGGATAGGCTACAGGTGTATTTGGAGACTGGGACACCCTACAGGTGTAATTGGAGACTGGGAACATGCTGCAGGTGCATTCGGGGACTGGAACATGCTACAGGTGTGTTTGGAGACTGGGACATGCTACAGGTGTGATTGGAGACTGGGGATAGGCTACAGGTGTATTTGGAGACTGGGACACGCTACAGGTGTGTTTGGGGACTGGTGACATGCTACAGGTGTGCATGGAGATAGGGACATGCTACAAGTGTGTTTAAAGACTGGGAACACGCTACAGGTGTGTTTGGAGACTGGGGGCATACTACAGGTGTGTTTGGGGACTTGGGACATGCTACAAGTGTGTTTGAAGACTGGGAACATGCTGCAGGTGTGTTTAGACACGGGGCAGGATACAGGTGTGTTTTGGGGACTGGGGACACGCTACAGATGTGTTTGGAGACTGGGACATGCTACAGGTGTGATTGGAGACTGGGGATAGGCTACAGGTGTATTTGGAGACTGGGACACCCTACAGGTGTAATTGGAGACTGGGAACATGCTGCAGGTGCATTTGGGGACTGGAACATGCTACAGGTGTGTTTGCAGACTGGGAACATGCTGCAGGTGCATTCGGGGACTGGAACATGCTACAGGTGTGTTTGGAGCCTGGAGGCATGCTACAGGTGTGCTTGGAAACTGAGGAAATGCTACAGGTTAGCTTGGAGACTGGGGACATGCTACTGGTGTGTTTGTAGGCTGGGAACATGCTGCAGGTGTGTTTGGAGATGGAGGACATGCTGCAGGAAACAATTTAGGAACGGGGATATATTACAGGAGACTGCTAGAGATCACTGCCATTTCAAGCGCTTTATATACAGTACCAATGGTCCCACTCCCAGTACTGGCTGCATAATATGCACCAAAGGACCGCAGGTTGGCCAGAAAGGCCAAAGGTTTCAACTCATGTTAAATCCATGCATGCCTATGTGGGAGGCACAGGGTGGATAGTACTTCTGCCTTGCACTCCAAAGACGTGATGGTGGGTTAATTGGCACCTGCTGAAATGCGTATTGGTGTACACACTGTTATATCGGTCCCAATCTGAGCAATTGGAGAGGTTTAGGTAGAACCAGGTGACCAAACTTGTCTAAAAATTTGCCGTGAAAATTCTGTGTATCAGACATGGTGCCCAAAGGGCTGGCCCATAGAATTGCCCAGAGTAGGATATAACTGAAAAGATATATACAAGCTAAATATACTTCCAGGTATTTATTACCACAGTACTGTGCTTTTCTCTCCAGAAGGACGGTGCTATCCTTGTTCAGGCATCATCCAGGGTCACCATCGACTTCCTGGACTGAGAAGACATCATCTCAGCCTAGGAAAAAGGAGCTCGAGGACAGCTTTTTCTATGTTAGGTGGAGCTTTTTCTGAAGAAAGCTGCATACTGTGACATGTCAGGATGTTTTCAAGCAGACTTCCTGAAAGGTCAAAAAGCTACACAGACATCGCAAGCAATACTCAAAGCGGTACAATGCCTGCAGACATCTTGTAGTTGCAAAACTTTATCTAACCACTTGCTTACCGGGCACTTAAACCCCCCTCCTGCCCAGACCAATTTTCAGCTTTCGGCGCTGACGCACTTTGAATGACAATTGCGCGGTCATAAAACACTGTACCCAAATGACATTTTTATCATTTTTTTCTCACAAATAGAGCTTTCTTTTGGTGGTATTTAATCACAGCTGAGGGTTTTTAATTTTTTGCTAAACAAACAAAGAATGGAAAATTTTGAAAAAAAAAAAAAAAAGGTAATTTTTCTGCTTCATTGATATGTGCTGATGAGGCGGCACTAGTGGGCACTGATAGGCTGCACTGATGGGCACAGATAAGATGGCACTGATAGGCCCTGATGGGTGGCACGGATGGGCACTGATAGGTACCACTAATAGATGGCAATGATAGGTGGCACTGATGGGCACTGATAGTTGGCACTGATAGGTGACACTGATGGGCACTGGTAGGTGACACTGATGTGCAGCACTGTTCAGGCACTGACAGGTGGCACTGTGGGATCTGACAGATGGCACTGTGGGCACTGACAGGTGGCGCTGGTGGGCACTTGTAGGGGGCACAGGTTGGCACTTGTAGGGGGCACAGGTGGGCACCGAGGAGCCGGGGCACATTGCAGTGATTGGGACTAATGTCTCTCTCACTGCCGCCGGTGATCGGAAAAATAGCCGATTACCGGCTGTGTTGTCATCACATGATCAGCTGTCATTGGCTGACAGCTGATCACGTAGTAAGGGGTCGGGTTTGACCCCTTACTCGGATCTGTGATCCAGCGAGTCTCATAGACTCGCTAATCACACCCCTTCAGGGGGCGCGCAGGCCGCTCGTGCACGGGACGACATCATAGGACATTGTCCCGGAAATGTAGATCCGCGCTGTAGCTGTCATTCGGCTATAGCGCGGATCTCTACAGGTTAAAAACACTTTTTTTTTTTAAAATGCAGACTCCAAAAAATCTATTGTAGGGTCATGGAAAAAAAAACAACGCTATTTTATCAAAACACAGAAAAATGTCTCGCCACTCCCAAATCAAGAATTCCTCATGTAGAATCACCCTCAATTTGAAACACTATCTAGCTATACGTTAAGCACTTGCGGACGACTTCACAAATCAAGCGTCCTTACTGGATGGGATTCAAGCGTTCCTGCGTGAAAACGGCTTTGTTGAGGCTTTTTCGAACGCTGGCCGCTGCCAGTTTGAAAACATATCAAAAACATCTTCAAGGGGATGGAGATCTGTCCGCATTTTTCTCACACTTCGCACGGCCCGTCTGGTATGGGTAGAAGAGGCTGCCAAAACCATCCATTAAGGTGTGGATACCTTTAAAAGAGCCCCCCGAAAAAAAAATATATTCTTAATGATTAGCTGCCAATAACGAGCGGCGAGGCCGTCTTATGAAAGGTGCTGGGGAAGACAAATGCTCCTTGGAGCTGATGGAAACTTTTGGCACTGCAGAGTTAGTTAAGGCTCTTTAATTATTTTGGCTTGAGTGCTGGAAAAAAAACCACATAAACTGCGTCCTTGTGGAAACGTCTGTTTTTTTGGAGTTAGAAAATGCTGCCCTTGTAACTCTGGAGTGGAATACACCTTCCAGACTGCTCTCATTTGAATACAATGGAAGTCATTACCGAAACGTGGATATTGAACGGTGTGCAGATCCAAAACCAAAGAGGTGAAATTGGAGCATGGACTGAAAACCTTTTTAATGTATTGAAATCATTAAAGATGGTGATCACTGCCCAATCGGAGACATACACTATATTACCAAAAGTAATGGGACACCTGCCTTTACATGAACTTTATTGGCATCCCAGTCTTAGTCCGTAGGTTTCAATATTGAGTTGGCCCACCCTTTGCAGCTATAACAGCTTCAACTCTTCTGGGAAGGCCGTCCACAAGGTTTAGGAGTGTGTCTATGGGAATGTTTGACCATTCTTCCAGAAGTGCATTTGTGAGGTCAGGCACTGATTCGGACAAGAAGGCCTGGCTCGCAGTCTCCACTCTAATTCATCCCCAAAGTGTGCTATTGTGTTAAGGTCAGGATTCTGTGCAGGCCAATCAAGTAATCAAGTTCCTCCACCCCCAAACTCACTCATCCAGGTCCTATAAAAGTTAACCTTTGGCGAATACGCTGCTGGGATCACTTTTATCGGAAAGCCAGCCACCTAAAAAAAAAAAAAAAAAGATACCGATATTTAATGTCAAAGTAATGACATACATTTAGAATTAAGTGGCCGGCACGCGTGTGGCTGACCAGCAGGGGATGCCCTCGCTGCTTGTGACTTGCTGTCAGCAGCAACAGATTTCGGGTGGAATACCTCAGGAGGATTCAGAATCGTTTCCAAACATGCCTGAGCTCATCCCTATTGCTTGTAAGCAGGTGCTTACAAGTGTTGGGATCAGGGCAGTTTACGTTTTGCAGGCTACCCGGGCCAAAAGGGGTTAAGCTAACTTGGTGTTTTCCAGGGCTTATCTGGGCTGTGCCCTCCAAGTTGTGCTGTAAATAAAAAGGCGGAAGGCTCGGACCAAGAGATCAGCCTGTATGGCCCAAAAGCAATTGGGACCAAACCTGCGGTACGGAGACCCCATGAAGCTATCCGCAGGTACAGGAGAGCTGAAGGAGTTAATCAAGTGCACGCATGAGGTCCGCGTTTAGTGCAAGGCGGAACCCCATTCTGTCACTGGCAGTGAGGTGGCAGTGGAAAGCTGGACTGGTGGAGCAGGACACAAGCTCAGCGGTGCCCACTTCTAAATGCTACATTCAGAAGACAGGGTGTGCAGGGGTATGGGACAGAGGGTTTCACAGAAGGAAACTGTATGTTGTTACACAGCTGCACGGCGCACCTCTAAGCCAAGGCTCCACCTTAATGTTGATTTTCACGTGATTTGGCATCACCTGGTCCTGGGCATTGGTGAGTGTGTACTTGAAATGAGATACCCCCAAGTGCAGGATGAGTAGGCCCTGCCCCACAGCCTGATCCCAGAGTTCTGTATGAAGTAGTCATCTCTATAGACTGTAAATATCATTTTTTTTTTACTTTTACTGCAACTAAGCCCTTTCTGTGGCTCTGCTAGGCAGTGGCTGGACAAGGTCATTTAGAGCCCAGGGCGAACATGCCAAATTGTGCCCCCCCCCTCCCCCCAAGATGTATGGGCATTATGTGTCCCATCCCCACTCCCAACACAAATCTCCCCAAATCACAACTCCTAGCACACCCTCCCTAAATTTGCCCTCCTAAAACAATTCTTACCCCCTGAAGCCCCCCAAATTCCCCTTTTTAACACAAATTCCCTCCCCCTAATCACCTTGTGGTGCCCCCCCCCACCTCACATGATACCACAGTGCCCAGGGCAACCGCCCCTCCTGCCCACCCCTTGTCCCGGCCCTGCTGCTAGGTCCAATTTGTGCAAAAGGAGAAAAAAAAAAAACTTGACTGCATTTTGAAGCTGATATCAAGCTAAAATGCTTTCCTCTGTGCAGTCTTATAGCGTGTAGAGAGTAGTCGCCGCTGTCACCAATCTCTGCACAGGCAGCGGAGAACCACAGAGGATTGGGAGACTATTTCCAACTGCTGCTCCTACATCCAGCAGTGATGGAGTACAAACTAAGACACTAACTGAATGCAGAGAAATGAAAAGTATTGAATGTTTGCACGACTAAAGAAAGGGGTATGAGGAATTTAAAACATCAGCATGTACATAAAGTGGAACATTTCAGTAAAATGGAACACTAAGTGGATAGGAGGAAAACTCCCAGGATCCTGAAATTCTCACAGCCTGCGATGTAATGGACAGTAGCATCAACGCTCAACGACTGATGCCTGGTAAGGGGATTAATCCGCTGGGTCTTGACAGTAAGCCCCTGCATGTGGAGTCCGTGTAACCACCAAAAAGAGTCTTGTTACATTAACAACACGGAGCGATGGGAAGGGCTCTCCATGCAAGAGTCGGTGTGAAGAGGGTTTGTACGGAGGACAGCCAAGAGGCTCCAGACAGATGGTTCATGCAGTCTTCATGTTAGTTCAGTTGTATTGGGGTCGCTGACCAGAAGACTTGAGGAGATGCCAAACATCACAGATTGACGGGAGAAGATTGGAGGTCTCCATGTGTTATATGCTGAGGCCATGGCTATACTGGAAGAATAACTTTAGTTGGAACTTTCAGAGTGAGCGATAACATGATTACCTTTATAGAGCACAAACAATGTGCAAAGAGCAGGGCCCCAATAACACTGTACTGACTCCATAAACTAATAAAAGCTGGAATCTGATTGGCTGCTTTTCTGGTATGAAAATGCCTAAATGTACATCAAGATCAATCAAGTGATGTCAAGAAAATAGAGGTAGAGCAAGAGTTCAACTTTAACCTCCTCCTTCCGTTTAACCTTATCTTAACCTCCTAAAACCCCAACTGTAACGGCTATATAGTCTGCAAGAATATATTCCTAAATAGTCATAATATGCAGCAATAGTATAATTTTTAAAGCGGTTCTGCACACATTTCATTTAGTAAATCTCTTTGCCTTCCAAATCAGGCAAAGAGTACTAAATGAAATGTGTTTTTTTTTTTTCACTTACCTTGTAATCGATGACTTCCTGTCTTCTGTCTCTTCGGGGGTGGGCGGGGTCTGTGCGGGGATCCTCGTCACGCCGCACTGTCTCCTGGGATCTGGTGTCATTGATCCCAGGAGTCTGTGCGGGCATCTTCCGAAATCTCGCGAGATTTTGGCAGATGTGCCGACATCTCGCGAGATTTCGGAGAACGTGAGCTGCACTTTGCCGTTACTGCACACGCGCGAGCTCGGCGCAGTAACGGCGGTGCATGCTGGGCCATCTAAAGTGCCTGTGGGGTTTCTCATGCCCACAGGCAAGATGGCCCCCAGCACAAAAGCAGCAAATAAAGAATCTTATCGGACGAAAACGGAGGGCGATCGAGATGGACGATGGAACAGGTGAGTCCCCCAATTTAGTTAATCATCCCTGGCATATTCCCCCAAAAAAAATAAAAAATAAAAAGCAGTGCAGAACCGCTTTAACTCTTTAGCATTAAACAGCTGTTCAAAAGCTCCAGTCCAGTGACTTTGCCAAGGCTGTGATGATGTCTCCATCAACTCAACCCCGCAATCTTACCTTCTTCCTCAACTCATCCCCGCACAGTTCTTACCTTCTTCCTCAACTCAACCCCGCACAGTTCTTACCTTCTTCCTCAACTCAACCCCGCACAGTTCTTACCTTCTTCCTCAACTCAACCCCGCACAGTTCTTACCTTCTTCCTCAACCCAACCCAGCACAGTTCTTACCTTCTTCCTCAACTTAACCCCGCACAGTTCTTACCTTCTTCCTCAACTCAACCCCGCACAGTTCTTACCTTCTTCCTCAACTCAACCCCGCACAGTTCATACCTTCTTCCTCAACCCAACCCCGCACAGTTCTTACCTTCTTCCTCAACTTAACCCCGCACAGTTCTTACCTTCTTCCTCAACTCAACCCCGCACAGTTCTTACCTTCTTCCTCAACCCAACCCCGCACAGTTCTTACCTTCTTCCTCAACCCAACCCCGCACAGTTCTTACCTTCTTCCTCAACTCAACCCCGCACAGTTCTTACCTTCTTCCTCAACTCAACCCCGCACAGTTCTTACCTTCTTCCTCAACTTAACCCCGCACAGTTCTTACCTTCTTCCTCAACTCAACCCCGCACAGTTCTTACCTTCTTCCTCAACTCAACCCCGCACAGTTCTTACCTTCTTCCTCAACTCAACCCCGCACAGTTCTTACCTTCTTCCTCAACTCAACCCCGCACAGTTCTTACCTTCTTCCTCAACTCAACCCCGCACAGTTCTTACCTTCTTCCTCAACTCAACCCCGCACAGTTCCTACCTTCTTCAACTCAACCCCGCACAGTTCCTACCTTCTTCCTCAACTCAACCCCGCACAGTTCTTTCCTTCCTCCTCAACCCAACCCCGCACAGTTCTTACCTTCTTCCTCAACCCAACCCCGCACAGTTCTTACCTTCTTCCTCAACTCATCCCCGCACAGTTCCTACCTTCTTCCTCAACTCAACCCTGCACAACCCTTACCTTCTTCCTCAACTCATACCCGCACAGTTCCTACCTTCTTCCTCAACTCATCCCCGCACAGTTCTTACCTTCTTCCCCAACCCCGCACAGTTCTTACCTTCTTCCTCAACTCATCCCACACAGTTCCTACCTTCTTCCCCAACCCTGCACAGTTCTTACCTTCTTCCTCAACTCATCCCCGCACAGTTCTTACCTTCTTCCTCAACTCATCCCCATACAGTTCCTACCTTCTTTCTCAACTCATCCCTGCACAGTTCTTACCTTCTTCCTCAACTCAACCCCACACAGTTCTTACCTTCTTCCTCAACTCATCCCCGCACAGTTCCTACCTTCTTCCTCAACTCATCCCCGCACAGTTCCTACCTTCTTCCTCAACTCATCCCCGCACAGTTCTTACCTTCTTCCTCAACTCATCCCCGCACAGTTCTTACCTTCTTCCTCAACCCCGCACAGTTCTTACCCTCTTCCTCAACTCATCCCCGCACAGTTCTTACCTTCTTCCTCAACTCATCCCCGCACAGTTCTTACCTTCTTCCTCATCCCCGCACAGTTCTTACCTTCTTCCTCAACTCAACCCCGCACAGTTCCTACCTTCTTCCTCAACTCAACCCCGCACAGTTCTTACCTTCTTCCTCAACTCAACCCCGCACAGTTCTTTCCTTCTTCCTCAACTCAACCCTGCACAGTTCTTTCCTTCCTCCTCAACCCAACCCCGCACAGTTCTTACCTTCTTCCTCAACCCAACCCCGCACAGTTCTTACCTTCTTCCTCAACTCAACCCTGCACAACCCTTACCTTCTTCCTCAACTCATACCCGCACAGTTCCTACCTTCTTCCTCAACTCATCCCTGCACAGTTCTTACCTTCTTCCCCAACCCCGCACAGTTCTTACCTTCTTCCTCAACTCATCCCCACACAGTTCCTACCTTCTTCCCCAACCCTGCACAGTTCTTACCTTCTTCCTCAACTCAACCCCACACAGTTCTTACCTTCTTCCTCAACTCATCCCCGCACAGTTCCTACCTTCTATCTCAACTCATCCCCGCACAGTTCCTACCTTCTTCCTCAACTCATCCCCGCACAGTTCTTACCTTCTTCCTCAACTCAACCCCACACAGTTCTTACCTTCTTCCTCAACTAATCCCCGCACAGTTCCTACCTTCTTCCTCAACTCATCCCCGCACAGTTCTTACCTTCTTCCTCAACCCCGCACAGTTCTTACCTTCTTCCTCAACCCCGCACAGTTCTTACCCTCTTCCTCAACTCATCCCCGCACAGTTCTTACCTTCTTCCTCAACTCATCCCCACACAGTTCTTACCTTCTTCCTCATCCCCGCACAGTTCTTACCTTCTTCCTCAACTCAACCCCGCACAGTTCTTACCTTCTTCCTCAACTCATCCCCGCACAGTTCTTACCTTCTTCCTCAACTCATCCCCGCACAGTTCTTACCTTCTTCCTCAACTCAACCCCGCACAGTTCTTACCTTCTTCCTCAACTCATCCCCGCACAGTTCTTACCTTCTTCCTCAACTCATCTCCGCACAGTTCCTACCTTCTTCCTCAACTCATCCTCACACAGTTCTTGCCTTCTTCCTCAACTCATCCCCGCACAGTTCTTACCTTCTTCCTCAACTCATCCCCACACAGTTCTTACCTTCTTCCTCCACTAATCCCAGCACAGTTCATACCTTCTTCCTCAACTTATTCCCATATATCTGCACAATTATTACTCTCTTCATCAACTCATCCCCACAAAGTTATTGCCTTCTTCATCAACTCATTCCCACACAATTATTACCTTCTTCATCAACTCATCCCTACGCAATTATTACCTTCTTCATCAACTCTTCAATGCTCAATTCTTATCTTCTTCCTCAACGCATCACCACCCAGTTATTACCTTCATTGCCAACTCATCACCACACAGTTATTACGGTACTCTCTTCAGCAACTCATCCTCGCACAGTCAGTACCATTTTGCATCACTTGCCCCCTCCCTTTTAGATTGTAAGCTCTTACGAGCAGGGAACTCTGGACTCCTCTTATTTTGAATGGTATTGTAACTTTACAATCTCCCTGTAAAAAGTGCTGCACTATATAAATACTGTATAATAAAAATAATATAATAAAAAAAGAGATGGCTTCAACCATCACCTTACCAAGACACAGTTATGTTAACCATACTCATCTGTGCGTTCAGCAAAACATAACCCCAGCTCATAAAAAAAGCTATTCCTTAACAAGCTCTCTGTACAGAAACACATGTGAAAGGGTTATGGGGAATTATAATAAAAACCACTCATCATAACATGGATTTACCATCTAAACAATGGCCTGGAGTGTTTGTATGTTTATTAGAGGAGAAAGCTGGCTGGGAATGTGGCTCATCTGCTCTTTGTATTGGACGGGCCTCTTCTCGATGTGATTTATTTTCTGCACACTAGGCTCTTCAGCCAATAATCCAAGTTATTTATAAAAGTTATTTATAACCAAGCTGATCTTAATAATAAAAATTCTCACTTTATTAATGAGCTATGGATGAGAGAACATACAATGCGAGAACCTTTCTTATAAACTGACCCCTTTGTAAAAAAAAAGAATTCACAAATTCTACCTACCCTCTCCCAGCCCTAGCGATGTCCTCAGCTGCCTTCTTGGTCCAGCTCTGGAGGTCCTCTTCAGGCACAATGACATTGGCATCATTCTTGAGAATGTTACCAATGAAAGGTGAGGAATAGAGGTACCTCACAGCTCTGGATCTTCGACACAAATCAGCCCCTGCTGCAGCCTCTCATCTTGTGAATTGTTCTAAAGTTACAATGTTGCAGTCTGATCACTGGTTGAGGAGGAGACTGAGGAAATGCTTCCACCTGCCTGCAGCAGATTAATGACACCACCTGGGCATAGGCAACGTTACTGACTGGAGCTCAAGGACAACTTTTCAGAAAAACTATACTGTAGTTGTATAAAGAGAGGTCAGGAATGCATTCATGCAAATATGTAAATTTAGTGACAAGTCCCCCTTGAAAAGGCCATATACATGGAATTCCAGTCATTCACTTTTCCATCTAAAAAAGAATAGGAATATTCCACTATTTCTGATCAGCTTTTGGGCAATCAATTTGTAGAAACACCGATCGAACAATCAAAACAACCAACAAAACTATCATGAGTCTATTCAATTGCTCGACAAGGTTCCTTTTTTTATATTCATTTGCAATAATAATAATCAATAATTCTTTCATTGTATTAAGTCTCTTTCAATCATATACAGTGTTTTGAAAAGG
Source organism: Lithobates sylvaticus (assembly GCA_028564925.1). NCBI lineage: Eukaryota > Metazoa > Chordata > Amphibia > Anura > Ranidae > Lithobates > Lithobates sylvaticus. The sequence goes on along the minus strand of CM053037.1, from coordinate 12,811,277 downwards.
TATTCATACCCCTTGAAATTTTCCACATTTTGTCATGTTACAACCAAAAACGTAAATACATTTTATTGGGATTTTATGTGATAGAACAACACAAAGTGGCACATAATTGTGAAGTGGAAGGAAAATGATAAATGGTTTTCAATTAAAAAAATATGTGAAAAGTGTGGGGGGTACATTTGTATGGCGCCCCCCTGAGTCAATACTTTGTATCACCACCTTTTACTGCAATTACAGCTGCAAGTTTTTTTGGGGATGTCTTTACCAGCTTTGCACATCTAAAAAGTGAAATTTTTGCCCAATTCTTCTTTGCAAAGTAGCTCAAGCTCTGTCAGATTGGATGGAGAACGTCTGTGAAGAGCAATTTTCGCGTTTTCTCAATTAGATTTAGGTCTGGCCTTTGACTGGGCCATTCTAACACATGAATATGATTTGATCTAATCCATTCCATTGTAGCTATCGCTGTATGTTTAGGGTCGTTGTCCTGCTGGAAGGTGAACTTCCACCCCAGTCTAAGGTCTTTTGCAGACTCCAATAGGTTTTCTTCTAAGATTGTCCTGTATTTGGCTCCATCCATCTTCCCATCAACTCTGACCAGCTTCCCTGTCCCTGCTGAAGAAAAGCATCCCCACAACACGAGGCTGCCACCACCATGTTTCACGGTGGGGATGGTGTGTTCAGGACGATGTGCAGCGTTAGTTTTCTGCCACACATAGCGTTTTGCTTTTAGGCCAAAGCTAAATTTTGGTCTCATCTGACCAGAGCACCTTCTTCCACATGTTTGCTGTGTCCCCCACATGGCTTCTTGCAAACTGCAAACGGAACTTCTTATGACTTTCTTTCTCCAATGTCTTTCTTCTTGTCACTCTTCCATAAAGGGCAGATTTGTGGAGAGCACGACTAATAGTTGTCCTGTGGACAGATTCTCTCACCTGAGCTGTGGCAGAGTTCCCATGGACCTCTTGGCTGTTTCTCTGATGAATGCTCTCCTTGCCCGGCCGGTCAGTTTAGGTGGACGGTCATGTCTTGGTAGGTTTGCAGTTGTGCCATACTCTTTCCATTTTCAGATGATAGATTGAACCGAGCTCTGTGAGATGTTGAAAGCTTGAGATCATTTTTTATAACCTAACCCTGCTTTAAACTTCTCCACAACTTTATCCCTGACCTGTCTGGTGTGTTCCCTTACCTTCATAATGCGGTTTGTTCACTAAGGTTCTCTAACAAACCTCTGAAGGCTTCACAGAACAGCTGTATATATACCTAGATTACATTACACACAGGTGGACATTTTTTTTTATAATTAGGTGACTTCTGAAGGCAATTGGTTCCACTAGATTTTAGTTAGAGGTATCAGAGTAAAGGGGGCTCAATAAAAATGCCCCCCCACACTTTTCACATATTTATTTGTAAAACATTTTGAAAACCATTTATCATTTTCCTTCCACTTTACAATTATGTGTCGGTCTTTTACAAAAAATCCCAATAAATTACATTTACGGTTTTGGTTGTACCATGACAAAATGTGGAAAATTTCAAGGGGTATGAATACTTTTTCAAGGCACTGTAATTAATCATTTTGATGGTCTATCTAATCCATTAATGGAAGTTTGACTTCTTTCAATTTAGATTGTAAAAGCGGATTGGTGGTGGTTGGATTTACCTGAAAATTGGTACTTATATGGCCAGCATGAGGATCCTTACTAATCTCTATAACGGACCATCAGCCACATCTGACATGTCTGTCTTATATCTACTGTATATGAAGCAGCTTCTGTTTTCCCTATACAAGTCATTAAACCCCATACACATAGCACTGAGGAGCAGCACGGGAATATTTATCACCACTGTGGGTTTTATACAGAGAAGATGCAATAATGGGAGCGGAGCGGAGGCTGTGATATGTCAGCTCTGACAATGAAGTGCAGCGTGATATAGACTGGATATAAACACAAAGTGACAATGTACAATGTATCCTGCTCTGCTTCCCTTCAATGACACAGCATACAACACAGCCAACACAATGTAACAACGTCATCTGCAACAAGAACCCATCACCACTAATGGGGCTCATACACACCAGCCAAACCATACGGTTATTTCATACCCAACACATAGACAAGGCCATTTGTTTTATGTCCCTTTCCTTCACTTCACACTTCTGTAGTATGTCTGCAGTCTCTGGCCATCTCCTGCAACCTGTCTGAAGTCTTTGACCACCTCTTGTAGTATGCCTGCAGTCTTTGACCACCTCTAGTAGTACGCTTGCAGTATCTGACCATCTCCTGTAGTATGTCTACAGTTTTTGACCATCTTCATGTCTGCAGGCTCTGACCACCTCTTGTAGTATGCCTGCAGTCTCTGACCACCTCTTGTAGTATGCCTGCAGTCTCTGACCATCTCCTGTAGAATGTCTGCAGTCTCTGACCATCTCCTGTAGAATGTCTGCAGTCTCTGACCATCTTCATGTCTGCAGTCTCTGACCATCTCCTGTAGTATGCCTGCAGTCTCTGACCATCTCCTGTACTATGCCTGCAGTCTCTGACCATCTCCTGTACTATGCCTGCAGTCTCTGACCATCTCCTGTACTATGCCTGCAGTCTCTGACCATCTTCATGTCTGCAGTCTCTGACCATCTCCTGTAGTATGCCTGCAGTCTCTGACCATCTCCTGTACTATGTCTGCAGTCTCTGACCATCTCCTGTAGTATGTCTGCAGTCTCTGACCATCTCCTGTAGTATGTCTGCAGTCTCTGACCATCTCCTGTAGTATGCCTGTAGTCTCTGACCATCTCCTGTACTATGCCTGCAGTCTCTGACCATCTCCTGTAGACTGTCTGCAGTCTCTAAACATCTTCATGTCTGCAGTCTCTGACCATCTCCTGTAGTATGCCTGCAGTCTCTGACCAACTCCTGTACTATGTCTGCAGTCTCTGACCATCTTCGTGTCTGCAGTCTCTGACCATCTCCTGTCACATGCCTGCAGTCTCTGACCATCTCCTGTAGTATGTCTGCAGTCTCTGACCATCTCCTGTAGTATGTCTGCAGTCTCTGACCATCTCCTGTAGTATGTCTGCAGTCTCTGACCATCTTCATGTCTGCAGTCTCTGACCATCTCCTTCCACATGTCTGCAGTCTCTGACCATCTCCTGCCACATGTCTGCAGTCTCTGACCATCTCCTGCCACATGTCTGCAGTCTCTGACCATCTCCTGCCACATGTCCGCAGTCCCCTCACTTCCTCTCTGGTGACTCCGCCGTGGGATTGTGAGAAATCTCTCTAACAGTGCCCCAGATAACAATAAAAGCTAAACTGAGGTTATAATCCTTCCTCACTTGATCCAAAAGTAAAAAAATATATTTTGTCTGGCCTTTAATTACTTAAGCATCACTATTTCTCCAAAAACAAGACGTCTGCAAAATTCCTGAATGCAGACTCCATCAGTGTAATTAATGGATGTGAGTGCCACAAGTAACAAGGTCATTGTCCCTGGAGAAAACAATGGTCGGCCCGGGGAGCTCAGATGACATCAATAAGCAAACAGTAAGTCAGATCGGTGAAGGAGGGATGACAGTGCTGGACTCCAGTCTCACAGATGGATGGAGGCCGCCTCTCCTGGGGGTACCGCAGCTCTCAGGGTAATGAATAGACAAAGTGCCATGTCACCAATCACTGCAACACTCCAGCCTTAGACGGCACAGAGACACCACAATCTTTACCAGGGTCTGGACATAGAAGCATCCAATGACCTAAATAATAATAATGATATAGGATGGAGCCCCGTGACTCTTCCACCCCACCCAGAAAAAAAGTCTGTCCACCCTGTTAGTTCAACGTTAGGCGGATGCTAAAGGAGACCTTTATTCTTTTAATGTTTGAAATAATAATGAAAATAAATTCCCATAATATAGAAAATAGTACTCGTGCAAATGTTCCTTCCTCACGTAGCAGGTGGGGCTGGGCAGCCTCACAGATGGTCAGTGGGGGCAGTTACAATCATCGATCTCCCTATATACCTTTTAATAAAGCAGCTGACAGCCACTTCTCCTCCTCTCCCTCACGCGGCTTTCAGCTGCTTTATTAAAAGGTATACAGGGATTTCAGTGATTGCAAGTGCCCACACCAATCGTCCCAACTTTCCCCTGTGTCCTCCTGTGGTTTCCCCCGGGTCCTCCGCTGGCTCCTGGAGTCTGCTCTGGTCCTCCTCCGTGCTCCTCTGGTCCTCCTCTGTGCTTCCCCTCTGTGTCCTCCTCCGGTCCCCCTCTGTGCTCTCCCTCCGTGTCCTCTGTGCTCCTCTGTTCCCCTTCTGTGCTCTCCCTCCTTGTCCTCCGTGCTCCTCAGTTCCCCCTCTGTGCTCCCCTCCGTGCTCCTCCGGTCCCCCTCTGTGCTCCCCTCCGTGCTCCTCCTCCGTGCTCCTCTGGTCCCCCTCTGTATCCTCCTGTCCCCCTCTGTGCTCTCCCTCCGTGTCCTCCGTGCTCCTCTGTTCGCCCTCTGTGCTCTTCCTCCGTGTCCTCCGTGCTCCTCTGTTCCCCCTCTGTGCTCCCCTCCGTGCTCCTCCGGTCCCCCTCTGTGCTCCCCTCCGTGCTCCTCTGGTCCCCCTCTGTGCTCCCCCTCTGTATCCTCCGGTCCCCCTCTGTGCTTCCCCTTCGTGCTCCTCTGGTCCCCCTCTGTGCTCCCCTCCATGTTTTCCTCTGTGCTCCTCCGGTCCCCCTCTGTGCTCCCCCTCTGTGACCTCCTTCGTGCTACTCCGGTCCCCCTCCGTGCTTCCCCTCTGTGCTATTCCGGTCCCCCACCGTGCTCCCCCTCTGTGCTCTCCCTTCCGTGTCCTCCTTCGTGCTACTCTGGTCCCCCTCTGTGCTCCCCTCTGTGTCCTCCTCCATGCTCCCCCTCCATGCTACTCCGGTCCCCCTTTGTGCTCCCCCTCCATGTCCTCCTCTGTGCTCCCCCTCCGTGTCCTCCTCCATGCTACTCCGGCCCCCCTCCGTGTCCTCCTTTGTGCTCCCCCTCCGTGTCCTCCTCCGGTCCCCCTCTGTATTCCCCCTCCGTACTCCTCCGGTCACCCTCTGTGCTCCCCCTCCGTGTCCTCCGGTCCCCCTCTGTGTCCTCCGGTCCCCCTCTGTGCTCCCCCCTCCGTGTCCTCCGGTCCCCCTCTGTGCTCCCCCTCAGTGTTCCACCGGTCCCCCTCTGTGCTCCCCCTCAGTGCTCCTCCGGTCCCCCTCTGTGCTCCCCCTCAGTGCTTATCAGTGCAGATGTCCCTTTTCACACTAACGGGTTAACAGCTCTCTCCTCACACGTGACAGAGGAAAGAAATGCTGATAACCAGCAAGTGTGTTTACATCGTGAGCAGCTCTGACTGGACATAGCTGATCACGTGGCATCACGTGGCCACTGTGATTGGCTCTTTACCCCGATCTGGGATCAGCTGTGTCCAAAGGACAAAGTAATCACAGAGTGCGCCACCCACACACACCACAGCGGGCGCCCGGTGGGCATGATCACTGGAGGACTTTATATGATGCCCTCCCAGAACTGGCCGACCGCGCTGTAGCCATCATTTTGCTATAGCCCGATTGGCAAGTTGTTAAAAAGAATAGACTCTATGCAGTCTCTAATGATGCCAAACAACCACAGTGCACCCAGTAGCCAGAGACCATCATGACGGCACAATCTTTGTTCAGGCATTATCCAGGGTCACTATCTACTTCCTGGGCTGAGATGCTGGCAGTATATCAGTATTTCCATGTTCTGATGAAAGGGATGTTGAGTGGTCCCCAAAACGCGTTGCCTGTAGCACCTGCTATATGTGTGGAATTAAACCTCATTCTGAATGCTAATCCTTGGTGTAACACTTCCACTTTCACACTCAAACATCACTTCTACAGTCCGAGGCCACTACAACAGTTCTTTGGTTCACAAGAGCAGCCCACTTATCATCTCGATCAGTGGCAACTCCTCAACTAACGGGGCCTCAAATAAAGCCCCTGACATCACTAAAGGGCCACACATAATGTTCAATATATGTAGAGCTTCAGAAGACTGTCAGAGGCTAATAGAGGAAATGAGGGTCAGAGAGTGAGGACAGGATACATTTCTGGCTGGGGATATCCTGCAGAAGACAATACAAAACATGTTACATGAAGCTAGTAGAGATCAATGCTATTACCCTAGTCAATGTTCTCCCTACAGAATGCTGAGGTCTGAAGGTCACACATCATATACCCAAGGGCCGCAAGAGGCCCTTGGGCCACAGGTTGGGCACCAGGGATCTAGATGCCCTACTGGGATACCACCAGTTAATATTTGTCATAATATTAATTAGTGCCTAATTATATCTATCTACCTAAGGTTCCAGTGCCATTAATCTACTACTTCACGTAAATTGTGACATGTCAGGCTTGTAATACTACTAAATGATTCACTTTAACAGAATGGTAATGTGACGGACTCCGACACCCAACTGGGTATCTCCGCCAAGAAGCTGCTTCCCAAGCTCTGGAACAAGAGGCAAGTGACTATAGCTGTAGTTACCCCAAAGACAAGACAACCGTTTTTAGGGTAAACAAGAAGAAAATGGAAAACGATCAGATAAAAGCTCATCACATTATCACAGACAATGCCCACCCTAGGCAGTCCGGCACCCACGTGAGATAGGAATATTATAGATAGGAAGCCATATGTTACAATGATAGTTCTTTTGGGGTGATCCCAAGGGAGCGGCGGCAATCCCAGAATATCATTTAATAGCCCCGCTACCCAGATGATATGATCCAAAAAGTGACATGTGCCGTCGTGACAGCTGGTTAAAGGTACCCAGGTGCCGTTCGTAGAATAACCAGGCAACAATTCCATAGCCGTGGTTACCAAACCCCAATGAGATGTAACTCCCAAATTTCGAGGTTCCCAAGCAAGCTCTCTCTCAGTAACCCCACCGGACCCATGTCCCACCAAAAGGAGAACATAATCCCAAAAGAGCAACATGACAGGACAATGGGCCTTCGAAATGACTCCTAGTAAAGTTAGCGGGTATTCCTACAGGCCCTAGCCGCTATACAGTTCCATGCGAATAGAGATAGGACCTGGTGAAGCAATGATGGAGTGCCCAGGCTAGATGGAAGTCTGGATGGGCATAAAAGTCAACTAGTAACCAGTTCCTTCTGGATAACTTGAAAACACAGTAAAGTTCTCTGGGCAATAGTGCTCCTGCAGCCCCAAATCCGTGATAGGTAAAATCTAGTGCTCAGTTTGTTATGAACCCCCAGAGGCTGAGCTAGGTCTGGAAGGAACCTGAAGACTTCCAAGAGATGTTCAAGCCGAAGAGACTCATTCAGACAACGTAGGTAAAGATATCGTCACTGTGCTCTACATAGCCTGTGCAGAGAGCAGAGCTGTGGGAGGGGCCCAGCTGGCTCCACCCACTACAGGCTGCCTGCAGTAAACTACAGGAGGGGGCGGAGACAAGACCAGTCTCCCTGCACAAGGAGAGAGAGCAGCAGTGAGCGGTCTTTATTACAGGAAGTCTCACACTGGATTACTGCACAGATCTGGAAGAAATACATAAAGCACACCAAGATTCCAGAAGAAGACACACGAGGAATGGATTTAGATAATATTTGCTTATCCCAGATTTCAGTTTTAAGTACTGATGCCTCTCAGTAGTAAATGAGAGAAGTCTGCGGATGTTTCTGATGTTCTTATTATGCCTATCTGTGCTCCAAACAACTAAACACAAGGGAATCCACCATGGCGGGGACACATGTGTGCGGACAGGACGGTACACAGTGCTCTCTGCCCCCAGCTATGATTAGACGAGCAGACACTCACAAACTTGGCTCAGCCTTCCAAACAAACTTGGTTTACTTTTCAGAAGACTGCAGATCCACAAAAGACTTCTGGGTAAACACATTGCAACTCGTCACATACATAATAATAAATCTGGCTATGAAAAGACAGCAGATGTAGTGGGGGGGTGGACCAAGCCCCGAGGTGACCTGAACCTGGGATTACCCAGGACGACAGAAGACGGGAGGCATCCCGATGCTATCGCACTGCACTGCCATCCTAAGATGTTTCAGCCACTGGAAGAATCAGAAACAGGGGGCGAAAACATACAGGGAGGACCTTACAGATAATGTGATATATATCCACAGTCCAATCAAAATGCTGGAGGCAGGGAGGGGACAGGCAGAGAGGTAGATTCTGAAACGTAGGACCACCTTCTATGTATGGAGGGTGGCACAGGTGTGGACAAGTTCTGAAAAGTAGGACCATCTTCTATTTATGGAGGGTGGCACAGGTGTGGACAAGTTCTGAAAGGTAGGACCATCTTCTGTTTATGGAGGGTGGCACAGGTGTGGGCAGGTTCTGAAAAGTGGGGTCACCTTCTGTTTATGGAGGGCGGCACAGGTGTGGGCAGGTTCTGAAAAGTGGGGCCACCTTCTGTTTATGGAGGGCGGCACGGGTATGGCAGGTTCTGAAAAGTGGGGTCACCTTCTGTTCATGGAGGGGGGCAGGTTCTGAAAAGTGGGATCAGCTTTTGTTTATGGAGGGTGGCACGGGTGTGGGCAGGCTCTGAAAAGTGGGGTCACCATCTGTTAATAAAAGGTGGCACGGGTGTGGGTAGGTTCAGAAAAGTGGGGTCACCTTCTGTTTATGGAGCGTGGCACGGGTGTGGACAGTTTATGAAAAGTGAGGTCACCTTTTGTTTTATTGGCGGGTGGCACCGGAAGGTTCTTAAAAGTGGGGTCACCATCTGTTAATGGAAGGTGGCACAGGTGTGGGCAGGTTCTGAAAAGTGGGGTCACCTTCTGTTTATGGAGCGTGGAACGGGTGTGGGCAAGTTCTGAAAAGTGGGGTGTCCCCTCCCACTGCTTGGGATGACAGCTGAGCGGCTTCTTAGCTGCATTGGTTGTTATCCCAAGAAAGTTAAATGCCCTTACAACCCCTTCAAGCCGAGGCTGCATATTTGCGTACGGTCAGTGTGAAGGGGTTAAAATGTCCACGGGCCGGGTACACGTGAATGCATCAATTGCACTGACGGGCCGGACATTTAGCGTGGGGGGGGGGCGAGTATGGCCCGCAGGTTTCCGACCCCTGCATTATAGCATAACATCTATAGCAGCATAAATTCCAGTACATATACCATAGTTTGTAGGCACTATAACTTTCACACAAACAGACCAATTAATTAACACTTTTTGATATTTTTTTTTTTCTACCAAAGACATGTAGCAGAATACATTTTGTCCTAAATTAATTAAGAAATTCGATTTTTTTTTTTTATTGGATATGTTTTAAAACAGAAATTAGAAAATATTTATTGTTTTTCCAAATTTCCAGTCTTTTTTCGTTTATATAACAAGTGGGGATGAAATACCACCAAAAGAAGGCTCGATTTGTGTGGAAAAAAATGCTATAAATTTCTTTTGGGTAAAGCGTTGCATGACTGCGAAAATTACCAGTTAAAGTAGCGCAGTGAAAATAAATAAATAAATAGCAAAATAGCCTGGTCTTGAAACCTTCCGGAGCTTAAGTGGTTAAAGGGGTTGTAAACCTTCGTGTTTTTTCACCTTAATACATCCTATTAATTAAGGTAAAAAAACATCTGGCAGTGACCCCCCCCCCCCCCCCGTTTTACTTACCTGAGCCCTCGAACTTGACCCACGGGGACACGCTGTCTCTCTGCCCGGGGTTCTCGGCTCTTGATTAGATAGATTGATAGCAGTGCAGCCATTGGCTCCTGCTGCTGTCAATCAAATCCAATGATGCGGGTGCCAGGGGGCGGGGGCCGAGTCCTGCATTTGGCCTCTATGGACGCCGAATGCTGGACTCGGGATCGCTTCTCCCAGGGGGGTTATCTGATGTGGGGAGGAGCGGCGAGAGCCGCTGAGGGACCCCAGAAGAGCAGGTTCGGGGCCACTCTGTGCAAAACGAGCTGCACAGTGGAGGTAAGTATGATATGTTTGTTATTTATTTAGTGTCACTTTAAACAGGAACTGCAGTCTGCTAACATAATTTGTAATAAAATCATCTTTGCCATTCCGAAGCTTCCCTCCAACCACTTTGCATATTATTTTATATATACTGTGATTCTGTACTTGCCAAATATGCTGCAGAAATCTCCCTCCACCGAGTCTGGCTGCAGCCATTTCAACTGTGGGCAGCTGAAGCTGCTTCCTGTTCACTTCCTGGATTTACACAGACACACAGACGCACACCTCCAGCTCTGCAGCTCTCATTGGCCCTCTTATGACTTATCCCCCCCCTCCCTTCCTGGCAAACTCTCAGGAGAGTCAGAGAGAGAGCTGTGTATGATGTCATAAGCCTAGGCTAATGACCAGACAAGAAACAGGAAGTGGGCTGTATAAGGAATTTTCATTGCAGAAAAAAAATGTTTTACTATCCAAAGTTAAAGCGGAGTTCCACCCTAAAGTGGAACTTCCGCTTATCGGATTCCTCCCCCCCTCCGGTGCCACAATTGGCACCTTTCAGGGGGGAGGGGGGGGTGCAGATACCTGCACCCACTTCCGTGACGAATTATCCGGGGCTGCCCCGCCCCTATCCGGAGATGCCCCGTTGTGTCTTGGGAAACACAGTTCCCAGGACACAGCGGGGACCAATAGAGGCGCGCAGCGTGACTCGCGCATGCGCAGTAGGGAACCGGGCAGTGAAGACGTTGCGTCTTCACTTCCTGATTCCCTGACGGAGGATGGCGGTGGGGCAGCGAGAGACGAGCGGTCTCTCGTCACATTCTGCCTACACGGCTGGAACCTGGAACAGGTAAGTGTCCATTTATTAGAAGTCAGCAGCTGCAGTATTTGTAGCTGCTGACTTTTAATATTTTTTGTGCGGGTGCAGCTCCGCTTTAAAACAACAACAAGGGCAGAAGATTTAATAGATGGAAAGATGAAAAATGACTGAAGGTCCGCTTTAATGCAGAGAATGCCTTTACAACCACTAAGCATGTAAATAATGTGAGATTTTACACCAAACTTTCCAGTAATTATGATGACATGAGAAATTGCAACAATGTTTCTTCTTACAACAACTCATCACGCTGCCTTAGGACCTCCTCAGTTTCCGGCTCCCCTTAGTGCACCAGACTGGGAATATCTGGAAGACTCGGAGACGCGTTGTACAGACATGTGACCGTCGGTGGGGCTCGGCCGATCCCCGGCACTTCTCCTGGCAGCGTTTATTTAGTGGTGACAATCTGCGGAGAGTGCTGGCCGGCGCTCCCTTAAACATACTGAACAGCCCAGTCTCTGCCAGGTATTGCGGAGTAGATGAATGAGGTTACAGATTCGTGGCGGTATTGGTCCGGTGCCCGGAGGAGTGGGCATGACAACGTGAATGAAGGCTTTCTGTGTTTATGTACACCCGGGGCCCCGCCAGACACCCACACAGGAAAAGATCAATAAAAAATAGGATATTAGGAAGTATTTATTCGTTGTATTTATTTTACCAGGGCACGTGATTGAGGCTAAAAAAAGTCTGCCTGCACTTATAGAAACAGAAGGTGCTCATTGGCTGCACATTCGTATTTCTTTGGGGGAGGGGCGCACCTCTTTGGACGCGGTTCCTATTGAGCTTCATTTGAACTGCAGGCAAAGAATGTTAAAAGCAAACTTTTCTTTTTTTTAATGCTGCATTGTCATATCGACCTCAGGCAGCGGCATTCAAATAAGTACAGTGGTTGTAAACCCTTCCATATACCCAGTGCAGGGACTGGCCTCAGGTGATACACAAATCCTCCTGAATAAGTTGTAGCTGTTTATCTGCAGCCCTCTCTCCTCTACATCCATTCAATGTACAGAATTTAGGTAGTATTTCTCAGCTCCAGAAGGCACAGGATGGGGGTTCTGATGTCACACGGCACCACATAGAGCAGGGAGCTGAGTGTAATCTGAGACCCGAGTGGAGGGAATGGACACCCCCCCCCCCCCCACCTTCTAATCATAGTCTCATAGGGAAACATGCATAGCTAAGGCTGTCATTCACCTGCTATGTGCCAGAGGGGGTTGGGGCCATCCTTTAGGGGATTCCTTTAGGCCCCGTTCACACCTGAGCGATTTCCTGCTTGCAGCTCTAAAAACGCACAACAAGCCAAATCCCATTCATTTCAATGGCTCCCGTTCACATCTGAGCGTTCTGTCACCTGAAGCAAAACGCCTGTTGCGCAACAAAGTACATGAGCTTTTTTTTTTGCAGATTACAAGCGCTTTTGGTCCCATACACTTCAATAGAAACGCCTGACTTGAGCGTTTTACAAGCGTTTTGTCACTTGTTGATCAAACAGCAGCTCTCAACTCCTAATATCCTCTCCCCTTCCTCCCCGTAGTGCAGTGATGGCGAACCTTGTCACCCCAGATGTTTTGGAACTACATTTCCCATGATGCTCCTCATGCACTCTGCAGTGTAGTTGAGCCTCATGGGAAATGTAGTTCCAAAACATCTGGGGTGCCAAGGTTCACCATCACTGTCCTAGTGCTTTCTATTGACTAAACCAAAATGCTTGAAGCTGTAAAACACTTGTAATACGCTCCTAAAGAATCTTTAAAATGCTTGTAAAAAGCTTCAAAAACGATAAAAAAAAAAAAAAAAAACACCTGAAAAAAGCCAGTAAAACGCTAAGCTCAGGTGTGAACGGAGCTTCAGTGTCATCATTAAGTGTCAGAAGTGACCCATGCATATTCTGTAGCAGAGAAAGGAGACAGCAGCCAGAAATCACATGAAGTGCATTAAGGCAAATACACACTATAGAAGGATATGCTTTGTTCATTTTTTATTTTGGAAGTTTACAACCTCTTGAGCCCCGGAAGGTTTTACCCCCTTCATGACCAAGCCATTTTTTGCGATACGGCACTGACAATTGTGCAGGCCTTCACACAAATAGAGCTATCTTTTGGTGGTATTTGATCACCTCTGAAGTTTTTTTTATTATATAGATGAAAAAAAGACGGAAAATTTGTAAAAAGACTAATATTTTTTACTTTTGTTATACAATATATCCAAGGAAATCACAATTCTTCATACATTTTGGCCAAATGGATTCTGCAACATGTCTTTGGTAAAAAAAAAAACTCCCAATAAGTGTATTTTGAATGGTCTGTGTGGTACCAGGTAATAAAGACCTATGAAATAATGCACAGGCCTTTGTACACCTGAGAAATTGGTCTAATATTGTGATATAATGTTTGTGTTTATTAAATTATATTTTTATATTATTTTGTCTAAATTTTGTTATTTTCAATTTATAGAGATCATACATGCAGTGCCTGATAAAAGTTCTCCTGAGGAAGCCAATCGTTATGGCGAAACATGTAGAGATCCTACCAGTTGCATCTGTTCTATGTAATTGTATGGTTATTTTTGACAGCAAAATGTGGATTTTTAAATGTTTCTAATAAAATTTTGATATATTTTTTAATATATTTAATTTTTTTTGTGTTTTGGCACCTTAATGTCCTGGCTCTTTTTTATGTAATGTTTTAGACCCCTTTCACACTGGGGCTTTAGCATTAAAAAAAGCGTCTGAAAGAAGCCTCATCTGCAATCCCAATGTGAAAGCCCAAGTGCTTTCACAATGAGGCGCTGCGCTGGCAGGGCGTCAAAAAAAGTCCTGCAAACAGCTTCTTTGCAGCGCTTTTGGAGCGGTGAATACACGGCTCCTAAAGCGCCCCTTCCCATTGAAATCAATGGGAAGCACCTGCAAAACGCCTGCAAAGCGCTTTTGGCAGCGGCGCTTTGTGGGCACTTTTAACCCTTTATTTGGCCACTAGCGGGGGGTTAAAAGTGCCCCGCTAGCGCTCAAAAAACTCTGGTAAATCGCTGCTAGTTTAAGCGGCGTTTTACCAGCGTTTTTCGGACGCTGGCAGTGTGAAAGGGCACTTAAAGCACTTGGGCTTTCACATTGTGATTGCAGATGAGGTTTTTTTTCCAAGCGCTTTACAGGCGCTTTTTTTAATGCTAAAGCGCCTGAAAAACGCCCCAGTGTGAAAGGGGTTCTTAAGGGATGTGGTGCTGATGATTCCCAGACATTCAGAAATTCTCTCTTTCATTAATGGAAAGCCATTCAAGACAGGCTGCTTACATGGTTATCGTGTGATTACTATGACCAATCACATTGATCACATGATAACCCAATTAAAGATTAATGGACACAGCGGTCACAGGAGAAACACGATGCGTGCTCAAGCGGGAGCGCTGCGCGCTCCTCACCAGGAAGATGACAGATCACGTATATATATGTGACTGAACCTACCTGTGCCACCCCGCTGCAGTATATCTGAAGGAGCCAGGTGGCAATTGGTTAAAGCAGTATTAAACCCAAAAGCAAACATTTATTATATTGCAGATTACCACTTCTTAAATGTGAAGACTGCATTTGTTTTCTTTTTTTTTTAGACTTTCTTTCCCTTATTTTTACCTTGTGATCCGGCCAGTAGGTCTGTTTTTCAAAAGAACAAGCTCTCTTGCAGATGTGGAAGTTACAGCGATAAACTAAATTTACCGGTGGTCCTATTGGACTGAAGCTTGAACAGTAGCGCTCAACTAATATTAACTTTACACTAAGCAAAATATATAATCAAACATAGTGCAATCACAGAATAAAATAAATGAAATAAAATAAACTATGATATGTGCACACACCCACGTGTTAAGTGAATTATACAAAATAAAAAGAAAAGCAATATATAATGTAAATTACATTCAGGGAGATATATATTTTTTGAAACAATATCCCCAAAATAGTGATAAATTGTGCCACACTGTTACACTAATGTTCCAGCAAAAAGTAATCAAGACAGAAAAAGTTATTGATCAAAAAGAAAAGTTCCTCTGACGAAACCGTGAATCTTCTCAAAATAATAATATAATCTTCTTATCTTCCACCACACCGTTGTGCTCAATGTGCCACTCCCATAGGAAACTCACTCACCACAATATATTGCCCGCACTTTCGCGCCGGGCAAATCAGCTTAAATTATGATGAAACAGCCAATCGGTGGTCCTCCTGTCTTATCCACTCAGTGCTTATAATGTTGTCCCACATGTAAAAATGAAAAAGTGCTCCAATAGTGTAATACAGTAAAGTAATTTATTGCACGCTAAAATTAAAGCTTCAACCAATTCACTCACATTTGAACAGATTAAAATCAGCAAAAAATGAATTCCAATCCACCACAGCAGATATCACTCCAGTAAATTCAACTCTGCAACTCCACTTCTAAGCAAAGATATAAACAGTGGCCACGGCGGACCCGAGGTGTGTGCGACTATATAGTCTAGATCTCACCGTCTCCCATCCGCCAATGTCCATAAACAGAACCCCATGAATAAGTCCCTATGTGACGAAACATGTCGGGGGCGTGAACAACAGCTTTTTTTGCAAACAGAGATACGGTGCTGTTATTACTCGTTTATGGACATTGGTAGATGGGAGACAGTGAGATCTAGACTATATAGTCGCACACACCTCCGGTCCGCCGTGGCCACTGTTTATATCTTTGCTTAGAAGTGGAGTTGCAGAGTTGAATTTACTGGAGTGATATCTGCTGTGGTGGATTGGAATTCATTTTTTGCTGATTTTAATCTGTTCAAATGTGAGTGAATTGGTTGAAGCTTTAATTTTAGCGTGCAATAAATTACTTTACTGTATCACACTATTGGAGCACTTTTTCATTTTTACATGTGGGACAACATTATAAGCACTGAGTGGATAAGACAGGAGGACCACCGATTGGCTCATGGGGTGAGATTGAGCTTAAATTGAGATAATTTAAGCTGATTAAGCTGAAAGTGCGGGCAATATATTGTGGTGAGTGAGTTTCCTATGGGAGTGGCACATTGCGCACAACGGTGTGGTGGAAGATAAGAAGATTATATTATTATTTTGAGAAGATTCACGGTTTCGTCAGAGGAACTTTTCTTTTTGATCAATAACTTTTTCTGTCTTGATTACTTTTTGCTGGAACATTAGTGTAACAGTGTGGCACAATTTATCACTATTTTGGGGATATTGTTTCAAAAAATATATATCTCCCTGAATGTAATTTACATTATATATTGCTTTTCTTTTTATTTTGTATAATTCACTTAACACGTGGGTGTGTGCACATATCATAGTTTATTTTATTTCATTTATTTTATTCTGTGATTGCACTATGTTTGATTATATATTTTGCTTAGTGTAAAGTTAATATTAGTTGAGTGCTACTGTTCAAGCTTCAGTCCAATAGGACCACCGCTTGATCCTTTTTCCATATATTTCTTCGTAAGTGGCTGCTTTAGTCTTTTGCTCTCTTTCCCTTGTCAGATCTGAGGCGCAGTGGTTGGAATTTGGATTGTGGCGTTTTTTTTCCTTATTCCTTTTCAATAAACTAAATTTACCACTGACAGGGGTGGCTTAGGGAAAAAACAGTTTGCTGTAACTGCTTTTAGAGTGTGAGCTTGTACATGTGCCTTCTTGAGAAGGGGGACCTTGCGGGCGCTGCAGGATTTCAGTCCATGGCGGTGTATTGTGTTACCAATGGTTTGTTTGGTGACTGTGGTCCCAACTGACTTGAGATCATTCACAAGCTCCTCCTGTGTAGTTCTGGGCTGATCCCTCACTTTTCTCATGATCATCCTCACCCCATGAGGCGAAATGTTACATGGAGCTCCAGACCGAGGTTGATTGATGGTTATTTTGTATTTCTTAAATTTGCGAATAATCACTCCAACAGCTGTCTCCTTCTCACGAGCTTCTTGCTGATGGTCTTGTAGCCCATTCCAGCCTTGTGTAGGTCTACAATATTGTCCCTGTATTTGGTCTTCCCCATGATGGTGAGGTTTGAATAGAAGAAAGAGATTCTGTGGACAGGTGTCTTTTATACACATAATGAGTTGTCGTTGTCGGAGAACCTTCTTACATTGACAGGACTGATCTGTCTACCACATGAGCACCTACTGTAGCCAGTCTGTGGGAGCCACAATTATTGTCGGCTGGTAGGGGATTAAATACTAATTAAATACTTATTAAATACTAATATTTTACTCACTGAACTGCAACTCAATTTATAACATTTGTATTATGTGTTTTTTGTGGATTTTTGGTTAATATTCTGTCTCTATCATTTAGAATCTATGATAAAAATAAATGATAGACCCTTCCTTTCTTTGTAAGTGGGCAAACTTACAAAATCTGCAGGGGTTCAAATCATTATTTTTCCCCGCTGTAATAACGGCAACCTAAAAACAGGAAGGTGAAGGAGGCAAACATGAAAAAAGGAGATGACCGCATTTCAGGAGTCGGCCCTCTATTGTACGCCTTCTGACAAGTGCAGGATGTCCAGCGGACTGGAGCCAGTGTTAGTATTGTACAGGAATTATCGTTCCCCAGAGGAGTGAATAGGAACATGTGCTGTACACATGAGCTGATATGGCTGAACTCCCGTCTCCTTCCAGCTACCTTTCTGGCACTATCACCTGTAGACCGATGGCCATAAATTTATTTCTCATTAGACAGACCTGCAATGGGAGAAATATGGAAGCCTCCACTGCTGATCCCCCTGTGGATGTCTTGATGTATTGTAGAGTAAAGCTGGCTATACACCGGCAGTTTGTATTTTTAATTCAACCAGCGACGTTGATGAAGGGATCCCCTCTGCTGTTCTATTGTATATGGAGAGAATACACAGATCAGAACGGCAGTCATTGGCTTCAAGCACTGATCGAATGCTGGTTTTCCAGCAGGACCATTCGAAAGAAGCAGGGCGGTGTACTGGCATCTGTTGAACAGACAGCGGTACAAACGTTGAATTTCAGTACGTGTGTACTGGGCTTAGCGTTGTTTTCTGTTAGAGTTATCTGGATAGGTTGGTAACTCGTCATTCAGATCTTCAAAATTTCAAAAACACTGAGTATGCAGACTGTCATTCTCTGCACCAGAGGAGCTTACACTCTAATCTCCCCCCACAGTCACATACTATTATACATTTATATAGCTCTGACATATACCGCAGTGCTGTACAGAGAACACTGAGCCAGTCACATCAGTCTCTGCACCAGAGGAGCTTAAGCGCTAATGTCCCCCCACAGTCACACACTATTATTATTATACATTTACATAGCTCTGACATATACCGCAGTGCTGTACAGAGAACACTGAGCCAGTCACACCAGTATCTGCACCAGAGGAGCTTCTCCACCAGGTGGTGCTGTTTTGCAAGGTGCTGCTGGCTCACTCTGCTTTGATCTCAGTTGGAGGAAACATCAAGCCTGGGCCTGCCCTGCAGGCTTCCTCCCCAACCACCATGCAGTGGGGGGGAGACGAAGGTGGAGGCTCTCCAGAGGCACTGAGGCCTACACCATGTGCTCAAGCTGCAGTGGACCCTGGGCCTGTCCCTATGCAAGGGGAGAACTTAACAGTCTTTCATGATAGAGTGTTTAACAGACGTTGCCACATTACTAAGGAGGAACAGAAGCTTGCTGTCATGAAAGAAGATTTCTGGAAAAATAAATCCCTGCACAATAAGTCTGGAAGGTCTTGTAGAGGGAAGTCTCTGGAGGAGGCATTGAAAAAGCAGGAGAAGTTGGTTACCTCTCTGAAGCAAAGCAGAAGTGTGTTCAAGGAGAAGTATGAGAATGAGGAGAGATTCCAACAGATGGAGAGTGCCTGTGCCAGTACCAGCCAGAGGGTGGATACCACAGCAACTGGTAATTGTGGTACTTCTGGGACTATGGTGAGCGGGACTGTTGTGCTGGAGGGGAGAAGAGAGGATCAGGTGGTGGATAATTTATCAAACCAGATTTCAGAGGTCCCTTTGCAGCCAGCTAATATTCCTATGCAGCCAGTTAATGTGTCATCTGTCCCAGTTAGGAGTTATGCTAAGGCTGTGTCGGGACAAAGTCATGCTGCTGGTTGTGCGACTTTCACCTAACGTACCTTCCTCCATTAAACGCAGGAGGGTGGTTGTGGATAAGATCCTAGCCATGGGATTTAAGGCAGAGCATATTTATGCTCTTATCAGTCCGGTAAGGCTGGTTCCTATGAATATAATTTGTCATTTGTGCGGCCAGTCACTGGATCTGTTTTTGGGAACGGTTTGAGTTTGTCACATCAGACTCTAAACCAGAGGAGCTAACACTCTAATGTCCCATTGACGCATTGTACTATAATTTGTAAACTATGTGGGTTGATCATTTTCTGGGGTACCTTCCTCCCTCCCACCCATGAAGTTGGTTGTAAAATAACTGCATAGATCACCAGTTGTGGTCAGCTTAGGTTCTTTTTCATGGATAGCAGCTGGACAGATGGTCTCCTTATTATTTTATTTTTTTTATTAAAAACAGTTACATGCCTGGCATGCTTTCAACCAAACTGTCAAACCATAAAATGGTTTGAGTCATAACTGATCACATGTGCAGCTCCATGACAGTTGCAGATCAATGAGAGGCTAAGATGGCAGCTTCCTTGGCTGAAAAGCATAAGAGAGTTTAGTTCCACTTTAAGCTGGTTATAGATGAATCGAAAGCCGTTCGGTTTAGCAATGGACTGGTTACATTTCGATCCACGTATGGCCATACCCATTTGATCGTTAAGAGCCGCTGATCAGTGCGAAGAAGTCCCCCTGTCAGAATACAATATCTCAGAGAGGGTAGTGGATGCTTGGAACAAAATTCCAGCACTTGTCAGGAGTTGGTCAATTGCAAGTGAATTTATTGGGGAACTTCACCTTATGTATTCCCAAACAAGATTTTAAATCCCTAATGCTTATCCCCATATGGAAATAAAAAAAAAAAAAAAAAAAACACATGCTGGTCCATGGAGTCCAGTGTTGTCTACTTTTGCTAGGACAAGTTCCCCTTGCTCTGCTCCCCATGCCACCATCTTCAAACAGCATCAAACGCATGCACAGACACACCACAGGTCTCCAGCAGGCTGAATAGACTAGCAGAGACCCACGGCATGTCTGCACACATGAAGGCACATCGTGGGGACCTGGCATAAACCCACAGCACACATGGAGGCACGTCGTGGGGACCCGGCATAGACCCACAGAATGTCTACGCACATGATGGCACATCGTCGGGACCTGGCATAGACCCACAGCATGTTTACGCACATGATGGCACGTCATGGGGACCTGGCATAAACCCACAGCATGTCTACACACATGATGGCGCGTCATGGGGACCTGGCGTAAACCCACAGCATGTCTGCGCACATGATGGCACGTCGTGGGGACCTGGCATAGACCCACAGCATGTCTACACACATGATGGCACGTCGTGGGGACCTGGCATAGACCCACAGCATGTCTACACACATGATGGCCCGTCATGGGGACCTGGCATAAACCCACAGCAAGTCTTTGCACACGAAGGCATGTCGTTGGGACCTGCCGGAGAGCTGGCTTTGAGACCCATACCATGTCTGCGCACATGAAGGCACGTCGTGGGGACCTGCCGGAGAGCTAGCATAGACCCGCAGCATCTCTGTGAATGTGCAAAATCCCGCACCCTGCCCACTGGGATGTGTGGTGTAGTCATCCCAGGATGCAGTGGTGACTGGAATTTTTATTTTTACCTAGGCTAGGATTGCGGAAGTGAACATGAAAATAAAGCATTTAAGTTAAAAAAAAAAATTGCAATTGTGTAAGAGGGAGAGAGAGGAAGGCGGCAGCTGAGAGGATGTTATTGAAGGTCTGTGTTAAACCCGCTTGGGATAAACAAAAAGGTCTGTTACTCAGACAAAACTGTTAAAAAAAAATATATTATATATATATATATCCCAAATTGTAAAAAATAAATAAATGCAGACTTGGCCACTGTATCCCCCCCCTCTAAATATCATACTGTTTATACCCCAGAGGGGTATTTCTGTTATTACCAGTTGAAAACCTGCTATCCTGCACCTATAGAGATTCTCCATCACTAAATTCCACCTATACCATTTAATCACACACCCCCCCACCAATAAGCACTCAGCATTGCATTGATCACAACATATCAACTGCCCGATCCAAAACCTGCCATACAAAATAATTGGAGGTATCCATGAACTCACCGGAGGATTCCCTTCCATTTCACCTCTTGTAGAGGAAAAGCCACCAAAGAAGCACACAATGTGACCTAGGCAGGAAAATATCCAGAATTTCTATGACTGTCAAGCCTTGGGGTGGAGGGATTCCTGTCATTTCCGAGAACGTTTCCTTGCCAGAATTAATTAAGCTTTTACTTTGATTGTTTTAAAGTTTGGCGTCGAAAAACATCAACAGCAAGTTCTAGAAATTGTCCGGGACTTTTCCAATTGGGAGTTAAAAATAGGTCTACTTTATGAGCTGCCATTGTGTGTTACAGATGACACCCCGACTACTGATATACCAAAGACAAGCCCCAACTACAAGTCTCAGCATGCCCTTTAAGGGCATGCTTAGATGCCCTTTAAGGGAGCATGCCTTTTAAGGGCACTCTGTGACTTGTAGTTAATTTGGACAGATAGCCAGTGCTAAATTATTATTCTTATTATTATACAGCATTTATATAGCGCCAACCGGTTACGCAGCGCTTTACAATAAAGAAAAGAGAGACAGTGAAGTTACAATACAGTAAAATACAAGAGAGTTAAGAGGGCTCTGCTCATAAGAGCTTACCATCTAATAAGGATGCTGCATAGAAGCACGACGAAGGTAAACATTACATGAGTCTTACCGTGAAGTCTCCCCACTGGCAGGCTCAGACCGTATGTGCGTCCAGCTTGGGCTGCAACTGGCGTTTGTTTGCAGCTGTCATACATGCAGGGTGCAGATAACAGGCTTATCGGGAAAGCCAGCTCAGCAGCAGCTCCTTTCTATGAATTGTACAGCGAGGGGAAGAGAGAGGGGAAGGAGGGGTGGGATCCACTCCGAAAACTTTCCAAAGTGTGGAGCACCTCTGTCACTCCAGCCCAGGGTACCTTCCTCCCCCCTCCTTTCCTTTCCTTACCCTTTTCTGCTCAGCAGTCCCAACCCTCTACTACCCCCCCTGGATCTGGCATAGGGAATGGGAAAAGAACTGCTAATTGAAAGGACATGCAGAACTTGTGGTTGTGTGTCAGAAAGCCTCTGCTATTAATCAGGAACTATCTGATCCTGCCTTAGCTTCATCAATGGTGCTGTTGCAAGGTCCAAAAAAAAAAAAAAAGGGAGGTCTAGATGGAGGGGTTTATTTTTTTTTTTTTTTGCCTGTTTACTAGGATTTTGCACAATGCTTTGTCCATGTTAATCACAAACAGATTTCTCGGGGAGAATAAACACCTCCCCCCCCCCAATCCCTTTTAAAGGAATTCATTCTGCGCTGGTAAACCCATTCTCGGCTATGGGGGGCTGGTGATACAAGGCCAATTACTTGCCAGGGGACAAAGGACAAGGATCAGCGAGGCCACCACTTCCAAGTTTAATGCCGGTACCGACACGACGTGGGAAGGCCAGACGCACACGCCTGCCTTTGTCAATCAGTGGGAAATTCTCTTTGTTAGGGGATGGTGGACAATTATATTAGGGGTTTCCCTGGCAGGAGGCGGAGGAGGGGGGGTGGGGGGATTCCCATCTTCATTCAACTCGGAAAAAAAAAACTGATTAAATTTGACAAATCTTTCACACAAAAATGTAAGATAATAAGAATAAATTTCTCATTTCATAAACAATTAAATGTTATTTATAAGAAGCGAGCAGAGATGTGTCCTGAATATTAAGTTCTCTATCATCGCAGAATTATCTTTTTGCTATAAAAAAAAATAAGCATAAATCATATAAGACGATTCACATAAGCCTGTTCTGCTGAGGTGCGTTAAACACATGCGTGTTGTGTAGCGCAATAATGTGCGTTGGGTTAGGACAGCCTATTCATTTTAATGGGCTGCCCAATGCACCACGATGTGGCAAAAATAGTGCATGAAGCATTGTCAGTAGCACACACATAGGCGTGCACACAGGGTGTGCCGGGTGTGCCTGGGCACCCCCTAATCATTCTGTGCAGTGCCGATTTCCCCTGCTTCCTGGCAGCTTCCCTCCTCGCTTGCCGGCTGCTGTAGAGATTGTTTCAGGATGGAGAGTGGGGGAAGGGGCCAGTAAAAATACTTCCTTTTCTGAATGAACACAGTGAGTGATTTGTACCAGTTGCTCCTGTGTTCATTCTTAACTGAACAGGAAGCCTCTCAGCACAGAGCACTTCCCGTTAGTTCACGGTCTACTAGTGCAGCTGAGGCTGCAGAGAAAGACTGGGGAAGCTCTGTCCTCAATCCCCTTCTCTGTCTCAAAAGTGAGACATCAGGGGTCTGTTTAGACCCTTGATATTTCACCAAAACCCCCCAAAAAGGCTCCTAAAATAAATAGTAAAAAAAAAATATGAAAAATAATGTTGTAAAAAATAATATTGTAAAAAATAATTACAAAACATAAAATTGTTAAAAATAATACAAATAAAAGATACTGACACCAATCTATGCTCTTCTGACACCTTCCACTGCTCTGCTGATATGCGTGCATGTGTTTGTGCTCTGGGGTGCACACCCTAATGCAATAGGCGGCGCAATGAGCACACGGCACGCTATGCTGCAACACACATGCGTCGGGAAGGTACGATTCAGCATAAATGGGACCACACCAAAGCAGGTACTGTGCGTTGCTGTGAATAGGTCCTTATTGTGCATGATAATGCATACACACCACAACGCCTATTCTAAATGACAACCCAATGCACATTAAGGCTTCATTCACAAGGGCTCTGGTTGCCTGCACAGGATGCACAGGTCCTCCATGCATGCGCACGCAGGCAGTCCCATTCATGTCTTTTGGAACTCAGCGGCTGCACGGATACAGCCACTGTTCCCTAACTGATATCTGTGTGGGTGAGTGTGCCCAAACTCATACTGTCTGCAGTTAGAAATCACGGGGGCCTCGTACAGCCTACCTGACAGTAGACTTGTGCAATTTGTTTCGGTCCGAATATAAATTTGAACCAATTTTCGGATGTATTTGAATCTCCGAATGAAATAGTAACGAATTTCATTAGGATCCGTTAAAATTTGTTTTGTTTATTAGTTTTCTAACAAATTCCAACTTTTCAGAACAATTAGAATTCCGATCGGTCGAAAAACGATCGACCAATCCAAAT
Organism: Lithobates sylvaticus; assembly: GCA_028564925.1. Lineage (NCBI taxonomy): Eukaryota > Metazoa > Chordata > Amphibia > Anura > Ranidae > Lithobates > Lithobates sylvaticus. Next base: position 12,787,149 of record CM053037.1, on the reverse strand, counting down.
TCTGTGTGAAGAAATAGCTGGTTGTTAAGCAGTGGGCTGGAAAGCCGGCCTCCCGCGAAGATGCCTAGTCCTTCGTACTGCGGAAGCGCTGCGCCTGCGCAGTACAGAGAGGAACTAATCCGCCAGGGGAACTTTCTCGGCAGGACACCGGCAAGAAAAACTGTCTCTGTGTTTTTATTATTTGTTGACACTTTTCTTGTGAATGGGTAGGGGTACGATGTACCCGATACCCATTCACATGGGGGGGGGGGATCTGGGGGCCTCCTTGCTAAAGGGGGCTTCCAGATTCCTATAAGCCCCCCGCCCGCAGACCCTGACAACCACAGCCCAGGGCATGTGGCCTGGTATGATTTAAGAGGGGGGGAGGGCGCTCGCTTGTCCCCTCCCCTTTCCTGACCTGCAGGGCTGCATGCTCAGATAAGGGAAAAAAAATACATGTTCAGATAAGGGTCTGGTATGAATTTGGGGGGGGGGGGGGGGACTACACAGTTTTTTTTTTATTTTGGCGTGGGGTTTTCCCTTAAAATCCAGACCAGATCTGAAGGTCCTGACATGGACTGGGGGGGGGGGGCACAACCCCTTCCCACGAATTACAAAAGTTACAACTTTTTATTTTTCACTTTTGAAAAAATTTTTTTTTTTTTTTTTTTTACAATTTTAAAAATTATTTTTTTTTTTTTTTTTTTTTTTTACAATTTTAAAATTTTTTTTTTTTTTTTTTTTTTTTTTTTACAAGGCTGTTGGGGGGATGGAGGGTTGGATGAAATATCAGGGCAGACATCTCACCAGACAGAGAAAGGAATGGAGGAGACAGATTTTCAAATTCTTTTCTCTGTAGCCTCAGGTGCAATGAAGATGAATTGACAGGAGAAAGAGGTTCCTGTTCATTCATAAACTGAAGCATAGTAAACACAGTTTACTATGCTCAGCTATGAATGGACACAGGAGCGATCTGTGCCATTCACTGTGTTCAATTCAGAAAAAGAAGGGGCTGGTTAATGGCATATTTACCGGCCCCTTCCCCCACTCTACATCCACCTGTTCAAACACAGCAGCCAGTGGGAGAGGGAAGCAGGTGGTGCTACTGGAGGATAAAGGGGGCATCAGATGTGGGCAGCCCAGGAAGGGGGATCAGTGCGGTGGGATGGGAAGACAATTACAGAGCAATGCACTGTGTCTCTCCCTCCAGCAACTGAAAGCCGGCTGAAAGGAGAGAGGGAGAAACCGGCTTTCAGCTGCTGGAGGGAGAGACACAAATATAGTGTATTGTTCTGCAATTGTTCTTCCAACACACCACACCTATTTCTCTGCTGTCCAGGCCCCCCTGTGTGCCCGGACCCCATACAGGAGGCCAGGTGGTACCCCTCTATCGGTGACCCTGGGGACACACAGCCACGCAAACTGTGGTGCTGATGTTAACAACTGTGTGTGTCCTAATTAATAGACATAAATGGGATTACCAGCACACACATACAAGAAACACATGTACATCTAATGGTGGAAAAGACGGCCCTTTGCACAGATCTACACTTAAAGAGCAACTCTACTTTTTTGGAGAAAAAAACATTCTCCTCTGGGTGATGAACATTGCAGTGATTATAGGGGTAATAGCTGTTTGGTCCTCTGTGTCCATGGGCACAGTGAATGTGAATTTATAATTATCCTTTAGCTGCTGCACTTGCAGGGTTCTAATAGGGAAAGTTACAGGGTCTGCATCCCTTTAGACATGATTTCCCTTTAGGAGTGCCTCACCAAAAATGAGTGAGCCAATCACACAAGCAGGAAATTACATTTCTGGGAGCATTCTCTATATCATCTGTGTACCGAACACCTCCAGGCTGCCATATTGCATTTTACAGAGAATTACAAAGCTACAGATTGAAAAGAAGAAAGTCCTGGCACTTCGTCAGGACCAGAACATACCTGGAGTCCCACAAATATAAGTTACGCCTTTTTGCTGATGATGCACTTTTAACTCTGACCAATCCCATCACTACACTTCCTAATTTGCCTTATTATAGGCTTACCTGTAGTGAAAAGTGGTGTAATAGGGTTTACAACCATCTTAACCGCTTCCCGACCGCCTCCTGCACATATACATCGGCAGAATGGCACGGCTAGGCAAAAGCACGTACAGGTACGTCCCTTTAATTGCCTAGCCGTGGGGTCGCGCGCGCCGCTCACAACCCGGTCGGGAGCTCCGTGACCACGACCGCGGGACCAGCGGACCTGATCGCCGCTGGTGTCCCGCAATCGGGTCACAGAGCTGAAGAACAGGGAGAGGTCTGTGTAAACAAACCTCTCCCCGCGCTTCCTACACTGCCTGTCATTGATTGGCTGTTCCCTGTCATCGGGAAAGCCGATCAGTGACGTCAGACGTCAGCCACGCCCCCTAATGTAAAAAAAAACACACATGTCACAGACCATAACCCCTCCCCCTAGTGGTTAACTCTTTCACTGCCAGTGTCATTTATACAGGAATCAATGCATTTAAATAGCATTGATTGCTGTATAAATGACAATGGTCCCAAAAATGTCCGATGTGTCCGCCATAATGTCGCAGTCACAATAAAAATCGCTGATCGCCGCCATTACTAGTAAAAAAAAAAAATATTAATAAAAATGCTATAAAACTATCCCCTATTTTGTAAACCAATCAATAATCGCTAATTGCGATTTCTTTTACCAAAAATATGTAGAAGAATATGTATCGGCCTAAACTGAGGAAAAAACTTTTTTTTAATATATTTTTTGGGGGTATTTATTATAGCAAAAAGTTAAAAATATTGCATTTTTTTCAAAATTGTCGCTCTATTTTTGTTTATAGCACAAAAAATAAAAACCGCAGAGATGATCAAATACCACCAAAAGAAAGCTCTATTTGTGGGGAAAAAAAGGACGCCAATTTTGTTTGGGAGCCGTCGCACGACCGCGCAATTGTCAGTTAAAGCGACGCAGTGCCAAATCGCAAAAAGGGGCCTGGTCCTTTGGCTGCAAATTGGTCCGGGGCTGAAGTGGTTAAGGGTACATTGAAAGTGTATAGGTTACCCTAATCTGACACTTGTTGCCATTAAAAAAGAAAGTTCCTAGGTGTGAAAGGGCCTAACCACTTGCTGACCGCCTACCGCAGAATTACTGTGGCTGCGCTGGATCATGTACATGTACGTCACGCCACGGCTGTGCTGTCATTCGATGCAAAAGTCAGTGGGTCCCAGACAATAATTTATGGTCAGAACTCGCCAATCGGCTGAGCAAATGACAGAAGAGGGCCTTGTGTAAGTATACCATAGTTTGTAGACGCTATAACACCTGTCCATAGTTTGTAGACACTATAACTTTCATGCAAACCAATCAATATACACATATTGGTATTTTTTTTTTTACCAAAATCATGTAGCAGAATACATTTTGGTTCAAATTTATGAAGAAATTCGATTTTTTATATTTTTTTTATTGGATATGTTTTACAGCCGAAAAGTAAAAAAATATTGTTTTACATTTATATCACAAAAGAATAAAAAACCCAGTGGCAATCAAATACCACCAAAATAAAGCTCTACACACACGAGCGGATTTTCTGTCGGAAAAATCTTGGATGGTTTTTCGGACGGAAATTCCACTCAAGCTTGTCTTGCATACACACGGTCACAAAAAAGTTTGCTGAACCTTCGACCGTCAAGAACGCGGTGACGTACAACACTACGATGAGCCGAGAAAATGAAGTTCAATGCTTTCGCGCATGCGTAGGAATTTTGCGCGGCGGAATTGGTACAGACGATCAGAAGTTCCGATCAAAACTTTTTTCCGACCGAAAAATAGAGAACCTGCTCTCAATCTTTTGCTGGCTCGAATTCCGCCAGCAAAAGTCAGATGGAGCATACACACGGTCGCATTTTCTAACCAAAAGCTCACATCGGACTTTTGCTGGCGGAATTTCCGATCGTGTGTACGCGGCATTAGAAGAAAAGAGTCTTTCTTATGACGGAACCAGTAAGATTCTACTAATCACTTCTTCAGGTTAATGAAAGCTAGGCGCCCATCTGATTGCTATGAGTGGCACTGATGCTTTCCTTGTTTTTGTAAATCCGGCACAGTAGAGGAAGAAAGGAAGGTCCTGGTTTACCTTGCTTTGGCCTTGAAGGTTTAACGATGTTGTTGGCACATTTCCGCGGAAAGGAAATCTTCTTCTCACTCTGACGGAGCAGCGGGACATGTCTGGAAAAAAATATAAATAAAAATATCTGAGAACACAAATTTTCGGATTAGTTTTCAGAAGGGTTGCACAGCTGGCACCAGAGGCTACTGTATATTTTGGATGTCAAGTGGCCCAAATTGTCCACCTGGAATATGTCATGCTGGAAATAAAAAGGCGATTGTTTGTTCTGTGCCATTTACCTCTATATACTCCACCTGGCCTGGCTTCTATTGGCACAAGGAGGACATAAGATTGCCACAATGTAACATTTGTATGGATCATTTCTCCCCTCTGGGCACAGGTGATATCTAGCAGGTTGTTTAGTACTCACGGATGGAATAGTCAGTGCAATGAATTGTCACACATGTGCTGTTACCTGGCAGTCCAGGAAGCATGGCATGTTAACAGCTTCTTGACACTGTTTTCAGCCCAACATTCAATATAAAAATAATGAAAGAATAAAGATAAAATATCGGGAGAAATAAGAAACAGAGGAGTTGGGCAACCAAATTGTATAAACAAACAAAAAGAATAATAATAATAATTTGTGGTTTGCTTTATAAGCCCAAATGTGACTGGATCAAAAAAAAAATGAGTTAAAGAGCTCCCCCTAGAGGATCATATGATGACCACACAAGAGGAGGAATGGACTGTCATTTCTTTTTTATGTCTCTTCCTGTATTTCTAAAGGAAATAACAGCCAGCTTGCTGCTGACACAGTAAAATGAAGTTACTAGTATGTATGAAAGGTGATCTGTGTTTTATATTTACCTCCTCTGTGTAAAATCCATCATATCCCTAAATCACTATCTGTCCAGCTTCAGACCACTGATCTCCTTCCTGCCCCCCACCACCTATCTGTACACCCCCGACCTGTCCTACCTATACCACCACCTATCTGTATACCCCATGTCTGTTCTTCCCACACCCACCTGTACTCCCACCACCACCTACCTGTACACCCCAAGTCTATCCTTCCTGTACTCCCACCTATCTATACACCCCTAGCCTGCCCTACCTGTACCCCGACCTATCTGTATACCCCTAGTCTGTTCTTCCCACACCCACCTGTACTCCCACCACCACCTACCTGTACACCCCAAGTCTATCCTTCCTGTACTCCCACCTATCTATACACCCCAAGTCTATCCTACCTGTACTCCCACCTATCTATACACCCCTAGCCTGCCCTACCTATACCACCACCTATCTGTATACCCCTAGTCTGTTCTTCCCACACCCACACCTATCTGTACTCCACCACCCCCTACCTATACACCCCAAGTCTATCCTACCTGTACTCCCACCACCCCCTACCTATACACCCCAAGTCTATCCTTCCTGTACTCCCACCTATCTATACACCTCTAGCCTGCCCTACCTATAAAACCACCCATCTATACACCACCAGTCTGTCCTACCTGTGGTCCCACCTATCTATACATCCTAGCTGTAAACCCCTAGTCTGTTCTTCCCACACCCACACCTATCTGTAATTCCACCACCACCTACCTGTACACCTCAAGTCTATCCTTCCTGTACTCCCACCTATCTATACACCCTAGCCTGCCCTACCTATACAAACCACCCATCTATACACCACCAGTCTGTCCTAACTGTACCCCCACCCCAAGTCTATCCTTCCTGTACTTCCACCACTGTACCCCCACCTATCTATACACCCCTAGCCTGTCCTACCTGTACCCCCACCTACCCATACACCCCAAGTCTATCCTTCCTGTACTTCCACCACTGTACCCCCACCTATCTATACACCCCTAGCCTGTCCTACTTGTGCTCTCACCTATCTATACACCCCAAGTCTATCCTACCTGTACCCCCACCTATCTAAACACCCCTAGCCTGCCCTACCTATACAACCACCCATCTATACACCCCCAGCCTGTCCTAGCTGTACCCCCACCCCCCTGTACACCTCAAGTCTATCCTTCCTGTACTCCCACCTATCTATACACCCTAGCCTGCCCTACCTATACCACCACCTATCTGTATACCCCTAGTCTGTTCTTCCCACACCTATATGTACTCCCACCTATCTATACACCTCTAGCCTGCCCTACCTATAAAACCACCCATCTATACACCCCCAGTCTGTCCTACCTGTGGTCCCAACTATCTATACACCCAAAGTCTATCCTCCCTGTACTCCCACCACTGTACCCCACCCTATCTATACACCCCTAGCCTGCCGTACCTGTACCCCCACCTATCTATACACCACCAGTCTGTAATAACTGTACCCCCACCCCCTGTACACCCCAAGTCTATCCTTCCTGTACTTCCACCATTGTACCCCCACCTATCTATACACCCCTAGCCTGTCCTACCTGTGCTCCCACCTATCTATACACCCCAAGTCTATCCTACCTGTACTCCCACCTATCTATACACCCCAGTCTGCCCTACCTGTACCCCCACCTATATAAACACCCCCTAGCCTGCCCTACCTATACAAACCACCCATCTATACACCACCAGTCTGTCCTAACTGTACCCCCACCCCAAGTCTATCCTTCCTGTACTTCCACCACTGTACCCCCACCTATCTATACACCCCTAGCCTGTCCTACCTGTACCCCCACCTACCCATACACCCCAAGTCTATCCTTCCTGTACTTCCACCACTGTACCCCCACCTATCTATACACCCCTAGCCTGTCCTACTTGTGCTCCCACCTATCTATACACCCCAAGTCTATCCTACCTGTACCCCCACCTATACAACCACCAATCTATACACCCCCAGCCTGTCCTAACTGTACCCCCACCCCCCTGTACACCCCAAGTCTATCCTTCCTGTACTTCCACCACTGTACCCCCCCTTATCTATACATCCCTAGCCTGCCCTGCCTAGCTATCTATCTATATACCCCTAATCTGTCCTACCTGTGCTCCTACCCATCTAGACACCCCCAGCCTGTCCTATCTGTACCCCCACCTATCGATATACCCCCAGACTGTCCTACTTGTACCCCCACCTATCTATACCCCCCTGGCCTGCCCTGCCTATACCCCCACCTATCTATACACCCACAGTCTGTCCTACCTGCACCCCCACCTATATATACACCCCTAACCTGCACTATCTATACCCCCGTCTCACCTGCCTTTTTTTTTTTTTTTTTTTTTTTTTATTACATATTTTTTTTTTTTTTTTTTTTATTACATATATTCCTAATTCCTCCTAACTATTCCTCACCAACATCTTGAACATACTCAGATTTCACACCTCTGTTACTCCAAGATCTCTTCCCTACTCACCCCACAGTACAACCCTCTATCCCACCCTGACTGCCACCCCAATAAACCCCAACTTATCTCAGCGTGACGCCCCGATTTTCCCAGTGTACCCCTAGGCTTGACCACTGTACTCCTCAATACTACCAGCACCTTCCTTCCCAGTCTCCCTTAAATCAGTCCTCTGTATCCACCATTTACCCCAATATCATATACTTCCCAACTTTTGAGCACTAAATGCTGCGCCCACACATTCTATTTCCTACAGTCCAGAGCGAGCAGTCCAATTGTGTATGTGGAGATTACAAAGCAGTCACTATGGGTGAAACATATTTCCATTGAATTGTGTGTGTACATATGCAAAACAATTATATACAGTGTTTGAAATAATAAACGCTTGACAGGTCAATAGTACATTTATTTATCTGCATGTTACACCGCAAGATATACAGTAGTGTGGGAGAAGGGGGTGCTCCCTCCACTGTTCCCCTCTTCCATCATCAGACATGTTACCCATGATCTGTACCCCTCCTCACCTGGTTACCCCATAAGAATAATCTGCCAGGATTTCAGAGACCCGACATGTGTCCTCCACCCACCTTCACCATACAGTCCCTGTGTGCTCTCCATCTACCTGTTGCCATAGGTGCTCTCAGGTGTACCTGTGGCAGGTAGAGGGTGGTGGCCATTTTCTTGTAGCACAAAGGATTCACAGTGTAAACTCATGTCAGACATTTTGTTGTAGACCAAAGCAGGAGCCAACAGGAGACTACCTATGACATACTAAGTGCATTATGGGTAATGACACTAGGGGGAGTGTTTTCTTATATAATTCTATTCTACTATAATAATAACATAAGAAACAATATATTTGTAAATATTATGAAGTGAAAGAAAGAGTTTAGTGCTATGTGCGCTTTGTTTTATTTTACTGTAATATATATATATATATATATATATATATATATATATATATATATATATATATATATATATATACATACATACATACATACATATACACATACATACACACACTATATAGCCAAATATATTGGGACGACTGCCTTTACACGCACATGAACTTTAATGGCATCCCAGTCTTAGGCCTGGTTCACACATATGCAGGTTGCAGTTTGCATACTCCAGATGCATTCTGCGTTTTTCAATACACGTTTCTAATCAATTGAAGTGTATGGAACCAAAAACCAGAAAAAAAGTCCCTGGTGCTTTCCATAAAATGCAGAGATGTCAACGTGACCCATAGGAAACCATCTTAAATGAAATGTAGTGCGTTTTTGCAAAACTGAAAACGCTCTAAAAAATGCATAGGTGTGAATCAGGCCTTAGTCCGTAGGGTTCAATATTGAGTTGGTCCACCATTTGCAGCTATAACAGCTTCAACTCTTCTGGGAAGGCTGTCCACAAGGTTTAGGAGTGTGTCTATGGGAAGGTTTGACCATTCTTCCAGAAGCGCATTTGTGAGGTCAGGCACTGATGTGGATGAGAAGGCCCCGGCTCGTAGTCTCTGCTGTAATTCATCCCAAAGGTGTTATATCGGGTTGAGTTCAGGACTCTGTGCATGCCAGTCAGGTTCCTCCACCCCAAACTCGCTCATCCATGTCTTTATGGACCTTGCTTTGTGCACTGGTGTGCAGTCATGTTGGAACAAGAAGGGACCATCGCCAAACTGTTCCCACAGAGTTGGGAGGATGAACTTGTCCAAAATGGCTTGGCATGCTGACGCATTAAGAGTTCCCATCACTGGAACTAAGGGACCAAGCCCAACCCCTGAAAAACAGCCCCACACCATAATCCCCCCTCCACTAATTGGTTTGGACCAGGAATTGTCTAAAATGTCTAATGTTTAATATACTTACTTATACCTTTTAGAAATCTGTATTGTTTTTTCCCCTGAAGAAGATGGTCGAAACGCGTCAAGGCTCTCCTAGCATGGTTTCTGTGATAGATTATGTAATGTTTTAATGTACACTGTTGTGCAGGATCTTCTATGTGTTCTCTGTATGTATGCCAAACTTCATCACAGCTCATATTTTTAACAATGGTCATGTTTATGTAACCTCATTAATTGTTGTAAAAAAAAAAAAAACATCTTTTCTAACCTATGACTCCATTGCTGCAATTCAAAACCCCACAGGGAAATCTCCTCCATTTTTTGTATTTGCATTGGGGGCGTGCAGCTACTCTAGCTCATTATAGGTATCGCCTTCCCATTTTTTTTGCGAGTCGTGTATAAGCTCCGACAAAATTGGTGCAGAGTTTAAACAAGGCTTCTTCCTTTACTCCTAGTCCCCTGATAAAGCCCCATTGAGGTCATTTTTTGTTTCCGTCACACCCAAACACAGACCCCCGACACCCCCTGGACACAGGTCTACCATGGATATCTGGAACCCAGCCTAAAGACTAAAGAAATATTTTAAAATAGTTGTAAACCCTCACATATACCCAGTGCAGTGACTGGCCTCAGGGGATACACAGAGATGAAACAAATCCTCCCACATAAGTTGTACCTGTTTATCTGCAGTCTTTTCTTCTCTACATCCGTTCAAACTGCTGAATTTTTTAAAGCTTGTCTGAGAGTTCAGAAAAAAAGGGGGCAGAGAGCTGAAGTTACACTCTGCAGAGCTCAGTGAGGAGAGCCCTGAGAGCTGATTGGAAGGGAAGGGACACACCCCCCCTCTCCACACAGCACACAGGAACAGAGCTGAGACTGTCAATCAGCTGGAGGTCCCTCCCCTGTCACCAATTTTCTCTTGGCGTCAGGAAAATTTGTCAGAAGTGATTCAGGCTGATAGCAGAGGAAGGAGGCAGCAGACAGAATTGGCACTTATTGCTCTGGATGGAGACAAGTACACACTATAGGGATATGCTTTATTCATATTTCATGTCTGAGGTTTACAACCACTTTATGTTTTGTTCTCATTCTCTTCACGTTGTTATGTGTTTTATCCAGGAACGCCATTGGTCATCCACCACCATCAGTACATCAATGTCTCTGAAGGTGGGAAAGCCTCCGGCACTGAAGAGGTTAAGGCACTGCCCCCATAACGTTCTGGTTAATAATAAAGTGTATTTACAAGTTGTGTATATAATATAATGGTATGCGGCCCGGGTGACATTCTAGGCAAATTCCTGGGGAAAAATATTTTCTGCACTCATCAACGTTGTGTTTATGCAGATGGGAAGCGAGCATGAATGTCCGCAGCTGGATTTAAAGGACCCCTGTGTGCCGTCCCGCATGCATCTGACATGTGGAGGGTCAGCGGCGTCTGAGATCATCGATCCCCGAAGATGCAAAGGACATTGTGCAGCTACTCAGACATCTTGTGCAAATGCCAATTTACCAACTTGGCTCAGTCTTTTGAGAATGACAGGTACACTTTAACTTTGGATTGGTACATCCTTTCTGTTCTTAATATTGCCAGTTTGCAATTTCATGGACTTTGTCTAGCAGCCATTTGTATAACAGTGCAACCCACATACACTATATTGTCAAAAGTATTGGGACGCCTGCCTTTACACGCACATGAACTTTAATGGCATCCCATTCTTAGTCCGTAGGGTTCAATATTGAGTTGGCCCACCCTTTGCAGCTATAACAGCTTCAACTCTTCTGGGAAGGCCGTCCACAAGGTTTAGGAGGGTGTCTATGGGAATGTTTGACCATTCTTCCAGAAGAGCATTTGTGAGGTGATGCTGGACAAGAAGGCCTGGCTCGCAGTCTCCGCTCAAATTCATCCCAAAGGTGTTCTATTGGGTTGAGGTCAGGACTCTGTGCAGACCACTCAAGTTCCTCCACCCCAAACTCACTCATCCATGTCTTTATGGACCTTGCTTTGTGCACTGGTGCGCAGTCATGTTGGAACAGGAAGGGCCCATCCCCAAACTGTTCCCACAAAGTTGGGAGGATGAACTTGTTCAAAATGTCTTGGTATGCTGACGCCTTAAGAGTTCCCTTCACTGGAACTAAGGGGCCAAGCCCAACCCCTGAAAAACAACCCCCCACCATAATCCCCCCTCCACTAATTGGTTTGGACCAGTGCACAGAGCAAGGTCCATAAAGACATGGAAGAGCGAGTTTGGGGTGGAGGAACTTGACTGGCCTGTACAGAGTCCTGACCTCAACCTGATAGAGCACCTTTGGGATGAATTATAGCGGAGACTGCAAGCCAGGCCTTCCCGTCCAACATCACAAATGTGCTTCTGGAAGAATGGTCAAACATTCCCATAGACACACTCCTAAACCTTTTGGACAGTCTTCCCATAAGAGTTGAAGCTGTTATAGCTGCAAAGGGGCGGGCCAACTCAATATGGAACCCTACGGACTAATCCACCGTACGCACGGTCGGACTTTCTGGCGGCAAACGTGCGATCGGAGCTTGTTGTCGGAAATTCCAACCCTGTGTAGGCTCCATCGGACAGTTTCCATCGGAATTTCCATCTTCGAGCTCTGGTTCTCAAATTTTCCGCCAACAAAATCCGCTTGCGCAAATTCCGATCGTGTGTAGACAATTCCGACGCACAAAGTGCCACGCATGCTCGGAATCAAGCAGAAGAGCCGCACTGGCTATTGAACTTCATTTTTCTCAGCTCGTCGTACGTGTTGTCCGTCACAGCGTTCTTGACGTTCAAAATTTCTGACCCACTTGTGTGACCGTGTGTATGCAAGACAAGTTTGAGCCAACATCCGTCGAAAAAAAAAACATGGATTTTGTTGTCGGAATGTCCGATCATGTGTACGCGGCATAAGACTGGGATGTCAATAAAGTTCATGTGCGTGTAAAGGCAGGCGTCCCAATACTTTTGGCAATATAGTGTAATCGCTGAACCTCTGCATAGATAACATTGAATTCCAGGCAAATGGCTAAATACACAGTTTTACCTGCCAAAAGGATTTGCATTTATGTCCACCCATTCCTGAGATTTATACTTGTTTGCCGGCCCAGGAGACCAGAATTTTCTCTAGTGCAGTTAAGAAACACCTACAGGTCTTGTCCCTCCCCCAGGCTGTGATTGGACAGGGAAAGCAGAAGCAATAAACTGATGAGTCCATCTTTATCACTCTGTTCTCTCCTCCTAGCAGCATGTTCGTTGTTAGCACATAAGCGCTGCAGCACAACTGGTTGGCTCCTTGTGCTGCTTCTCCCACACTCTATGAGCTCTGCAGTACAGTGGATTGACGCCAGGTCAAATTTAAGTACTTACATTGCATTCATGTAAAAAAAAAATATATGTAAGTGCCAGACACCCTCACAAACTTTAATGGGACTTTGCCCACAGCTTCCACTATGTCCTAATGATTGACAGCACAATTTCCAAAGAACAAAGGGAGCTCCTATTACATCACGGAAGTGAAGATCTATATTCCAAGTTCAGGTTTGCACAGCTTTTTTATCATGAGATGGAACGACCACACCCAGAAGGTGAAGATCGGAATCCCTGCACATGTGAAGAGGACAGCAATCCAGTTTGTTTTGTTATTATGTTGTAGATGCAAAGGGTGCTTCATGAAGCTCTGCCTAAAAGCTTGTTGACCCCTAGTGGTTCAGGGGCAGTAAAACCCTGTGGTTGAGCCCCATTTATAACCCCCCCCCCCAACTGTTCCCCTTTTACCTGCAGAGGTAGCGGCTGGGGGTTTACACATACTGTGGCCTTGATGCTTTGCAGGAATTATACCCTCTGTAGCTGTGAATTGGGTTGCTCTGCAAGAGCTTCACAACCGCATGCAGTGATACAACTCCTTCTCACCATGTGTCAAATGCTCTCTAAAAGCGATCTGAGCATAGATTGCTCTTCAGAGACCAAGACTGCTCTCCCTGTTGCATTTGTAAATCTGGGGAAAAAAGTGCAGAAACGTCCCAAAGTGGTCAGTAACACCCAAAACCTAAAGGTGGCCAAATACAGAGTGAGAAACCAAGGCGGTGGGGAATTACTTGATTTTCTCAGAGATATTAGAAGACAGCGAGTAACTTAGCTTAGTAACTTGCGACCAGGCCCTGTCAGTCTGCCACTGTCGGGGGGGCTCCAGCGGGGTTGCTGGCCACAGATGAGCTAAAGGTGTCGCTCCCATACAGCCCAAAGCCTGCAATGACAGTTCCCCCTCCCTCGCATGGATTGGAGAGGAGAGAGCCGATCTGCTCCTTCTCCTCCCATCCCTCTCCTCCTGTGTGCACCGCAGGAGTTGTGAAACTAAGCAGCTGAATTTGATCATTCTGTCAGTGCAGTCTCTGGGCTGTATGAGAGAGACGCTCACAGCTCAGAGTCCTGCTGAGAAGGCACTGATGAGGAGGCACTGATAGGCAGCATTGATGAGCACTGATAGGCGGCACTGATGGGCGGCATTGATGAGCACTGATAGGTGGCACTGATAGGCAGCACTGATGGGCACAAATAGGCGGCATTGATGGGCACTGATAGGTGGCACTGATAGGCAACATTGATGCGCACTGATAGGTGGTAATGATAGGCAGCACTGATGGGCACTGATAGGCGGCATTGATGAGCACTGATAGGCAGAACTGATAGGCTGCACTGATGGGCACTAATAGGCGGTATTGATGGGCACTGATAGGCAACATTGATGAGCACTGATAGGTGGCACTAATGGGCACTGATATGCGGCATTAATGGGCACTGATAGGTGGCATTGATGGGCACTGATAGGCAGCACTGATCATCAGAGCAGTGATGATCAGTGCCCTGATTATCAGTGTAAATAATGTACTGAAAGTCTTGCAGGTTAACAGCTCTCCTTTCCTCACACAGACGCAGAGTGGGAGAAAAGGACTGCCGATAACTGGCAAGCCTGTTTACATGTGATTAGTTGGGCCGCTGTTATTGGCTCTTTACCTTGATCTGTGATCAGCTGTGGGGGGCACGTGGGAGGCAGGGTTCTGGGAGGATATCCATGGATGCCCTTCCAATACTATAAGCCTTGGGTTTGAATGGAATGGGGGGGGGGGGGGGTCAGAGGGGCCCTTCATGGGTTCTTGCACTGGGACCCTGAAGGTTCTAGTTACGCCTCTGTCAGAGGTCCTTTATGTGACCATAGTTTGTATAAACTGTCAGGTCTGTTGCGGTAAGATGGACTTAGTAGAAAACATTTTAATGTTTCATTACCAGAGGGAGGTTCCTGTGATAGTAATGATTGTGTTCCCCTCATCTTGCAGCGCGGGGCCCCTGCTCATCCATCTCTGTGCATTCTTCAGCACTGACTTGGTCCCTGTTTGCATGCTGCAAGTTGTATTCCATAACTCCCCTGTGACCACAGGATCAGATAGTAGTGCTGCCACCCGTCACGCCTGGCAGATTTATCAGACGGATTACTGCCAAGACATGCTGTGCGCAGCACCCGGGGGAGCGCTGTCATCCTTGTCTCTCTAAGTTCAAAAAGTTACAAGACTTAAAGGAAAACTTTGGTTTTGTTACGAAAATCAACCCCCTTACACGGTCATGTACCTCTCTGGTCACGTACCCCAGTACTTCCGCATAGTGGAACGCACGCTGGCTCCAGAGGATCGCGGAGTAGCGGTTATACTGATATTGTTGGCAGATCATCCCTAGTACCAAGATACGGCACTTATGTGATTTTAATAAATGGCATCATGCTTTGTCGATCCCTGTCATTCCATTTTCTCTATGAATTGGGGGGGGGCGGTTACCACAGAACCATCAGTATACTCAAGCCTAATAGACCCACCTTGGTATGAGCCCAGGGGGTCCATATCCGTTGGTGAGTGAGCACCCTGGTGGGAGAATCCTCCACGTTGTGGCCTTGTGGAATGCGCACAGAGAACTTTATTTGAAGCAATTTTGGAAGCTAAATTAACCGCAGCCTTTACTGGGAGCATGCTTGTTTTTCGATTTATAGATTTTTTTTGTTGTTTCATTTATGGACTTTACACCGATCAGCCATAGCAATATGACCACTGGCAGGTAAAGGGAATATCTTGTTATAATGGCATCTGAAAATTGGTGGGATATATTAGGCAGCAAGTGAACATGTTGTCCATGAAGTTGAAAGCAGAAAAAAAAAATACTGTATATACTCGAGTATAAGCCGAGTTTTTCAGCACATTTTTTGTGCTGAAAGTGCCCCCCTCGGCTTATACTGGAAAAATTAAATTTTCCGACCCGACTTTGCGGCCCCAGATCTCAGGGCCACTTGGTGCTAGGAACCCTAAATATGTTGTAATGTTGGATCCACTGGGTTTGCACACCAAATTTGGGGTTCCTATCCCCAAGTGGCCCCGAGATACGGGGCCGCAAATTCGGGTTGGAAAATGTCAACTGTGTCCATCTACAGCAATGTCGTTTCGGGACCCTTTGGGTCCAGAGACCCCAAATTTTGTCTGCAGCTAGGGGGCTTCTAGGAACCCTAACTACCAAGTTTGAAGTTCGGGGGACCTATGACTGCAAATGGACACAGTGAGGCATGCAAATGGGCACAGTGAGGCTGCAAATGGGCATTGTTGACCCTCTTTTCCACTTACAGTAGCTGCGCATTTCTCACCCTAGGCTTATACCCGAGTCAATAAGTTTTCCCATTTTTTTGTGGTAAAATTAGATGCCTCGGCTTATATTCGGGTCGGCTTATACTCGAGTATACACGGTAAATGGGCATTGCAATTTGTTGTGTGACCAGGACCCTGTCCACAGCCAAAAGCTTCTACGATGGTCACATAAACAGCAGAACTGGACTACGGAGCAATGGAAGAAGGTGGTCTGGTCTGATGAATCACGTTTTCTTTGTGGATGGCCGGGTGCGTCACTTACCTGGGGAAGAGATGGCACCAGGATGCACTATAAGAAGGCAAGTTGGCAAAGGCAGTTTGATGCTTTGGGCAATGTTCTGCTGCAGGGTGGATTTGATTTAAATCAAGTCGATTTATATCATGATATAAATCACTAGTAAAAAGGCTTGATTTAAATCAACTCGATTTAAATCATAATTTTTAAAGAGAAACTGTCATCTCCGTCCCGCAGCTCCTCTGCCCCGCTGTTGACTCACCAACAGTCCCATTCACTTTAGTGCAGCCAATTAAAGGTACGCCCATTTGCCCACTGCTGCCATTGTGCCAATGTATATCGGCGTGCAGCGGTCGGCAAGTGGTTAAAGTATAACTACAGCCAAACCTTATTTTTTTAGCTTTGGATAGAGTGGAGAGGGATTAGAACACCTGTCAGTTTTTATTGTTGTCTGTGTCCCCATTAGAGAGATTCCCCCTCTCTATTTGTCCTGTTTACCATTATCATTGAAAGTGAAAGTAAAATAAAATCCCAAATTTCAGGTTCTCCCCAGAAAAGTAATAGAGGAGAAATCTTCCAATGGGAATATTAGTTCTGGTGACCTGGGGAGTCCCCAAGGAATTCCCTTAATTTGCAGGGATTTCCTCTCACTTCCTGTTTGGCTATGAGACAGGAAGTGAAAGGAAATCTCTGAAATAGGACACAGCTATAGAAAAAAATCTGACTGGGGTTATAACCCTCCCCTGCTCTATCCAAAATGATAAAAAAAAAGTTTGCCTATAGTTCTACTTTAAAATAAATTTGATAAAAAATCCCCCAAAAAACTGATTCAAATCAAAAAATCTGATTTAAAGTGGTGGTCCAGCGAAAAAATAAATAAAATAAAAGTCAGCAGCTACAAACACTGTAGCTGCTGACTTTTAATAAGAACTTACCTTTCTAGGGTGCCCGCGATGTCGGCTGCCCGAGGCCGACCCGTCCCTTGGCTCTCGGGTCCCGGCGCCGCCATTCAAAGTAAGGGAAACAGGCAGTGGAGCCTTGCGGCTTCACTGCCGGTTTCCTACTGCGCATGCGCGAGTCGCGCTGCGCTTTGTGAATGGGGCGCGCTGTGTTGTGGGACGCACACAGTTCCCACAACACACCGCACCCCATTCACCAGAAGACAACGCGAGGAGGAGAAGACAGAAGATCACCTCGGAATAGGAAGAGGCAGATTAGGACGATCTGCCTAGCAACAGCCATTTCTGGTAAGTGAAAAAAAATATATATTTTTTGGGGTTTTTTTGATTTTTTTTTTTTAGGGTGGACCTTTAAATTACATTTTTTTTTTTTCAAATCACTAATTTATAACCACCCTGTTCTGGGAAACCTTGGGTCCTGCCTTTTTATGTGGATGTTACTTTGGTGTCCATGCCTCAATGGGTCAGGGCTGTTTTAGCAAAAGGGCATACTTAGCATACTCCATATTAGCTGGGTGGTCATAATGTTATGGCTGATCGGTGTATATATGCGTCCAGAGATTGAGATTTATCCTTAGAGCACAATTGCGCTTTATTACTCAATTTCACTGGGAATCATTTGTATCATAGAGCGTGAATTGTGCATTTAGACATTTATTATTAGTTTTTCTTTAGAATATCTATTATTGAGCTATTGTAGGCACTATTGCACTTCAACGTTGGATTCACATATTATATTTTTATAGGGTAGAGCAGCAATATTTTTCCAAAATTCATGTATGGTTACCATATGCCATTAAAGGGGTTGTAAACCCTCGTGTTTTTTAACCGTAATGCATCCTATGCATTAAGGAGAAAAAAGAACATGCAGTGACCGACCCCCCATTTTACTTACCTTAGCCCTGGAATTTCACCTGGCAGAGACACGCTCTTCCTCTTGATTGGATTGATTGATAGCAGCGCAGTCATTGGCTCCCGCTGCTGTCAATCAAATCCAATGACGCGGGCGCCGGGGCCGAGTCGGTATTTGTGTCTATGGACGCAAATGCTGGACTCGGGAGCGTGCCCGCAAGGTAACACCCCCCCCCCCCCACCTGGGAGAGCGCTTCTCCCAGGGGCTTATGTGATAAGAGGAGCCGCGAGAGCCGCAGAGGAACCCCAGAAGACGAGGGCCAATATAAGCTTACCTGAAAATCTTCTTTCAAGTTGTGAATGTTGCCTGTCTGCTGGCCGTCTCTTTCCACAACCTCCTGGATTCTCTGTCTACTTTGCAGCCTCTCTTCAATCCCTAAGGTCTACATATCCCATGGTACCTTGCTGCCTGGAAGCAGTGTTTCCTGTACTGACTCCGCCCCCTGAAGCTCCTCCTCCCACCCCCTCTGTAGCATACGTGCGCAGCGCACGCATATGAAAACTGTGTTCAAACCACACATGTGAGGTATCGCAGCGATCGCTAGAGCGAGAGCAATAATTCTAGCCCTAGATCTCCTCTGTAACGCAAAACTGGTAACCTGTACACATTTTTAAGCGTCGCCTATGCAGATTTTTAAGGGTAAAAGTTTGTCACCATTCAACGAGCGGGCGTAATTTTGAAGCGTGACATGTTGGGTATGAATTTACTTGTTGTAACATTATCTTTTACATCATAAAAAAAATTGGGCTAACTTTACTGTTGTCTTATTTTTTAAGTAAAAAATTTTTTTTTTTCCAAATAAAGTGCACTTGTAAGACTGCTGTGCAAATACGGTGTGACAGAAAGTATTGCAACGACCGCCATTTTATTCTCTAGGGTGTTAGAAAAAAAAAAAAAAAACAATATATAATGTTTGTGGGTTCTAAGTAATTGTGATTTTAACTTGTACACACCAAATCTCAAAAAGAGTCTCGGTCCTTAAGTGGTTAACAATGCAAACTTCATTGCTTCTGTTCTGTAAACCCCAAGATAGGCCATGCCAGCACACATGCTGGTTGGGAGAGGAAAGGAGGATCTCTGGTCACAGCATAAACTATCATTTTATAACATCAGAATTGTAACTGCAATACAAACACTAGTTATAGTTGACAATCCAATATAAGCTTACTTTAAAATCTCCTTTCACGTTGTGAATGCTGTCTGTCTGCTGGCCGTCTCTTTCCACAAAGTCACCACTAGTTCCTAGAAGGACTGTGCACACTTTTCTTGCAGAGCAGCACTGAGCAGCCACATGGCATCCCATCCACTTGCTGTAATGCTCTGTACCATGTGACCAGTCCCATGGTCTGCTGACATCACCAGGGTTCTTCTACTAATTCCTAAAGACTACATATCCCATGGTACCTTGCTGCCTGCAAGCAGTGTTTCTTGTACTAGACTCCGCCTACTAAAACTCCTCTTCTCAGCCCCTCTGTAATTCAGAAGACAGGCTCTGTGAAATGGGTGACACAGCAATGCCTACTCACAGGGCATGGTGACTTCATGTCACAGAATAAGTGAGGATCTTCAGTAAGTTAGTTCAGTAAGGCCGGCTTCACACTGGGGCGGTGCGGGCCGCGACGGTAAAGCAGCGCTATATTTAGCGATGCTTTACCGTCGTTTTAGCCGCGGTATGCGGGGTGGTTTTAACCCCCGCTAGCGGCCGAAAAAGGGTTAAAAACCCCTGCAAAGCGCCGCTGTAGCGGCGCTTTGCCGGCGGTATCCCCGTGGTGTCCCATTGATTTCAATGGGTAATAGCGGTATAGGAGCGGTGAATACACCGCTCCTTCACCGCTCCAAATATGCTGCTAGCAGGACATTTTTTACCGCCCTGCTAGCGCACCGCTCCAGTGTACTGGAGTGAAAGGACCGGCTTTTTTCAGGAGCTACACAGGCGCTATTTTTAGCACTGTAGCTCCTGAAAAACGCCCCAGTGTGAAAGGGGCCTTCAAGATCCATAAGATTAATAGGAGTAGCCCAGAAATAATTGTAATACAATGTGGAAATTAAGATATGATTTAACATTTTGGCCATAGATACACTTGAAATGCATGAAGACCTGTGTCACCAGCATTGCCTAGGCCAGTGATGGTGAACCTTGGCACCCCGGATGTTTTGGAACTACATTTCCCATGATGCTCACCTACACAAAGTAGTTCCAAAACATCTGGGGTGGCAAGGTTCGCCATCACTGGCCTAGGCATTCTCATCCTTGGACAAAGATAAAACCTGCAGTGCAGTAAACGTTAGGAGACCTATAGACGATGCCGGAGATACCATACCCCATGGGTACCACACTCTCTTTGAAGCCTTCTGGGAGAGGAAGAAAAGAAGCCAACTACAGGAGTGTGGAGTGAGTACAGTGTGAGATCCGGCCTACAGACTTTAGATAGTCGTTCCTGTGACGTTTTCCTTACAAGGAAAGGTCAATGTAGTTAAAAACTAGAAAATAATCTCCCGGGTGCAATTAGTCAGCATGGGTTTCTGGTGTTCATTGAGTAAAATGTATGAAAACATTTCCTGTATTACACTGACTCCGGTGTAAGGTACTTGGTATTGTCCATGGCATGTTGTTGATTGCTGCTCAGCATTTCTCAGTGCTGAAGTGATAAGACAGCACAGCCTTGGGGGCAGGGTGGCAATTGCCCCCCAGGCCGCCCTAACTTATATTCAAAACGGCCGCTGCCAGTTGACAATTTTCTTTTTCTTGTGAAGGAAGGAAGTCGGGCCGGGGGCACGGCCACAGTGGCCACCAACTAACAGTAGGCAGAGGGGGCCGGACCTACCATGGGTCCCACTGGGCCCATTGAGCTGCCTTGGAGGGGAGGTGGGGGGGCGAGCAAAGTCTCACCTCGTAGACCGGCTCCTATGATAGACAGCACACTGGTGATGTCTATTATAGGAGCCGGTCCAAGAGGCCGGACTTCGTATGACCGTGGCCACGCCAGGTAAGCGGGAGATCCCCGATCTGTGTAATCCGGTGGCTCTCTCTGCATTGGACGGGCACTGGTGATGCTGCATTGATGGGCACTGATCGGGCTGCATTGATGAGCACTGATCAGGCTGCAATGTTGGACACTGGTGAGGCTGCACTGATGAGCCTGCGCTGATGGGCACTGATCAGGCTGCATTGATGGGCACTTATGAGGCTGAGCTGATGGGCACTGGTGAGGCTACATTGATGGGCACTGGTGAGGCTGGATTGATGGGCACTGATGAGGCTGCATTGATGGGCACTGATAAAGCTGCATTGATGGGCACTGATCAGGCTGGATTGATGGACACTAGTGAGGCTGAGCTGATGGGCACCGATGAGGCTGCATTGATGGGCACTGATGAGGCTGCACTGGGGATGCTGCATTGATGGGCACTGATCAGGCTGCATTGATGGGGACTGATAAGGCTGCATTGATGGGCACTGATGAGGCTGCACTGGTGATGCTTCATTGATGGGCACTGATGAGGCTGCATTGATGGGAACTGATGAGGCTGCATTGATGGGCACTGGTGAGGCCGCATTGATGGCCACTGGTGAGGCTGCAATGATGGGCACTGATGAGGCTGCATTGATGCATTATTTTTGTTAAACCTCCTCTGTTGCTATTAACATAAAATGTTGTTACTACATTGTAGTCTTGCTTCATAACATCAAAATCCATTATAAAACCAGGTGGGCATGAATGGTGAGCTGATTTGGTGGTTCCACTTGACTGGACTTGCCCCCCAAGCCCAAGGCTGCCAGCCCTCTCCTGCTTGGGGGTCTACTGAGCATGTGATGTCAGTAATATTGCTCTTCTCCAACGGTGGATGTGAAATATCTAAAGCAGTGGTCTCCCAGGGGCCAGATGTGGCCCTTTGCTTGCTTTTATCCAGCCCTTGGGGCACTATTCCTCCCACTGATACCAACAGCGGGGTACTATTCTCCCCACTGACACCAAGGATGGAGAACTATTCCTCCCACTGACACCAACAATCGGGCACTATCCTTTCCACTGACACCAATGATGGAGAACTATTCCGCGCACTGACACCAATGATGGGGCACTATTCCTCCCACTGACACCAACAATGGGGCACTATTCCTCCCACTAACACCAACAATCGGGCACTATTCCTCCCACTGACACCAACAATGGGGAACTATTCTTCCCACTGACACCAACGATGGAGAACTATTCCTCCCACTGACACCAACAATCGGCACTATCCTTTTCCACTGACACCAATGATGGAGAACTATTCCGCGCACTGACACCAATGATGGGGCACTATTCCTCCCACTGACACCAACAATGGGGCACTATTCCTCCCACTAACACCAACAATCGGGCACTATTCTTTCCACTGACACCATTGATTGGGCACTATTTCTCCCAATGACAGCAACAATGGAGCACTATTCCTCCCACTGACACCATGGATGGGGCTCTATTTCTCCCACTGACACTAATGATGGAGCACTATTCCTCCCACTGATACAAATGATGGAGCATTATTCCTCACACTGGCACCATAGATGGGGCACTATTACTCCCACTGATACCAATGACTGAGTGCTATTTCTTCCTCTAAAACCAACAATGGGCCACTATTCCTCCCACTGACACAAAAAATGGGACACTATTCCTTTCTCTGATACCAACAATGGGGAACTATCCCTGACACCAATGATGGGGCAGTAATCCTCCCACTAACACCAATGATAGGGGCATTATTCCTTTCTGGGATATCAACCATGGGGAACTATCCCTTCACTGACATCAATGACGGGGCACTATTTCTTCCTCTGATAACAACAATGGGGTGCTATTCCTCTCAATAATGCCAGTGATGGGAGCATTGTTAACTGAAACCAAGAGCATTTTCTACTCAAACTGGCCACCCTCACAGTAAACTGGCCCTTTCTTTAGAAATTTCAGAGACCTCTGATCTAAAGGAATGAAGAAACAATGAAACTAGGCAAGCTTTGTCTAATTGAATTTGGATTTTCGAGTCTGTATGAATACATTCCTGACCTGCCACAATACAGTATAATTTTTCATTAAACCTATACCCTTTACCTTACTGTCCCTGAGCTCCTAGCAAGTGGCTTTGCCCAAGCTGAGATGTCATCAGTCTGCTGCAAGCAGGAGGAAGCATTTCCTCAGTCTCCTCTCTGTCAGTGATCAGAGTGCAACATTGTATCTTTATAGCAAGTCCCAAGGTGAAATTCAGCAGCAGGGGCTGAAATGTGCCAGACATCTGTGAACACAGGCAAGAACTGCAAAGGGAGCAGGATTTACATGTCTATATCATCTCTGGGCCCTCATCTCAGCCCAGGAAGTAGATGGTGACTCCGGATGATGGCTGAGCAAAGATGGTGCTGTAGTTCTGGAGAGGAAATCAGATCTGGTATCCAATTTATTTGATATTGTTTATTTATTTTTTTAAATTTTTTTTTTCTCTTTCATTTTGCTGATTTATAACTCCAAAGGCACAGAGGCTTCATTGGAAAATTGATGTCATTCTTTCTGCAGCAACAAAAAGAATGTTTTATGATGAATTGAGGAAAAACAATCTCGCGGAGGCCCCGATGATCCAGGTTCTGTTCCTGCACGAGATTTATTCCCTGTTTAGCTGTGTGCATTTGATGAATTATAATTTCCAAAGCCAGCGTTTCACATGGAGGACGCACAGACCGCAGGTTTAGTCACTTGGCTCTGTGCTCACCCCATCTTTGATCTCGGCTCTGAAAACAGTAATTAGTGGAGCAATTAACTCAATTCCATAATTCCTTAGTAAGTTTTTTTCTTTTGCTTGTAAAAAAAAAAAATCTGGACCAATCAAGAAGCTTTCAAATCGTACAAATACCAAGATGGAGAGATGGAATTCAGATCAAGCTGGAGTTTGGCGCCCCCTTCTGGTAGGATCTTAAATAAAACTTTTTTTTAAAGGAGAACTCCATCCAAAAATTTGAGTATTTTCCACGTAGATGATACTTCCTTTGAGCCATGGATGGAAAACCTGTGTTCTTGCTCATGCAAATGCATGTGTGTGACTTTGCAAATACACAACCTGAAAAGTATTGGAGTGCAGTAAGGTGAGTATACACAAGGCCGGCATATATGTATGAAGTCAACAAGCCTTCCTAGACCTTGTAAGGCCTGGTGTTCACGCCAAGTGGCCTTCAGCTGTTCTTTTACATTTTACTGTTCTTTTGTTCTTTTACATTTATGCCTTGATGACCAGGTGCTTCACCTTTGTCTGGACTTCAGTTTGCTCTTGGTGTCTGATCTCATACCTAATCCCTATTTCCCCCCCATTGATGGCCTCTGTCCCCAACCCCCGATTCCCCTTTGCTCTGACACTTGGTGCTCATTTTCACTGTAACTCCACCAGTTGCCCCTTAGTACCTTGGCCTGTGTTGTTGCTGTTGGTGACCTTGGCCGATCTAATAATCAGAGGGTTTCCCTACATGCTGCTTAAAGATGAACTCCAGGATTAAGAAAATAATGTCTAAATATAAGAACCATGTGTCTTCTTCTTGAATCTCTGTGAACTTTGTGTATTTCTTCCAGATCTGTGCAGTAATCCAGTGTGAGACGTCATGTAATAAAGACCGCTCACTGCTGCTTCCTCTCCTTGTGCAGGGTGGCTGGTCTTGTCTCCGTCCCCCTCCTGTAGTTTTCTGCAGGCAGCCTGTAGTAGGTGGAGCCTGCTGGGCCCCTCCCACAGCTCTGCTCTCTCTCCTTGTGCAGGGTGACTGGTCTGGTCCCTGCCCCTTTTGTTTTCTGCAGGCGCAAAAAAAAAACTGCACGGTTAAGGAGATATTTTACAAAGAAAGGGTACTGCTGTCTACGGCACATGCGCTCCATAGACAACGGCGCAGGCGCGCCATAGACAACGGCGCAGGCGCACTGGGCGTGCCGCAAGTGAAGGCAAACACTTACGGCTCCCGCGCATGCACCAGAGTGACGTCATCGCTGCTCCGGCCACTCACAGTGCTGGAGCAGCGATACCCGGAAGAAGATGGATGCTTCGTGCTACAGGGGACAGCGGTGACATCGCTGGCTCCTGTGTCAGGTAAGTGACAGATAATGGGCATAGTAGTCAATTATGCTTTACCTTTGCAGGGAGACAAAGAGGAAGTAAACCTGCCTTTTAGCTACACAAAGCCATAGGTTATTATTGTACACCATTACAACCTTCTGGCTGGCAACCTCCTAACGACCAATGACATCATCAGTTGATAGAGAAGATATTTATTGGCGTATAACACGCACTTTTCTCCCCTTAAAATCTGCGGAAAATCGTTGGTGCGTGTTATACGCTGATCCACCGCAGATTGTCAGCCTCCCGGCTTTCGGCCGCTCTTGCCGACTTTCGGCCACTCTTGCTGGCTTTTGGCCGTTCTCGGCAGCTCTCGGCTGTTCTCGCCGGCTTTCGGACGCTCTCGCAATCCCGCGTGAGCCGGCGAGAGCGGCCGAGAACAGCCGAAAGCCGGCAAGAGCAGCGAAAGCCGCGAGAACGGCTAAAAACGGCCGAAAGCTATCGAGCGCCGCCGAGATACACAGGACATCCGGCTCTGTATCTTGGCAGCGCCATTTTTATATGTAAATGACACTGGGGCAAGGCTGCAGATGGGCACTGACAAGGCTGCAGATGGGCGCTGACAAGGCTGCAATGATGGGCATTTAAATGTAATTTTTTTCCTTGAACTTCCCTCCTAAAAGTTTTTTTCCTTAAAATTCCCTCCTAATCTTGGGGTGCGTGTTATACGTCGGCACGTGTTATACGCCGATAAATACAGTTTATATTATTTTCTGTCACTTATTATTATTATATAATAATTCACATGCATTATTTCATATTTACTAAATACATATTTATTTGATATTTTTTATCCTTATTAAACCAAAGATGCATAATTAGGCATTGGTCAAGAGCAGCCTTTTTCAACCATGGCTCACCCTGGGGTGCCGTGAGGTTTCTTCAGGGGTGCCTTGGCAAAATGCCTAAAAATTGCCCCAAAATTGTATACAAGCTAGTGGGTGGATGAAACCTGCCTTTTAGCTACACAAAGCCACAGGTTTTCATTGTACACCACTTGTTGCCCCCCCCCCCTTGCCTCTCTCCATCAGCTTTGGGGTCTCATTAGCTAAGTGATGGAGAAAAACTGAGGGAGAAGAGAAACATTGGAATACTAGTCAGTACCAGTTTGCAAAAGTGTATTTGCTTTGGAAGAATAAATCACCTTTAACGTTGGGTGTCCTATGTGTATTGATGTTGCTGCATTACGTAAAACTATAAGAATAGTTTTTACATTTTAGAATTGGGCGCCTCAAGACTTTCCATAATTTTGGAGGGTGCCTCAAGATTGCCCATCATTTTAAAGGGTGCCTTGACTGAAAAAAGGTTGAGAAACACTGGCCTAGAGTTCTGCAAAAATGTTCATCTTTGTCTGGAGTTTTCCTTTAACCTATCCAGATTTGGGAGTGAACCCCGCTCTTTGGGGTCACTTTGAGAAATTCTCCAGATAGATTTTACAGAGTTTATTCAGCTTTTATCACAGTCGTTTTCCATGTGGCTTTCTGTCCCTTTGGAGTCGTCTCCAGCTGCCTCATCTTGCAGACATAACTTTATTAGTCTGGTGATACTGGGGGGTGGGGTGCACATTAAAGGATTCGTTTTGAGCAGATCACAAGTCCCACCATGCGGGTTTATTGAGTCGTGGGTCATGTCGCAGTGACCCGTTCCGGTCTACAAGAATACCAGAGGACCTCGGTGCAAAGGAAACATGCGAGACGTGGCCTGGCTCCATCTCTGGAGGCTTTTGATATGCTGCCAGCCCCACGCAGGAGGGCCACCTCCTCATGAAAACATATAGAAGAAAAAAGAAAACATTTGCCATGGGGCAGAGGGCTGTCTGAGAGAAGCAATCCAGACTCTCATCATCACACGGGTTAGGGTTCTGTTTAAAGGGAAACTGCAATCATTTTCTTGTTAGCTTTTGATTTTTAATGTAATCAGCTTAACATAAACAGTTTTTTATTTTACTTTGTTTTTTTTTTACAAACCTCGATTTTTGTGCATAGCTTTTATTTACACATTCACACAGCTGTGTTTGATTGCAATGCTCTTGTTATTTTATTATCAAGGATCTCATCCAGATTCTCGCCAGTGAAAAGTATTAAGGCCCGGTGAAAGTGGCCCTTTTGTACCCTTGAAACGCGTTGGCGTTTCCAAAAAATAAACTGTTTCTGGACATGTGGAACTTTGTGTTGTTCTTATTACATAGAGCCATAGTTGGTAAGGCACCAGTCCATCCAGTTCAACCTATGTGATGTGTGTGTGGGTGTTTATGTTAATAATAAGTCCCATATCCCTGTATGTTGTGCCCATCTAATAGTTATTAATTAATTATTATTAAAAATTATTTTATTATTTAATAAAACTCTTAACACTCCCGCTGACACCACTGCTTGTAGAAGGGAGTTCCACATCCTTATCACACTGAAAGTAAAGAACCCTCTACGCAGTTTAACCACTTCCTGCCTGGCCTATAGCAGATTGACGGCCGTGAAGTGGTTCTGTTATCCTGACTATGATGTCCAGCAGGATAACATGCCGGTGCGCGGGGGTGCTCAGCGTGGCATCTCTGATCATGGTAAGAAGCCTCTGACAGAGGCTTCTTACCACGTGATCAGCTGTGACCAATCACAACTGATCATCGCCTGATCCAGGAAGCTGCTTGCTGTGGGGGCACTGAACAGGTGGGAGGGGCCAGTAACACAGAAGAGGGACCCGAGAAGAGGAGGATCTGGGCTGCTCTGTGCAAAACCACTGCAACAGAGCAGGTAAGAATAACATGTTTATTATTATTATAGGAAAAAAACGAAACTTTAAGGTTAAACCACTTCTCCTCTAGTTTCAATGAATGGTTGCGTGTCTCCCTGCATCTGAATAGTTTTTATCCTATGCAAGAGTCACCATTGAGGTATTTGTATATAGCTATCATATCTCCTCTCATGCATCTCTTCTCCATAGAGAATACGTTTAGTGCTTGTAGTCATTCCTCGTAACTGAGGTCCTCCAGTCCCATTGAAAAGCATTGTTGCCCTTTTCTGGACTTTACACAGTTCCAGGTATAGGCTTTGTGCACAGGGTGTGCCAGTTTTGCCTGGGCACACCCTAATCACCCTGTGTGGCACAGATTCCCTGTTTTAAACCCCTGATATTTGACCAAAGCCCCCAAAAAAGCTCCTAACAAATTTTTAAAATATTTGCTGCTCTACTGACACCGTTAGTACAGGTGCATCTCATAAAATTAGAATATCATTAAAAAGTTAATTTATTTCAGTAATTCAATTAAAAAATATTTATATTTTTATATTTTCTATATATGCATTACACACAGAGTGATATATTTCAAGCATTTCTTTCTTTTAATTTTGATGATTATGGCTTACAGCTAGTGAAAACCCAAAATTCAGTATCTCAGAAATTTTGAATATTACAAAAGACCAATAAAAAAAAGGATTTTTAATACAGAAATGTCGGCTTACTGAAAAGTCTGTCCATGTACAGTATAGTATGCACTCAATACTTGGTTGGGGCTCCTTTTGCATGAATTACTGCATCAATGCGGCGTGGCATGGAGGCGATCAGCCTGCGGCACTACTGAGGTGTTATGGAAGTCCAGGTTGCATTGATAGCGGCCTTCAGCTTGTCTGCATTGTTGGGTCTGGTGTCTCCCATCTTCCTCTGGACAGATTCTCTATGGGGTTTAGGTCAGGCGAGTTTGCTGGCCAATCAAGCACAGTGATACCATGATCATTAAACCAGGTGTTGGTTCTTTTGGCAGTGTGGGCAGGTGCAGTCCTGCTGGAAAATAAAATAAGTATCTCCAAGAAGCTGGTTAGCAGAGGGAAGCATTAAGTGCTGACTTTGGACTTGATAAAACACAGTGGACCAACACCAGCAGATGACATGGCTCCCCAAATCATCACTGACTGTGGAAAATTTTGCATTTCATTAGGAAATCAAGGTCCCGGAGTCTGGAGAGGCACAGAATCCAAGTTGCTTGAGGTCCAGTGTGAAGTTTCCACGGTCCGTGATGATTTGGGGAGCCGTGTCATCTGCTGGTGTTGATCCACTGTGTCCACTGGTCCGCTAAGACCTTGCTGCGAATTTTGTGTTTTGGACAGATTTGAAACAGGACTACATATGTTGCTCTATGCACCTGGTCAGATTATCCTCTTTGCTAATAGAAGATAGGAGAAGAACCGGTGTATTTTTTCTTCTTTTGAGCAGATGTTGTGCCGCTGTTCAGTAAGAAATGAGGATGGCAGGATACAGGTGACTTTCTCATAAAATGCAAAGTCAGTGGTTTTGCAATGTTTTTTGTAGTGAGAACAGTTTACAGCAGTGACTCCGGCCCAGGGGAGTTCTTTTTCTGCTGAGTCGTCACAAAAATTCTGCTGAACTAATAACCCAAAATTGCCTCCCGTCCAAAAACACTGCCTGCTGCTGTGTTAGTGCTGGGACGTCTTATACGAAACCTGTACAGAGGGAAATAGGTATCTCAGAAAGCTCTGAAGCCATTAATCCGCATGATAGCAATATAAATAGCATTCTCGTAAGTAGATTATCGATTGTAGTCGCCAAATGTCCTTGATAATTTTAGTGATGGGTGAAGCATGAATGGGCAGAGCCAGCCCTGGCTTCTTCTATGTCTTGGATACTCCATCGGTGAGATCTCCCGGTCATAAATCCTGTTCTTCTTCCCACCTGGGAGTGTGGGAGATGTTCCTACCTTTGTATGTTCCGCTTCTCCTGTTACATTCTTCTCCTTATTATAAAATTAATAAAAAATCTAGCAGGAATGGTGGAACCCTCCTCCTAATGTATGACCAAGTAAGACTAACCTTGTGAAGCACTAGAAATCTTTTGCAGTGATCTCCAGTGATTTCTTTGAAGGTTCTCTCTTGACCCTTCATCCTTAAGGACCAAAAATCTGCCCAGCTCCATCAAGCATACTGAACAGTAATGACAGCCCCCTCTTTACATCAGTGTCCTAAGTACCACCCCCTTCACAAAACAACCCCCCTTAAAATCACAGTTCCCACCTTTAACTCAGTGTCCATAGTCCCCCTTTACAGCTCAGTACCCCCCCCCCCCCCCTTTAAAGCAGTCCTACATTGTCCTCAGGTTCCCTTCACATCACAGCCCTCCCTTGCATTGAAGTGCCCCTTTACATTGCAGTGCCCCTTCATATCACAGTGCCCCTATATCAAACAGTACCCCTTTCGGTCGCAGTGCCCCTTATATCACAGTGCCCCTTACATCACAGTGTCCCTTTATGTTACAGTGCCCCTTTTTATGGTATCTTTAAGTAGTACAAAATTAGTGTTACAACAGAAAGAGCGAATCTTGCTCATAATAGACGAAAACAAAGAAATGTCCTATCAGTACACTGTCAGTAGACCAGAAGCAACATATATAGAATCACAGGAAGCAAATGCCAGGAAAACAACTAGAGCCATTGGAGATAAGAGAGCTGTGTGCTAGTTTTCCACAACCCCTAAATACAGTCATAATAAACAAATAAAGCATGTACATGTTGGCCCATACAAGTGGCAGGTGGAATGGTACTGTCAGAAGACACCCATGGGTCGCATATCTTATAAAATTTCGTAGGACAACCCCTAGATAGCTACAGTGGCGCTTTAATCACAGTGGCCCTTTATATCACGGTGCCACTTTTTTGCCACACTGCCCCTCTATATCACAGTGTCCCTTTCAATGCAAGCCTTCCCTGCACAGTCTTACCTTTGGCAGGATAGAGGCACTTATCAACATGGGGTTTGCTTTCCCAAGTCTCACACCCAGCCACCGCTGTCATCCTCAAGGCAGTGCAGGGGGTGAGAGGTCCTGCAGATCTAGATGGAGGGCTGCTCAACTTAAGTGGGTGAGGGAGCAATGGTGAGGTGCGTTAAATTAAATATCCCATTGCAACCAGTTGCCCCCTTCCCTGAGGAACCCCTAAAATGATTTCCAGGTCTTGAGGAACCTCCCCTAAGCCCAATTCAACAGGAGTCAATGGGGAAAAGGCCTTACATTGATGGTCAGTGGGAGGAATGCAACCCTTATAATGGTGGTCAGAAAGCCTTCCCTACACACAGCTAAAAAACATAACTGTGTCATGATGCCACTTTGCCAAGTGGTGTTGGCCCTGGAACTTTTCAGGCACAACGAGATGATAGATCACTCAACCACATCTCAAGGAACCCCTTACAACTTCTGGAGGAACCCTACCGTTCCACATAACCCTGGTTGATAATGGCCGGCTTAAAGCCTTGGATGATTGGTGGCTATAGGTATTCTTTCTTTCATGCAACATAGAATCTCAGCAACCATCACCACACTGGTAATAATAAATGGTGGGAATGAAGCACAGGACACAAACTTCACATTGAGAATCCGGTGACTGTTTCTTTCCACACAAAAAAATACTTCTGTATGGAAATGTTTCCCTCCAACAGGATGCTAAAAACAGAACAGAATATTTTGAGTATTTTTATTTCACTGTTGATAAGATAATTTTGGCCATTTCATAGGAAACTGCAAAAAAAAATATGCATTCCAGAAGCAGCACCCCATTGAGAGCGAGTGACAGGAAGTAGCAGGCACAAGGTATGATAGCGTGCAGAGATCCCCTGGGGTCCCCCTTAACCGGACATGTCACTGTAATTCACAAGGGGCTAAGACAGCTAATTACATTTTCTCATTTTATTGTTTGCATTAAGGAGAACCCACTAGTGTGAGCCTGACTTTTAACCACCTCAGCTCCTGAAAGTTTTACCCCCCTTCTTGACCAGGCCACTTCTTGCTATTCAGCACTGTGTTACTTTAACTGGTAATTGTGTGGTCATGCAATGCTGTACCCAAATTAAATGTATATCTTTTTTTTCTTTAAAATACTATACACGGTCACTGTACTAATGACACTGGCTGGGAAGGGGTAAACATCTAGGGCGATCAAAATGTGTGCCTAACAATGTGTAATGGGTGCTGCTTTTTACTAATAATCTCTTTGCAGGGATTAGAAACAGAGAGATTGTTCCCTCTGCACAGAGCCCTGTGTTAAGTGTCAACACAGGGCTCTGGGCTGTGATTGGACACAGCCGGTCAGCAGGTCTTGGCCATGAATCATTGGCCGCAACTTGTCGAATAACTCCTGCTGTGTACAATCACAGCGGGTGGCGGCGGGGGAGCATGCACGCACATGTCGTAAACCCGGAGGCAGGCAGCGACACACCTGTATGTCGATTTGCCTGTACGGGCCGCCTGTTCACAGTACATTGCAGGCAGGCGGTCCGCAAGTAGTTAAAAAAGAATGTCTTCTTCATAGTAATCAGACTCTCTCATTTCATTCCACCTTCTGGAAGAAATTAGCTGTTTGTACTTCTTTGTACTTAGTTCATCTATGCAGGTAACAGGGGTGTCTGTAGATAAAAATAAACTGTGCAGCTCTGACTAAAGTTGAATAATGCCCTTGCTATAGGTGTAGGCCATTAACGTACCTCATGAAGCCTGACTGAAAGACTTTGCAGACGAAACGCGTCGGAAGAGCCTTTCAGTTATACTGCCATTACTGCGCTTTACTGTTTTTGTTTTGTTTTTAAATTTACATTTTTTATGGAAAGAATATTTTTACGGAAAAATGTATTGTGGATGTTGACGCATTCCTCAAAATAAATAGAGTCCTTTATCCGGACCTTTTTACACTATGAGGAGGCTCTCTCTTCTTTCTTTGTTTTTACGCCTCCACATGTTCTGAGGACTTTTTCCAGCGGTGAACGTTTTTCCTGAGGTCCGGCCTTGGTGACGTCTCGTGGTTTGGGGAGTAGAGACTGACACGCCTTCTCAGTCTCACCCTACGTACAGTGATCCAGTGCGGTTCCAGGTATAAGCGGTTTTGAGCTTGTTTGACCCCTCACCGCCGGTCAGTGGGTCCACCATATGTGGTAAGCGTACCGAATCTTTTACTATACTGCAGAGTTCATGATTGAGTCCGAATGAAAGAGGACACAGCCTTTGAACCTTTTAAACAGATATCTTTCAGTGATCTTCCATTATATTACTTGACACATGAACTCTCCCAATTTATGGACATTTCCATACCTATAGTCACTTAATGCTATATACTTTGTGGCATATTATCCAACATTGTGACAGTTTGTTTGGATGTGGTATTCTATATGTGTTTACCCCATTGCCTTATGTATAAAAGGTGCTGTTTATTTATCTATCAGCAGTTTCATCTTATCTTGAGCCATACCATTTTCACACTCCCCTCTGTGATGTTGGTAATGTGGTGAGGTATCATTATGGGGTATTGTTTGTAGAATTTTGAGGAAAATAATGAATTTATTACATTTTGGAATAAGACTGTAACATAACAAAATATGGAAAAAGTGAAGCACTGTGAATACTTTCCAGGTGCACTGTATATCAGGTCCATCGGCAGCTTAACTGTTTACCTTTAGGGGGAGACATTGACCATAACTGTCAGATTTCACACTGCTACACACAGAATAATGAACCATCTGCACCAGAAGAGCTTTTACTATAACATCATCACCACAGTCACACATGTAATTTTTACATAATTATTAATATCCATTTATATAGCTGTGACATATACCACAGTGCTGTACAGAGAACACTGAGCCAGTCACATCAGTCCCTGTACTAGAGAAGCTTATACTCTAATGTCCACCCAGTCACTAATATTACAGTTCTCTGTGCTGTACAGAGTACGCTGAGCCTTGTGTAAGGGAACCCCACTAATACACGGAGCAAATACAAATTCCAGCAAAGAAAATCTGATTGGCTGCTATGGGTTCCTGTACCATGCATGCCTTTACTGCACCTTGCCCTACTTTATCTGTTGAGTCTGTGCAGATAATTTGTTAACGCGGAGTTCCAGCCAAAAGTGGAATATCCGCTCATTTGTTCCCCCCCCCCCTCCAGTGCCACGATTGGCACCTTTCGGGGGGGGGGGGGGGGGATCTTTGACAGGTATCCTGTTCCCACTTCTGGGAGCCACAGCCGCCGATATTGATGTCACGGCTTGGCTCCCTCCTATTCCCTCTGTCGCCAGGAGAGAGGAGCGGGGCCTCGCACATGCGCAGTAGTGTTCCCGGCGTGTAAGGCTACACTGCCGGATTCCCTTACCCGCAATGGCGGCGGCAGCACCCGACAGCTGATGGAAACATCAGCTGCAGTGCCGACATCGCTGGACTCCAGGACAGGTAAGTGTCCTATTATTAAAAGCCAGCAGCTGCAGTATGTGTAGCTGCTGGTTTTTAATTTTTTTCAGCAGTGGGCGGACCTCCGCTTTAATGCCACCTTTCTACATCTATGTGGGATTCAAAGAACAGCATTATTACTCCTTTCACTGCCCATAGCATAGCAGCCATATATATTTGAATTTACATCTCCAGTCATTACTGCTGTGAGTGCTCCTTACATAAGCACACAGTACAATGAGTTTTAGCGGACCATAAAATATTTTAACAGATCAAATCCTATTATCTGGCTATGAGCTGGACAAGGAGAGTGCACAAGTCAGGACTTGTCTGTGCAACCGCGGCGGATAAGTCAGCGATTTCTGCTTTGTTAACCCTTCCAGATGGGACCTGTTTCACCTGCCAAAGGATTTGTATTTCTGTCCATCCACCTCTGAGATTTACACAGCACGGTGTTGTCTGGCAGGCCAGGAGACCTGATTTTTTTCTTTGCTGTAGTTAAAGTGATTGTAAAGGCAGAAGGTGCATTCTATGCATTAAGATAAAAAACCTTCTGTGTGCAGCAGTCCCCCTCAACCACCCATTATACTTACCTGAGCCCCCTCTCTATCCAGCAATGTGCACAAGTGCCTCGGCTGCCCGTGACTCTCCCACCTGATTGGCTGAGATACAACAGCGGCGCCATTGGCCCCTGCTGCTGTCATTTAAAGTCAGTTAGCCAATGAGGAGAGAGAGGAGGTGGGCCAAACTACGGCTCCCTGCGGTTCGGCTCAGGTCCTAAGGGATAGCACACAGTTAGAGGTCGTGCTCCATGTCTGAATGGATACACGGAGCCGCGGTTCGGCTCAGGTTCCCCCATAGCAAGCTGCTTACTGTTGCCTCACACGGTGAGCTACTGCCACCACTGGTGACACAATTGGTTCCTGCTCTGTTTTTGTACATGGTCCATCTTTTTGTATCTTGGATTTCCCATATGGTTTTACTTTTGTCTTCCTACCTCCTTGGGCATCTGACCATTAGCAACACTTCTGGCTGCAATATAATGTAGACTTGATTCCACACTAGGAGTGCCTAGAACTCCAAAACTCAATCGGCATTCTCCTGCTGGTCTTGCTAACATCCAGAGGTGGACACACTTGTCTGTGCAGTCGCATTGGAACCTAGAAAGGAGCCAAAGTGTTGGCCATGTGGTTAAGATAAAGAGGCTTTTTCCTGCCTATTGATTATCTAGGCTGCTCTCTGGAAGGATCAGGTCCAGGGCAGGGACAAGGTCATCTGGAGCCCAGGGCGAACATGCCAAATTGCCCCCCCCCCCCCCAAGATATTAAATCATGTGTCAGAAAAAATCCCCTACCACCAAAAAAAATAAAATCAAGCACTAATCTGCATGCCTGTACTCCTAAGCATAAATCCCCTCCCTCACAGTACAAATCCACCCCCCTGCTGACATCCCCCCTCCTGGCTTAAATCTTTATCCCCCCCATCCAACCCCCGCCCCCCAGCTCAAATCATCTTACCCTATATGCCCCAGAACAAATCCCCCACCCAAAAAAATCTTCTACCCTTCAAATTTCCCCTCCAAGCACAAATCCTCTCCCCCACTCCAATTCCCCCCAGCTAGCACAAATACCCCCTCCAAAAAATCCAGTCTTAGCACAAATCATCTTCACCCATCTCCCCTCCCAACACAAATCCCCCCAAATCACTACTCCTAGCACACCTACCCTGCTTTCCCTAGAACAATTCTTATCCCCTGCCACCCCTCTCAAATTCTCCCTCCCAACACAAAAATCCCCCCCCTCAATCTCCTTGTGGTGCCCCCACCACCTCACATTATACTGCAGTGCCCAGGGCAGCCGCCCCTCCTGCCCACCCCTTGTCCCGTCCCTGATCAGGTCCCTTTGCTAACCTTTTTAAGGTCTGTGACAGAGGATGGAACTGTTGGTACTGTTAAGGTTATAAGAGGTGGTGTTGAGGGTATAAAAGGGTGTAGAAAGCAGACAAAAAAAGGTGACATTGCAGGAACGTACAGTAGTTACTCTAAGTTGTGGTCAAAGATAGACTTTGGCCTGATGACACCATGCTTAGATGGCATTTAAAGACACGAGGGGACAATGATGGCTGTCAAAGGGTGGCCCAGGTCCTCTTTTGTACTGGGGTCTTCTGCAATGCTTGTTCACCATTGTCCTCACATGCCTGTAACTCATACAAATTTATTTTGTTCATACTGCCTGAATATTTCTACATTATAGAGATATTTTCTACTTTTAGCTCCAGTGTACCAACAACTGACTCACACTCTCCTCTCCGTACATCCTGACATTTCCCACACCCCATCCGTTCTCCAGGGACTATCTCTGCAGTGGGCTGGTTTCACTGACTCATCCTGACACCCCCCCCCCCCCCTCCATATCCTACTAGAGATTAGTGAGTGTGCAAAAGACTTTCCTGGAATTTGGGTAACATGACCTGTAACTGCTAATTTATACACTGACAGATCTACAAATGGACAGCTACTGTCAAGCATTAATACAAATCCCCCAGAAACTACCCATGAAATGCCTACACATGACATTACATTTTAGGAGTGTCTATGTTTGGTTAACTCAGTACATGGGAACTTTTTGCATATAATTCTCAACTTATTATGTGGGGAAAAAGTTAAAAGAAGCTATTGTATTGAGGGACCCTTTTTATGGCACAAAAACAGGTCCAGGATAGTTAAAAGGAGCCTCCATAACCCGCCGGAGACAAGTCTACACCCCTTAAAAACTGCATTATTTTCCCTTCACTGATGAAGCCATGTCCCTGTGGCGTAACGCGTAAGGGGGTGGAGCCGGCGACGCAGGATGTGTTCTCAGGATGTAGGATGTAGGACGGAAGAATATCCCGCTAAACACTGACAGTAAGAAAGATTAAAGGGGACTATCAAACTGGATTTCTATATGCCGATGCCTACTAAAAGCTGCAGCTTCCATCCATAGTGCCTCCAGTGGTGTTTTTGGGGGGAACATTGTATGCCTTACATTTGTAGTGTGCCACTTATAGCATGTGAGTGCATTTTATTTTTTGCTTGTTAATAAATTGGTACTTTTACACAAAAAGCACTATGATGGTTTTAAAATCTCTTTATTTTAGAGTATTTTCTTTGGAATTTGGTGGATGTTAACATATTGGTCCAATAGAAATTAGGAGGAGATTTTATTCCCTGGACAGGGACTTTGTGAGTTAAGAGATAAAGTGAGCTGCTAGTGGTGGCGGTGTGTGAATCTTGAGGTGGCAATCACAGAAGATAATTGCAATGTGTTTTTTTTTTTTTTTTTTGGATTGATCCTAATACACACAGGGCTTTTTCATTTTGGGACTTTCTTTGATTTATGCAACATTCGTGTTTGATTTAAAGGGGTTGTAAAGAATTATTTTTTTTTTTTAATATTAACAAACATGTTATACTTACCTCCACTGTGCAGCTTGTTTTGCACAGAGTGGCCCCGAAGCTGTCTCGGCTCCCTCCTGCAAGTACTTCTCACCTAAATGCGAGCTCCCTCGCATGGTGAGAAGTACTTGCGGGCGCGCTTCCGTGATACAGCCGGCGGCTATAGCCGCTCGCTGTATCACTTGGCCCCTGCCCCCCGGCGCGCCGCATCATTGGATGTGATTGACAGCAGCGCGAGCCAATGGCTGCACTGCTTTCAATCCATCCACTCTAACCAATCAACGGCCAGGGTGAGCGGCGAAGAGGACGTCGGGGGCGAGCGCGGGGACTTTCGAGGGGTCAGGTAAGCAAAACGGGGGGGGGGGGGGGGGGGGGGGGGGGTAGGGGGTGGGGCTGGGGGGGCCGGTATAGTCAGATAGAATGCATTAAGGTGAAAAAATTTTTTTACCTTTACAACCCCTTTAAGCTGGACCAAACGAGGATTAATAGTTTTTCATTGCAGCGCTGAATTATTTTATTGTAGCAAGGTCCCAGGCATCCTTCGGTCTAATTAGAACCTCCAGGGCCAGAGATAGCTGACATCCTTCTGTATATGGTGGGTTGTGAGGCATGGTGGGTGCAAAGTAGTTAATGTCATTGGGCGCCAGACACTTCTTGAACGCAAAAGAGATTTTTATTTCTCTTAATAGGACTTTGGGAAAGAGGGATAGGGCCAGGACACCCTTAGGTAGTTGCAAGATTAATTGGCAGACTCAGAGACTTCAACAGGAGGACAGCCATGCAGGGAAAGGCATCCAGCCAGACACCACATCTGCATGTGTGGGAATGCTGTCTCCCATGGCAACAGTCTTTTTTTTTTTTTAAACTGTTTTTATTAATCTTCATTACATACAGAATACATTTACAATCGTATTACATAACCAATTCTGTACATTACGGTCGGATCCTCCGCTCTATCAAGCAAGTACTCTTATCCATACCATATCCTTGTCAATAATGCCATCTAAGATACAGTAAGACATTCTAACACATTAACCATGTAATGAAGAGAAACTTGTACATATTCATGTCACTACACCCTCAAGTATCACTAAACGTGTCATTGCATCTTTTACATTGAACATCCACTATCAAAAGACATAATCGCACCTTGTGTACATCCTCAGTGTCTTTGCATAGCAAAGACTGCAGTCCGTCACCTATTTCTATTATATTTAAATTTGCCTTCTATAAGGATTTCACTATGATCACTAGTATCAGTCAGCATAAGGTATCTTGTATACTTATTTATTTATTTCTCTCAGGGTACTAGACCCCCTCAGGGTATTCACATGCATCTATAAGATCTGTCCACCTGCCCCATATTTTCTCGAATTTAGCTGCACACCCTCTAGCTTCATAAGTCAATTTGTAAACAGGCAAGACCTGATTAACTATATTCTTCCATAAATTCAAAGAAATCGGTGTGGAATGTATCCATTGCATAACCACCGTCTTCCTAGCATAGAATAATAAGAGACGTAAAAATTGCTTTTGGTATGTGCTCATGTCCACATCCTCGAAGACTGCCAGTACGCACCACTTTGGGCTGCATATATTTGGTAGTTCAAAATTAGTCGCTATGAAGTGGGTTACCTGTGACCAAAATGGGCGCACCATTTCACAGCTCCAGAGCATGTGGAGCAGATCACCTGTAAGTTTGTTACATTTATGGCAGATAGAGCTGTTTATTTTCTTCATACGAAATAAGCGTAGGGGTGTGTAGTAAACTCTATGAAAGATACGCAGCTGTATCATTTTATCCCTGGCTGAAATAGTGGTGGTAAAGTACGTATCCATAAACTCCTCCCAGTTTTCCTCTGTCATATCTGGTATATCCATGAGCCAGTACCTTTTTACTTTCTGTAATTGCCCCCTACCTCCTTGCGACAACAGTTTGTAATATCCTGAGATCAATCCCGAGTGCTCGGATTGTAGTAGTGTTTCTTCTATTGTAGAGTTTTGAAACCTGACATTTCTTAGACCCAATTGGGCCGTAGCTGCATGTTTCAGTTGAAGATACCTGAAGCGCCAGATCTCTGGCACCCCAAGTTCCTGTTGTAGTATACTGAACGGCTTAAATGTCCCTTGATCGTATAGTTGGTGTACATATTTCAGACCCCTTGCCTCCCAGGCAGAAGCGCCAGGAAGGCTTAGGAAGTGTGTAAACGTGGGGTTATTCCATACCGGTTGATTGGGAGATATAGACGGTGTGTCCTCTGGAACTAAATGGAGACACCGTCTATAAATATCCATAGATACCTGTATTATGTTCGTGCCCCTCCTTTCCTTGACAGTTTTACAAAATATCAAGCTACCAAGGGTCTCCTGCGATGAAAGTGTCGCTGCCTCTGCTGCTGTCGCAGCGTTGGCAATTTGCGGGAACAACCACCAATGTACATAGACAAGTTGTGATGCCAAGTAGTAGTGTCTGAGGTTTGGAAGTGCCAGTCCCCCCTGAGTTGTTGGCAACTGCAGTGTTTTTAGTGCTATTCTAGGGTTCTTAGGAGACCATAGGAATGTTGTTAGCAAAGAGTCAATTTCTTGGAATGTCTTCTTGGTGATATATACCGGACTATTTGCGAGGATATATAAGAACTTGGGCAAGAATACCATTTTGAATAGGTTAACCCTACCCATCAATGTTAATGGTAAACTTGTCCAGCTGGTCATTTTGTGTTTAAAAGAATCTATACATGGCATCAAATTATTTGCAATGTAGGAGGATATAGGGAGTTGTATCGTGATCCCTAAGTATTTAAATTTGTCAGTTAATTGGAGTGGGCAGTCTGTTGGGAGATCGAATGGGAGGTCACTGTCTACTCTAAAAATGTTGGATTTTGTCCAATTTATCCTGAGACCCGAGAACTTACCAAATTCTTCTATCAGGCTGAGCATAATCGGGACCGTGCTTTGGGGATTTGTTAGATACAGCAGCATATCATCTGCGTATAAGGATATGCGTTCCTCCAGGGTGCCTATTTTCATACCCTGGATCCTCTGGGAGGCCCTCAGTAATCTAGCTAGGGGTTCTATCGCGAGCGCGAATAACAATGGCGATAGTGGGCACCCCTGGCGAGTGCCCCTACGAATACTAAAAGGTTTGGAGATTGTCCCGTTGATTCTGATACGAGCAGTCGGTTGCTCATACATCAGTCTAATCCAGGGGTCTCAAACTCAAATTACCTGAGGGCCACATGACAGGTTTTCATATCCCATGGGGGCCACATGCAAACTTTTTCCTTGCATGTCCCCCTCGGATCTACAGCGACTGAAATTCCAAGTGCACTTGCAGTGCAAAATAGATTTGCCTTTAGTAAATAACCCCCAATGTGTGTATTTTTGTGTGCTGAGCTTACAGTTCCCCTTCTGAGAACTATTAACCCCCAGCACCGATGTCAGCAAAACGCATTATTAAACCCAGCACTGATGTCAGCAAATCGCATTATTGAACCCAGCACTGATGTCAGCAAATCGCATTATTAAACCCAGCACTGATGTCAGCAAATCGCATTATTGAACCCAGCACTGATGTCAGCAAAACACATTATTGAACCCAGCACTGATGTCAGCAAAACGCATTATTGAACCCAGCACTGATGTTAGCAAAACACATTATTGAACCCAGCACTGATGTTAGCAAAACACATTATTGAACCCAGCACTGATGTCAGCAAATCGCATTATTGAACCCAGCACTGATGTCAGCAAATCGCATTATTGAACCCAGCACTGATGTCAGCAAATCGCATTATTGAACCCAGCACTGATGTCAGCAAATCGCATTATGGAACCCAGCACTGATGTCAGCAAATCGCATTATGGAACCCAGCACTGATGTCAGCAAATCGCATTATTGAACCCAGCACTGATGTTAGCAAATCGCATTATTGAACCCAGCACTGATGTTAGCAAATCGCATTATTGAACCCAGCACTGATGTTAGCAAAACACATTATTGAACCCAGCACTGATGTCAGCAAAACGCATTATTGAACCCAGCACTGATGTTAGCAAAACACATTATTGAACCCAGCACTGATGTCAGCAAATCGCATTATTGAACCCAGCACTGATGTCAGCAAATCGCATTATTGAACACAGCACTGATGTCAGCAAATCGCATTATTGAACACAGCACTGATGTCAGCAAATCGCATTATGGAACCCAGCACTGATGTCAGCAAATCGCATTATTGAACCCAGCACTGATGTCAGCAAATCGCATTATTGAACCCAGCACTGATGTCAGCAAATCGCATTATTGAACCCAGCACTGATGTCAGCAAATCGCATTATTGAACCCAGCACTGATGTCAGCAAAACGCATTATTGAACCCAGCACTGATGTCAGCAAAACGCATTATTGAACCCAGCACTGATGTCAGCAAATCGCATTATGGAACCCAGCACTGATGTCAGCAAATCGCATTATTGAACACAGCACTGATGTCAGAAAAACGCATTATTAACCCAGCACCGATGGCAGCCAACAGGGGGTATCACGAAGCCCCAGCACACAGGGAGGCACGGACCACAGGGGGTTTGGAGCGGCGAGCGTAGGGAGCAATTATAGAGGAGGGGCAATTACAGAGATTGGCGGGCAATTACAGAGGAGGGGGGAAATTACAAAGAAGGGAGGGACAATTACAGAGGAGAGGGTGGCAAATACACAGAAGCTGGTGGCACATACACAGGAGGGTCAAAACATAAGGGAGAGGCGACAGGCAGCTGCTGGTGCAGAAGTTTTTAATAAAATAAATGCTTATAAAACAAACAGTTCACTCACTCTCCATGTCAGAGCTGTATATGTCAGTCTGTGACGTTGGCTGTCCCATCCTTCCCTCCATGCTGCTGTTATCACTGATATCTGTGGAGCAAACAGAGAGCCGCGGGAAACTCATATGAACTCTCAGCCTCTGATGATGGAGGCGTGGTTAAGCCTCCAGAACGCTCTGATTGGTCACAGCATCCCAGGCTGACAGCTCACTGCAGTCTCCCCGCAGCTCTGTATTATGGGCTTCCTCCACAGATATCAGTGAGA
Organism: Lithobates sylvaticus; assembly: GCA_028564925.1. NCBI lineage: Eukaryota > Metazoa > Chordata > Amphibia > Anura > Ranidae > Lithobates > Lithobates sylvaticus. Next base: position 12,744,202 of record CM053037.1, on the reverse strand, counting down.
GAGCAGCATGTATCAGAGGGGAGGATGGGACAGCCGACGTCACAGACTGACATATACAGCTGTGACATGGAGAGTGAGTGGACTGTTTGTTTTATAAGCATTTATTTTATTAAAAACTTCTGCACCAGCAGCTGCCTGTTGCCTCTCTCTCGCTGTTTTGATTACTCTGATCTCTCCCCCGCCGCCGCTCCGATCCCTCTGCTGTCCGGGTCCCCCTGTGTGCTGGGGATCGCCGCTGCGGGCCATTTATAACCAGTCCGCGGGCCGCAAATGGCCCGCGGGCCGGTACTTTGAGACCACTGGTCTAATCCATTGAAGGAAATTACCTCCGAACCCAAATTTTTCAAGTATATAAAATAAATAAGGCCATTCAATAGAGTCAAATGCCTTGTGGGCATCGAGGGATACTATCGCTCTGGATTTCAGTTCTGTGGTAGGGAATTGCACATTAGTAAATAATCTGCGTATGTTACTATACGTGGACCTACCGGGGATGAACCCTGTTTGATCAGGGCCAATCAGGGTTGTGACTACTGAATTTATACAGGTAGCTAATATTTTTGTTAGGATCTTTAGATCCGTGTTGATCAAAGAGATTGGCCTGTAGGATTCACAGTATAAAAGGTCTTTGTTTGGCTTAGGGATTAGTACTATCAGGGCCTCTCTCATAGATGGGGGAAGACTTTTCTGTAAAAAGATGTTGGCATACAAGCGGTGCAACCTAGGTATCATAGTTTCTATATGAGTAACATACCATTCTATGGGAAGACCATCAGGACCTGGGGTTTATGGCAACAGTCTTTAATGCCGCGTACACACGATCAGAAGTCTCATCGGAAAAAGCTCCGACGGTTTTCCCGACGGAATTCCGACAGAATTCCGCTCAAACTGTCTTGCCTACACACGGTCACACCAAATTCCGACCATCAAGAACGCGGTGACGTACAACACTACAACGAGCCGAGTTCAATGCTTCCGAGCATGCGTCGAATTGTTTCCGAGCATGCGTAGGAATTTTGCGCGTCAGAATTGCTACAGACAAACGGAATTTCCGATAGAAACCTTGTCCGTCGGAAAAATTGAGAACATGCTCTCAATTCTTTGCTGTCGGAAATTCGGCCAGCAAAATTCCGAGCCTACACACGGTCGCATTTCCGATGAAAAGCTCTCATCGGTCTTTTTCTGGCCGTAATTGTGATCGCGTGTATGCGGCATAACAGTTCCTAACACAAAGTGTAACAGCTCCTTCACTTCCACTACAATCACTTCTTCAGCCCACTGTGCTCCCAGTCTCTCTCACTAGACTAGTTGATTCACGGTCACAGAATCCTTTGAGCTCCTCCAATCTTCACTGTAGCATCTTCCTCAAGCATCACCCCCGCCTCGCTGCTGGGTCCCTAGCTTGGCACTCAAGACTGGCCTGCTCGTTCTTGGCTTGATACCCATATAAGTTTCCCGATTCTTCATCATCCCCGGTTGCTGAGAATACTGCTCCGGTACTTGCTTCAGTTACTCACTGTGGTCCCTGGTAATAAGGTGGATGGTCTCTTAGTGGCAACATCTTCCCCTCTACCTTCGACCACGACACGTTCTCTGGCCAGCAGAACCGTCACTTCTGGTTGGACTGCAAGCCGCAGTCTCAACCCTGAGCTGCTTTCTTGCTTCTGGATAGGCCCTCAGACAGCCTAGCAGGCAGAAGTGCCCGGGATAGGCCCAATCTCTGGTCTAGCAGCCCAGGCAGTACATCACACGTCCACCTAGACAGCCGTCCAGGTGTCAAAGAATACCGTTTACCTGACTACCCAAATATATAGGTTTTCCCAGCAGGCCAGGGGATTTAAGAAAACCCCTACCCATTGGCTCGGATACCCCATGAACCCATAATCTAAACTTGCATTGCCCTTCTCATATCTAATGCCCTCAGGTACCCGGCCACCTAGTGATAAAAGTGAGAAATGCAGCAATTACAGACAGAGTGAAATCAATTAATCCTCACAATTAGCCATACCTGGCAGGTAAATTTAGGAGCAACCCTGCCTAAACACCAGGGTGCTACATTATTAAGATATTTTGCCAAATCTATTTTTTTGCTAAAGTGTGGGGTAGAATAAAAACTAATTTTTTACTAAGAAATTAATCAGGCAATTCTGCTTTTCTTCCATTAGGTGGCAGGATGGTCTCAAGGAGAAGAATGTTTCGAGCAAATCACACATTGGAATCTTGCAGGACAAGTCTGGAGAATGTGACCTTTGTCAGCATTGGAATTTACCCTAATCACAACCATGCAGGTAGAATGTGCTGTAAATAAATAAGATTCCCAATATATGTATTTATTTAAAGGCGTCTAATATCTATGCGACAAAAGGGCGTCAGGAAGTCAATGTGTTAGGGCAACACAGAAATTCAGCTATGTATTACTGCTAAAGGTGAAGCCTTGTGCGTTTTCAGCGAGGACACATCCTGAATTGTTGCATTCATTCATCCCATGCTCGCCTTCAGGACTTCTCCAGAGCCTCTCCCATCCTCTGGAATGCTCTACACCAATCTGTCCGACTTTCTCCTACTTTGTCCACTTTCAGACGATCCCTGAAAACTCATCTCTTCAGAGAAGCCTATCTGGCCCCCACCTGACAACTGAACATTTATCTCCTCCATCAGCACATTCCCCACAGTTATTACCTCTTGTATCTCTTGACCTTCCCTCTTAGATTGTAAGCTCTAAAGAGCAGGGCCCTCTGATTCCTACTGTATTAAAGTGTATTGTATTTGTACTGTCTACCCTCAAATTGTTAAGTGCTGCGTAAACTGTTGGCGCTATATAAATCCTGTATAATAATACATTTAAGTCTTAACGCAATTGGGTCTTTAATATTTTTATGATTGTAAATGATTTACTTTGATGTGATGCGTTCAGTATGTTCATAATTGTAAATCAGATATGGCTCCTCCCTCTAGATGCTATCAGGGTCATCAGCTGTGCAGAAATGTATGAGCGGTGTGTAAAAAAAGGTTGGTTAAGGCAGCCTTGACCCTTCTGCTTGTTCCAGGTCAATGACTTGCTAGGTAATAGACATTGGGGGTGACAGCTCCAGAATCCTGGAGCTTTAAAAATAAAAGGTGACTTTCATTTTTCTATCATCACAGGGTCTGTTTAGCCGCTTGCTGACCACCAGCAGTACATTTACTGCATCCCCAGGCACCACAATGTACGGGTACTTCCTGGTTTAGAAGCGCGCACCCCCTGCTGACCTGTGCTGTGATTGGACACAGCACGAGTTTGTTAGCAGGTTACAGCCAATCATTTTGACTGTATACCTGCTGTGGCCAATCACAGCATGGATCTGTGTTTGTAAACACAGGCTCTGGCTGGAATTATCCCTGCAGTTCGAACTGAAAGCAAGGAAAGAGACCCAGCCAGATCTGTAAGTAAAAGCAGCAGACATACACTTGCATACACTTAATAGGCAAACCCCTTAATTGCCCTCCTGATCAGGCCCCCAGCCAGTGCCATTAGTACAGTATTATCACTGTATTAGTGTCACTAGCAACCTCAGTGTCATTCAGTCAGTGTTCCTCCCAGCCAGTGTCTGTTAGCGTCAGATTGTCCGCCACCCTGTCACAGTCACATTTTCCACCCAAAAGTGGAACTTCCGCTCATTTGTCTCCTCTCCCGCTCTGGTACCACAATTGGCACTTCCGGGAGTCTGGGCCGCGGTCCGTGACATCACCGCGGGGCTCCCTCCTCCTCTCTCTGTCGCTGGGCCAGTAGGAGAGAGGAGCAGGAATTAGCAAGAAAGGCCTTTTCTGTGCCTCTCTCTGATTCTGTTTACTTTCCCTGACTTTATGGCTAAGCTCTGCTATTCTGCTCTTCCAACGAGACTGTCTCTGGACAGTAAGAATCTCTCACTGGGTAATGGAATGATAGATGATGGAGCTCAGAAATGATGTCAGTGAAAGTGGAAGCAAGCAACAAAGTGAAACTGAATCAGAGGGGCACAGAAAAGGCTAACACAAATTATCAGGCAGCTTCGGTAGCCTGTCCCTAGGTAGGATCTTAAGGCTCAGTTCACACTGCTGAAAGCCCTAAGTCATGGGACTTCCAACGCAACTTTGCATTGCGACTTTGATATTTGGTGACTTTGGCTAATCATAACAATACAGAGTGTGACACATATTATTGAACTTACAAAACCCTCTGAAGTCGAAGCCAAAGTATAAAAGATAAGACAAAGAAACGTCTTCCTTGCGACTTCTGTGATTATAATGGCTGCGCTGCTATCAATCTATCCCCTGAGGACCCGAGACACCGGCTGGAGCTGGTGTGCTTGTCCCTGTCGCTGGAAAGATCGGGTTCGGGTAAGTAAAAGAGGGGCTTTTGGAGGCACCTGCAGCACAGGAGGTTTTTCACCTTAATGCATAGATGTATAAGGCTCGGTTTCCACTATTGCAACCCCAAAGTGGCGCGATTTTGCAGCGACTTTTTGCCACGATTTTGATGCGACTTGAAGCAATGCCTGTGTATTCTTGAGGTCTATGGACCTCAAGTCGCATCAAAGTGGGACCACAGAAGTGCAGGGACTACTTTGAAGTCGCATAGATATGAACAGTACTCATTGGAAATCATGGGGTACGACTTGTCATGCAACTTTGCAGTCCCAAGTCGCATGACAAGTCACACTAGTGGTTAAGGTGAAGAACATGGATGGTTTACAACCCCTTTAATGTGTTTTGACTTTTTATGTGCTACTGCTTTCTGTGTAGCATGTTGCAACAAGTCACATGAGACGTTGCAGCAGTGTGAACCAGGGCTTTGGCTGTCTTCACATGTATGTGTTGAGGTAACTGTGTGTTACTGAAACAAACGTTAACACATGACACTTGGTATCAGTACAATATCTGGAAATGCACACTGTAGTTACGAGCACAGTGCAGGCTTCAAATGCAACACTCTTAAAGTGGTGTTTCCCCCTAAAAAAAATAAAAATGCTTAAAATTCCTAAAAAGAATAAAAAATTAATAATTGGAAAAAAATAAAAATTTTACATACCTCTAAATGCCTGTTGCTAGGGGGTCCCTCGTAGTCTGCCTCCTTCACTGCCTGGGCTGGTGACATCACTTCCCCTTGGCGCAGGATGGGCTCCCCAGTCATCTGGGACCTGTCACGTGTCCCAGATGACTGTCCGGCCAATCACGGCACGCGGCCGTGAAGCCACAGCCAGGTGCCCACAGTTGCAATGCCGGCGCCGCCGAGCGGATCGGGGGGCTAGCGGAGATTCGTTCCCCCGCATCGCTGGACCCTGGGACAGGTAAGTGTCCGATTATTAAAAGTCAGCAGCTGCAGTATTTGTAGCTGCTGACTTTAAATTTTTTTTTTTTTTTAGGGATACACCTCTTTAACCTAGCCAAGTATTACACACTAATGTGTGTATAGTAACACTGCAACACAGTGGAAGAAGTGTCAAGGTGCCCTTACTTTTAATGGTTTAAATCAGTGGTCTCCAAACTGCAGCCCGAGGGCCAAATGCGGCCCTTTGCTTGCTGTTATCTGACCCATTATTTTCATCAATTGATGCCAACAATGGGACATAATCCCCCCCCCCCATAATTCTCCCACTGACACCAATGAAGGGGCACAATTTCTTCTAATGACACCAACGATGGGGCACAATTTCTCCCAATGACACCAACGATGGGGCGCTATTCCTCCCACTGACACCAAAGATTGGGTATTGTTTATTCCCATGGACATCAGGACCTTGAGCCCGATTTGATCCAGCGATGTGCAGGAAAGCAGTGTCTCTCGCCTCTGTCTCCCTCCTCCCTGGGAGATTGATAGCAGCGCTGCTGTCAATCAAATGCTGTGTCAAGCAAGTGGGGGGCGGGGCAAACCCGCCGCTCTGTGTCAATAGACGCAGACAGGGTGGCTCGGAAATAAGCACGCACAGGTGCCCCTATAGAAAGCAGCTTTCCATGGGGGCACTGGGCGTGGGGGAGGAGCCTGGAGTGCCGACGGGGGGGGGACCCCATAAGAGGAGGATCAAGGCAGCTCTGTGCAAAAGCATTGCACAGAACGGATAAGTAAGACATGTTTGTTATTTTAATTTAAAATAATAAAGCTTTAATGTCACTTTAAGTCTGAGGGACAGTAACCTGGCCCATTATTTAGAAAGTTTGGAGAGCCCTGGTTTAAATGCATAGAAATTCACTTTAATTCTGTAAAAAGTTGGTAAAGGATTTTTTCCTGTACTACCATTTAGTATCAGTCACACTATTTTTTTATCACATGATAATATAACACAATTAAATGTTAATCTCAGGCAAGTTTCACCTTTTTATTCAACAGCCTATTTTTACCACCCCCCTGGCCGCAAGAGTAAACTAGGCGTAAATGTCATACAAATAGTTTATCTACATAAAGCATATATAATACACTATATGTAGGGTTTAATATTGAGTTGGCCCACCCTTTGCAGCTATAACAGCTTCAACTCTTCTGAGAAGGCCGTCCACAAGGTTTAGGAGTGTGTTTACGGGAATGTTTGACCATTCTTCCCTTTGCAGAAGCTGTAAAGCGTCCGCGAGTCACGTGACCGGCCTGAAGACAGCTCAAATTCGGTATTTAGAACGCTCGCTTATTAAAACTACTTGCATTGTGTGCTATGCCAGCCTCTTATAGAGGGGCTGGCAGTGACAATTTTATGTTGTTTTTTTTTTTTTAAGAATAGTGGCGAAGGGGTGGGGTGGAGACAGACACAGAGAGGGAGATGACAGGCAGGAAGGAGGGGGTGAAGGGGAAAGAGGAGAGCAGAGGGAACAGTAGTGTATGATGCAGGGACGCACACTGACCACGGTGGTCAGGGCTGATAAAGCCCTGGTTTTTGTTGTCAGAGCACAGAGGGGATACAGGAAGTGGCAGATTCAGGCATTGTGCTGTGTAATCTGCTTTTAACTGCTTGCCGACCAGCCGCCATCATTTTACTGCGGCAGGTTGGCACGATCCTGCAAACCACTATAGATATACGACGGCTTGCGGGATCGGGAGGCGGCGCGCGTGCTGCACAGCGGGGGTGCTGATGCTGGTGGGCGATGGTCGTTGGCCACGAGCGTTCGCAAACCATGAGAGACAGAACAGGGACATGCTGATGTCACCGCGTTCTACGCCCCAGACGAGCACGGGCGTCTTGTTACTGCAGCCAGCCGGCCGCGAATTTTAAAATCCTGTTTTTTCAGTTTGGATGTTCATACGCCTTTGGCGTTTTTTAATAAATAAACCAGTTGGATCCTACCCATGGTGTGCCCTCTTTTCTTTTTTGGCCTTTTGGAGACCTATTATTCGGCGAGATACATTCCTGTGTGACCCTGGAAAGACCGAGGTATTCCTGCTAAGGACACAGACGCTGAGATTTGCTGTACCAAGGCGAGACAGAGGAAAAGGCCCTGGCTGGGTTGTAGCCGCAGGCGACTTCTTTACCTACAGTTGGTAAGCCTTCATTTTACCTGGTGGTGGGATCACTGTGGAACAAGTCACATAATCACGGATGCTAACTTGGAAAAGTCACTCATCCCACTGATGTCACTTTGATCGGACTTCCAGTCATACATGGATGTCTATGTGGACTGTCTAGCATTGGCTTATATTTGTTTATTATAACGTTTATATGGATGGTTTATCACTATTATCTTTAATGTTATATAAAGATGAGAGGGTAATTAACTTTATTTTGCTGCGTCACACATTGTTTTGACACATTTTTTTGATATAATTGTCATTAGCGGATAACTATTGTCACATATTATTCACGATATTTAGATATTGGTAATTTGCCAATATCTTTCACAGCGCAACCTTTTTTCTTTCTATTCTTATTTTTGTTTATCACATGTGGTTTGCTGCTTAATCTACATTGTTTTTTGGTCCAGTGCAGTTTTTTGTTATATATAAACACACACTTCCCTGTTCTGTTCTGAGAGGAGTGACAGATCGTGTGTTCCTATTAGCTAGGAACCACGATCTGTCACTGTCACTTCCTCTAGTCAGTTTCAGTTAACCCCTTGATCCCCCCCCTAGTGTTAACCCCTTCCCTGTAATTTTTACAGTAATCAGTGCATTTTTATAGCACTGATCGCTGTATGAATGCCAATGGTCCCAAAAATTAGTCAAAAGTGTCCGATGTGTCTGCCATAATGTCGCAGTCCTGATAAAAATCGCAGATTGCCGCCATTACTAGTAAAAAAAAAAAATAAAAATCCTATAAATCTATCCCCTATTTTGTAGACGCTATAACTTTTGCGCAAACCAATCCATATACGCTTATCGCGATTTATTTTACCAAAAATATGTAGAAGAATACGTATCGGCCGAAACTGAGGAAACATTTTTTTTTTCTTTATGGGATATTTATTATAGCAAAAAGTTAAAAATATTTTATTTTTTTCAAAACTGTCGGTCTTTTTTTTTTGTTTAGAGCGCAAAAAATAAAAAACCGCAGAGGTGAGCAAATACCCCCCCCAAAAAGCTCTATTTGTGGGGGAAAAAAATTATAAAAATTTCGTATGAGTACGCTTATTGCAATTTTTTTTTTTTTTTTTAAATATGTAGAAGAATATGTAATCGGCCTAAACTGAGAAAAAAATAGCTTTTTAAAAAAAAAAAAAATGGGGATATTTATTATAGCAAAAAGTACAAAATATTGTGTTTTTTTCAAATACGTTGCTCTTTTTTTGTTTATAGTGCAAAAAATAAAAACCGCAGAGGCGATCAAATACCTCCAAAATGTATTATTTGTGGGCAAAAAAGGACGTCAATTTTGTTTGGGTGCAACGTCGCACGACCGCGCAATTGTCAGTTAAAGCGACGCAGTGCCGTATCGCAAAGAAATGGCCTGGTCATTCAGCAGCCAAATCTTCTGGGGCTGAAGTAGTTAAAAAACACTTTAACTCTGTCAGACACTTGAAAAGTCCACAAAACATATATATGTAATGGTGATGAGTATGGGAATGTGGTGCATATTGTTCTATCTGGGATTATAGTGACTCAGCGTGTCACGTCCTGTACATAGAACATGTTATTGCTGATGTCACCATTATGGAGAATCAAAACAAACCGTGACAGTACAGCATGTGAAATGACACTGCGGGCAGGATGTACAATCACCAACATGATCTGAATATTAATAGATCCACATGTCAAACCATGCTGCCACACTATCAGGAAAAGCGTAGTCCTGTTTATTTACCTGTATCAACTATAGAGTCGCCCCGATTGGCCAGAGTATTCCCAGGTGCTGAGTGAATATCCTTATAACATTTTATATTTTAACTCAATGTAGAAAAACGTCCATGATTTTCTGCACATTTGGTAATCTAAGAAAAAGCTTGTTTATTCAAAGATAAAGAAATAATTGGCACAAGGGACTTTCCTATCAGTGCAATATGTCCCTTGTGCTGCAGGCTCATTCTTTAGTTGATATCTTCCTCTGAAAACCCCCATTGCTGTAATCTCCCGGTGCAGCAGGCATTAATACAGCCAGGGGGAGCCAACATATGCATCCATCAAGAGTGTTGACCATGTCCACCATTTCCACCCACCTCCATTCATAGCAGACATACTGTAGCTTCTACCACTTAAAAGTGCTCTATGAATGGAGCATGGGCAGATGAATGAATGAAAGGACCTCCTCCATTCATAGCAGCTGAAAAATGTGCTTTTAACAGCATTTTGTACTAGCATTTATGAGCGTTTAATAGCGTTAGCGTTTTTAATAAAAATACACAGAGGACACTCCAAAAATCCCACAATGTATTCCAAACTCCCACAATGCATTGAAAAAATAGAACGCTGAACGCGCGTTCATGAGCGTTTATCAGCGTTTGGCTTTTTTTGGCGGTGAAAAACAGCACTTTGAACGCAAATTTCTGGCGTTCAGAAAAAAGCCCATAAACTCCACTGCTCATTAAAGCTAAAAAAACGTACATGTGTGCATGGACACAAAGGCTAACATAGAGTGGAGTTTATGGGCTTTTAAAAAAAAACACCCTTAGGGCTCTTTCACACTGACGGACCGTATGTCCGTTTTTCATCCTTCCGTTTTAGGATGAAAAACGGACATACAGGTATCCCTATGGGATAGCGGGTGTCAGCGGATGAGCATCTCGTCCGTGCCCGCTATGCTCCGTTTCTGCAGACGGAGGAAAACCCCATTTTTTCATCCGTCTGCAGAGCGGATCGGATGACGACGGACTCTGCGGTCCGTCGTCACCCGATCTCCCATAGGGGAGAGCGGCGCTCTGACAGGTCCGTCCCTGCACGGAGTGCAGAGACGGACCTGTCAACTTCCTGCTCAGCGGAGATCGCTCCGGCTATCCCCGCTGAGCAAGCGGCTATCCACGGGGCGGATCTGCACTGATCCGCCCCGTGTGAAAGAGCCCTTATACTTTAATGGAACAAGCTGAAGGTAGAAGCTGATTGGCTACCATGCACAGCTGCACCAGACGCTGAGTGCATCAGTTTTAGTAAATCAACTCCTGTGTCATAAACACCTGTCCTGGTCTTATTTACACTGCAATTGCCTTTGAAAACAGCAGAATTTTATTGTAACCGAATTCAGAAAATTTGAATTGCCATTCAAATTCGATTTTTTTTTTTTTTTTCGATTCAGCTGCCGAATTTTCTATGAATTGCAATATGTTTACATTTCATATTAGTTTCCAAATTCAAATCCAATTTAAATTTAGTTATTTTCGGACAAATTTTATTTTATTTTGTTGAATTTGTTTACATTCGTTACTATTGTGATTTTTATACATCCGAATTTCAGAATAATGAAAAAATTCATCTGAATTTTGATTCTGAACAAAATGGATCGCACATGTCTAGTTATGACTGTGCTGAAAATAAAACTCTAATGCCGCGTACACGCGATCGGAATTCTCGTCAGAAAAAACTCTGACGGTTTTTCCAATGGAATTCCGACAGAATTCCGCTCAAGCTGTGTTGCCTACACACGGTCACACTAAATCCCGACGGTCAATAACACAGCGGCATAAAACACGTTCGACAGCACTATAAAAGGGAAGTTTAATGCTTCCGAGCATGCGTCGAATTGTTTCCGAGCATGCGTCGGAATTTTGCGTGTCGGAATTGCATACACACGATCGGAAAATCCGATAGAAAGGTTTTCCGTCGGAAAAATTGAGAACAGGTTCTCAATTCAAAGTCCGTCGGAAATTCCGACAGAAAAAGACCGTTGACCATACACACGGTCGGAAAATCCGATGAAAAGCTCCCATCGGACTGTTTCCATCGGAAATTCCGACCGTGTGTACGCGGCATTATATGCATAAGTCATGTTCTGAGGTGTGTGCAAGGGTTCAACCCATTTGTTCCGAGCGCTTGGCTTTGTGGGCAATGAATGGACTCCATGCTGTACTTTGCTGTACTTCTTCTATCAGCTGCTGCATAAGAAAGCACATTCCACATTTACATATACATAGCATTCCAAATGCAGAAAAACTGGTCTATCGACCCCTCCGTCATATACAAAGGTAAATTCCTGACTCTGGTGAGTTTTCATAGAACACACCGAGCCCGGGACAAAGGTTGCTGGTTGAGTTTCTCCCTGTCCGGCTTGTGAAGCAAGTAACAGCTGGGCCATTCAAGTTAGAAAACTGTCATATGCAAGAGAGTATCGTGGATTCCCTACAGTAATTCCAGGAATTAAGACACAGACGGGAGCGCCTGTACATACACTATATTGTCAAAAGTATTGGTACACCTGCCTTTACACGCACATGAACTTTAATGGCATCCCAGTCTTATGCCCCGTACACACGGTCGGATTTTCCGACGGAAAATGTCCTGTCGGACAATGTTGTCGGAAATTCCGACCGTGTGCTGGCTCCATCTGACTTTTTCCATCGGATTTTCCGACGGACAAAGTTTTATCTCCTGCTCTCAAATTTTCCGACAACAAAGTCCTATCGGACTTTTTCCGATCGTGTGTAGCGAATTCCGACGGACAAAGTGCCAGGCATGCTCAGATCACATTACAAGACCAAAGCTATTGGCTACTAGCCTCTACGCGGTCCCGTCATACGCAACGAACTTCACCACGTTCAGAATGATCGGATTTTCCGACAACTTTGTCCGACCGTGTGTATGCAACACCAGTGTCGGACAAAATCCGTCGTAAAAAATCCAATGGATTTTGTGGTCGGATTTTCCGACCGTGTGTACGGGGCATTAGTCCGTAGGGCTCAATATTGAGTTGGCCCACCCTTTGCAGCTATAACAGCTTCAACTCTTCTGGGAAGGCTGTCCACAAGGTTTAGGAGTGTGTCTATGGGAATGTTTGACCATTCTTCCAGAAGTGCAGAATTTGTGAGGTCAGGAACAGATGTTGGATGAGAAGGCCTGGCTCGCAGTCTCCACTCTAATTCATCCCAAAAGTGTTCCATCGGGTTGAGGCCAGTCATGTTCCTCCACCACAAACTCGCTCATCCATGTCTTTATGGACCTTGCTTTGTGCACTGTTGTGCAGTCATGTTAGAACAGGAAGGGGTCATTCCCAAATTGTTCCCACAAAGTTGGAAGCACGAAATTGTCCAAATTGTCTTGGTATGCTGACGCCTTAAGCGTTCCCTTCACTGGAACTAAGGGGCCAAGTCCAACCCCTGAAAAACAACCCCCACACCATAATCCCCCTTCACCAAATAATTTGGACCAGTGCACAAAGCAAAATCTATAAAGACATGGATGAGCGAGTTTGTGGTGGAGGAATTGACTGGCCTGCACAGATTTCTGACCCCACTTTTGAGATGAATTAGAGTGGAAACTGCAAGCCAGGCCTTCTCGTCCACATCAGTGCCTGACCTCACAAATGCTCTTCTGGAAGAATGGTCAAACATTCCCATAGACACACTCCTAAACCTTGTGGACGGCCTTCCCAGAAGAGTTGAAGCTGTTATAGCTGCAAAGGGTGGGCCAACTCAATATTGAACCCTACGGACTAAGACTGGGATGCCATTAAAGTTCATGTAAAAGGCAGGTGACCCAATACTTTTGGTAATATAGTGTATATCCATACCTATAAGTGAATCTTGTTTATTTTGTTCATGATGTATTCCTGCATTTCATTTCTTTAGATAATTTGCAAGTACAGGAAAATACTTGCTCAGCCAGAAATGCACTTGACTTCTAAAGCAGGCCAGACATAGATGGTACGATTTCCTCCTCTTCTGACCTCCGGCAATGGGTGGGTCCTAAGGCTGGCCATACATTATACAATTTTTGTGTTTGCCTTTACAATCCCTTTAAGTCTTGTGGGCTGACAACACTAAATTTTTGTGGTCTGAATGGTGTCAGCACAAAATCTCTACAAAATACAGTAAAAATGCGACCGGTCTTGCCGACGGACTTTCCACGGACTTTCCGAACTAACGGACTTGGCCACACACAATCACGTCAAAGTCCAACAGATTCGACCGTGATGACGTACGACCGGACTAGAGTAAGGAAGTTCATAGCCAGTAGCCATTAGCTGCCCTAGCGTCAGTTTTCGTCCGTCAGAGTAGCATATAGACGAACAGATTTTTCGACCGGACTCGAGTCTGTCAGAAAGATTTGAAACGTTTTCTAAATCTAAAGTCCGTCTAGTTTTTTCGAACAGCAAAGGTCTGATGAAGCCCACACACGACGTCATATGACGTCCAGCAGGATAAGCCGCTAGCCGCTGGTGTGGTGTGTTAGTCTGACACCACATCTCCGATCCTGGTAAAGAGCCTATGATGTAGGATCTTTACCATGTGATCAGCTGTGTCCAATCATTATCGTCTTTTCCTCCACTCGCACTGACGAGTAGATGAGAGCTGATCTGCTGCTCTCCTGACGAGGGGGGGGGGGGGGTCTGCACTGATAATCAGCGCATTGATTATCAGTGAAGACCCATCGAGAATGCCCACTGGAGACCACCAGGTGAGCCTACCAGGGATGCCAATCAGTGCCCATTAGGATGGCACTCTGTGCCCATCAGTGCCTCCTAATAAGTGCTGTCTATAAGTGCCATCTATCAGTGCCGCATATGTGCCTACAGTGCCACCTATGCATGCCACCTATGAGTGCCCATCAGTGCCACCTATCAGTGCCCATTAGTCTCGCCTATGAGTGCCCATCAGTGCCACCTATCAGTGCCCATCAGTGCTGCATATCAGTGCCCATCAATTCTGCATATCAGTGCCCATCAATTCTGCATATCAGTGCCCATCAATGCTGCATACCAGTGCCCATCAATGCTGCATATCAGTGCCCATCAATGCTGCATATCAGTGCCTCATCATCAGTTCTCATCAGTGAAGGAGAAAACGTACTTATTTACAAAGTTTTGTAACAAAGAAAACCTTTTTTTTCTCCGAATTTTAAGCCCTTTTTTATTTGGCGTGCAAAAAATAAAAACCCCAATGGTGATTAAATACCACCAAAAGATAGCTCTATTTGTGGGAAAAAAATGATAACAATTTTGTTTGGCTACAGTGTTGCACGACCGCGCAATTGTCATTCAAAATGTGACAGCGCTGAAAGCTGAAAATTGGACTGGGCAGGAAGGGGGTGAAAGTGCTCTGTTTTGACGTGGTTAAAAATCTCCATAGGTGACGCTTGAATTTTTTTTTTTACAGGTTACCTGTTTAGAGTTACAGAGGAGGTCTTGGCCTTTGTTGCCCTTACCATCTTTACTATTGATTGGACCCTGGGCAAACGTTTTCTTGGCCCCCCCAATACAATTTCACTCTCCACCTGCTCTGAGACATACAATAAATAGCAGCTAGACTTAAAATCAGTTTACTGTATCAGATCAGGCAGCGATTGCGATTGGTTGCCAGAGGTTACAGTGTATCATTACCACTCACTGACTGGTTGCTAGAGGTTTCATCACACATTGCGGCTCACTGATTAGTTGCTAGAGGTTACAGCACATGATTTCTGCTTGTTGATTGGTTGCTAGAGATTACTGTACAGTAATACTGCTCACTGTTGGTTGCTAGAGGTTACAGCACATCATCTCCTCACTGCAGGGGGCATGATATGCATATGAATGCCGCCTTTATTTACATATCAATACCGGCAAATTCAGCTATTTACATATGAATGCCGGTTATTTACATGTAAACACAGGGTCTCCAGGTGAATCATCTGTACACAACAATAGGGCAGAGCTGGGCATCATTAGTAGCAGCACTTCACACTGAGATATCAGGACACAGCAAGGGACTAAAACTTCAAGGGACAAGAAATTTAAACTGGGGTAGTTGGCAAGTATGAGGCAGCTGCTTTGGGCCCCACAACAATGACAGGGCCCAGGGCAACTGCCCCTTTTGCCCTACCTTAAAGACGGCCCTGCTAATGTTCACAGTGATACCTCATGTGTGGTTTGAGCGCCGTTTACATATGTGGGCGCAACATACATATGCGTTCACTTCCTTTTTTTTTATTGTTTATTTAAATTTATTTTTTTTACCTTAAAAAATTTTTGATCACTTTTATTCCTATTACAGGTGGTCTCCTAGTTACAAACATCTGACTTACAAATGGAGGGAGACAACAGGAAGTGAGAGGAAATCCCCCCCCCCCCTTAGGAAAGGAAATTCACTCCTGTTAGGCCCCTTTCACACTGGGGCGGTTTTCAGGCGGTACAGCGCTAAAAATAGCGCCTGTACACCGCCTGAAAAAACCGGCCCCATTCACTCCAGTGTGAAAGCCGGCGGGCTTTCACACTGGAGCGGTGCGCTAGCAGGACGGTAAAAAAAGTCCTGCTAGCAGCATCTTTGGAGCGGTGTAGGAGCGGTGTATTTACCGCTCCTATACCGCTCGTTCCCATTGAAATCAATGGGAAACCGCGGGGATACCGCCCGCAAACCGCCGCTGCAGCGGCGGTTTGCGGAGGTTTTTAACCCTTTTGCGGCCGCTAGCGGGGGTTAAAACCACCCCGCTAGCGGCCGCATACCGCGGGTAAAGCGATGGTAAGCAGCGCTAAATATAGCGCTGCTTTACCGTCGCCGCCCCGCACCGCTCAGGTGTGAAAGCAGCCTAAGAGTTATGGGAAAAAGGTGTCTCAACTGAAGCTTTAGCACCAATCCTTGTTTGCACAACAATCAAAACATTTTCAAAATCCAATTATCACAGGGACATAAAGTTAGGTGAAATCTTCTGAACAGGGGCACAAACAGCAAAACAGAAGTCACAGGGGTGTTAACCCTTCCCCATATTATCCAAAAAGCTTAAAAATACTTTTTATGGCTGGAGCTACACCTAAAAAATGTACCTGTTCCGACTTACAAACAGATTCAACTTAAGAGCAAACCTACAGACCCTATCTTGTCTGTAACCCGGGGACCGCCTGTACAAAGAATGTAAACATTCCTTGTAATAGGACTAGGGCATGACAGGTCCTCTTTACAGAGAGCCTGTAAAGACTGAGATAAAAAAAAAAGTGATCTCAGCCTTTCCAGCCGAATACACGGCAGTGTTTACAACTGCCGAGGCCGGATGTTACGTCATAACATGACGCCTGGCCTCCAAAGGTCATAGAGACTGCCGGAGACCATCTGGTCCGCGGTATTCTTTATGGTAAACTTCTCTATGGTAGATATCCCCTCCCTTCACCTGTAAAAACAATCAAGGGGCTAAACAGCCCCAATGATTGTTTTTACGGTTCAGGGAATCACGAGCAGAAAAGAATGATATCTGAAGTGGTTAATCAGGCAAGTGTAAATAAAATAAAAATTTTTGTACTGATTTAGATTTGACGTAAAAACGTGTGGTTCGATTAAAAAACGGGAACCCCACCAAGCAATCTGGCAATAGGAAATTAGATTTCTCTCCATCAGATCATCCCCCACAGTTATTACCTTTTGTATCACTTGACCCTCCCTCCTAGATTGTAAACTCTAATGCCCCGTCCACACGGTCGGAAATTCCGACCACAAAATCCGTCAGACTTTTTCCGATGGATTTTGTCCGACACTGGTGTTGCATACACACGGTCGGACAAAGTTGTCGGAAACACCGATCATTCTGAACGTGGTGACGTTCGTTGCGTACGACGGAACTACGTAGAGGCTATTAGCCAATAGGTTTGGTCTCGTAATTTGATCTGAGCACGTGTGGCACTTTGTCCGTCGGAATTCTCTACACACGATCGGAAAAAGTCCGATCGGATTTTGTTGTCGGAAAATTTGAGAGCAGTCCGATGGAGCCCGCACACGGTCAGATTTTCCGACAACATGGTCCAATCGTACATTTTCCGTCTGAATTTCCGACCGTGTGTATGGGGCATTAGACCTGGTTCACACTGGGGCAGCACGACTTGCAGCGCGACTGCCTCAGGCGACCTGCACACGACTTCAGCGGCAGCTTGCAAAATTACTTCTGTATAGAAGTCAATGCAAGTCGCCCCCAAAAGTAGTACAGGAACCTTTTTCTAAGTCGCAGCGACTTGAGTCGCTCCTATTAGAACGGTTCCATAGTAGAGAGCGGGACGTGACTTGTCTGGTGGCTAAATCGCCTGCCAAGTCGCCCCTGTGTGAACCGGCTCTAAAGGAACAGGGTGCTCTGAATTCCTCCTGTATTGAATTGTATTGTAACTGTATTCATGTTGTAGAGCACTGTGCAAACTGTTGGCTCTATATAAATCCTGTATAATAATAATTTGTCACCATGTTTGACTGGGATTTCTTCAATTGGTCTGTCCAGTTGAGAATCCAAAATGTAGTTTTCACTGAAACAAAAACGGGAATCTTTTAACTGTAAAACGTGTTCTGGTAACAACTGTCTAAGTATTTATCTCGCTTCCTGCGTGGTCAACAGGAATTGAAGGGCCCTTGGTTCTAATTTTCCACCATGGTGTTCTTATGAGAGGACGGTATTGCGAGCCACAGACATGGGCGTCCGCATAACTTTTTTCAGGGGGGGGGGGGCATCATTTTAGGGTCACCCATGCACAGGCCCTTTTTCGACAATGTCATTATCACATTATCATGGTCAGAGACTGCAGACATAGTACAGTCCCTAGGATAAGTAATGGATAATGGCCAACAGGCCCTCTTACCAGACCCAGAGAAACTACAGCAGTGATCCCTCCGGCTGGACGATCGCTCACTCTGGGTTCCCCGGGGGGCGACTCTGGTCAGTAGTGTAGCATGTCTGTACCCTGGTAGTGGCTTAGTCTTTCTCTGGTGGCGCTGGGCAGCGTGGCTCTTTGGTGGCACTGGGCAGTGTGGCTCTCTGGTGGCGCTGGGCAGTGTGGCTCTCTCTCTGGTGGTGCTGGGCAGCGTGACTCTCTCTCTGGCGTCTGCCCAGCCCACTCCTCGTTCTTTGTCCTGTAGAACTCTCTCCCTCAGCTTTTTTCCAGGCTGCAGTCTCTCAATCTCTCTCTTGATCGAGCTGTAGCCTCCGGCCTGTGAAAAATGGGGCTGCCAATCTTTGGGACTACATGTCCCATGATGCTCTCCTCACCTAGTCTCCTTTGATTGGCCCTCAGTTATGGCCAATAGAGAAGGAACGGAGCGGGCAGGAAGCTGGGCGGGGAACTGGTGAGAGCCACCGTCTCTTCTTCCTGACAGGAGAGGGGGAAACCTCTGACAGCCCGCAGCTCGCCTTTCTCCTGTCACAGCGCCGCCGAGTTCTCTGCTGGACTGAGCAGGGAAGAGAGCCAAAGTCACACTACACTGATGGAGGGGCTTGACAGCACCTTGTCGGTGTCACCCCACTCCGATAGCGACTGTGCTGAATTTAATATCCGAACCCTGATTCCAGAGGGGGGCACTTGACCCCCCTTACCCCTACCTGCGGACGCCCATGGCCACAGATGAACATTATTAAAATCATGTTCGAACTGAGTCGTTATGTTTGTACCTGGCTTAAATGGGTGGATGAAGTCCTCCTCCCATTTAATTTAGAAATATCTAGAAAATCTACTTGATCAGAATAGCTGTTCCTTGAGGTGAATGAACAATTTAATAGAACAATAGAAACTCCTTGCCTACTCAGCTACCCGTGAAGAGATTTCCAATATTTGTCATCTAACAGAGTGTGAGATGATTACACAATACACATCAAGCGTCCCAACAAAGGGAAGGGCACTACCCAGCAACGAAACCTCCTCCCCAGGCTCTCCATTGTTCCCTGATAGTTTAACGCCTAAATTGGGATAAACAGATCTTTGGGGGGGAATTTCATGGGTAATTGCACGCTTTGATTACTGGGATTTGCTATCTGTTTGCTGGAGGTACAATGGGTAGTAAAAAGGAAATTGGACTGTGTTATTGTATTGGTTTAAGGATTTGTAACTAAATGTAGAAAGGGAAGTTTTTTATGGGGCGGTCAGAGGGCATAACCTTTAAAAAGGAGAGTGAAGAAAATGTGTTTGTGTTACTACCAGAAAAGAAGGGGACTGATAATTGACAGCCATGTTTGATGATTTTTAAATTCTGATTTATTCATTTAAAAAAAAAAATATATATATTCTTTTTTTAATAAACATTTTATTAAAATAATAATGTATTTAAAAAGGGTAACATTTTTATTTACTTAAATCTGCTTGAATAAAAAATGAAACCATTCCACAAAGATCACCTGACTATAGGTCCAGTCCTTCAGTGCTTACAACTCATTAACAAAAATCGAAAATTGACTTCATATCCAGGCCCGCTCTCACCCATCAGACATAATCCTAACTTCACACCAGACCTTTCCTCCCATTTCCAATGGGATGGATGGCCATATGAACAGACCAGAGCTGAACAATTTTTTCAAAAAGGCTCCCTAATGAATGAATGAATAATTTGTATAGCGCTACAATGCGAACCGAATCGCCTCAAGGCGCTGTATTAGTGCTTTGTTGTCAAGCTTCTTAGAAGAGGTGGGTCTTGAGTTTTTTCCTGAAGGCCTGATGGTTTTCTTCCATGCAGATGTAGGTTGGTAGAGCGTTCCATAACCGTGGTCCTTGGACAGCGAATCTTCGTTCCCCTTTTGATTTGTAGAGGGACTTGGGGATGAGGAGGAGGTTTTGGTCGGACGATCAAAGACTGCGATTGGGTGTGTAGTGTTTTATTTTCTCGAGAAGGTATTGATGAGCGTCTCCGTGGGTGCATTTGTGGGTGAGGCAGAGGGTCTTGAATATGACCCGATTCTTTACGGTTAGCCAATGTAGGCTCCTCAGGGAAGGGGAGATGGATTCCCACGTTTTTTTTCCTGTTATCAGCCTTGCCGCCGTATTTTGGATAAGTTGTAAGCGCGCAAGTTGATATTGGGGTAGTCCTATGTAAAGGGAGTTTGCGTAGTCAAGTCGTGAATTAATGATTGTTCCAACTACCACTGCTTTGTCCTCTTTTGGAATAAAGGGGATGAGTCTGCGTAGCAGGTGAAGGAGATGGTGAGATCCGCTAACTACCGATCCTATTTGTGCATCCATTGACATTTCTGAGTCAAAAATGACTCTGAGGCTCTTGGCCTTGGTCCTTGGGGAGATGGTCTGTCCAAAGATGGTAGGGGGTGTCCAAAGGATCTTGGTTCGGGAGTTTTGGTTTGCATGTAGAATAAGAAGTTCTGTTTTTGATTCGTTGAGTTTAAGAGAGCTGGTAGTCATCCAGTCGTCTATCAGGGTGAGGCAGTTTTCTAATTGCTGATGATGGTCTTTTTGTCCGGTGATCCGAAAATATAATTGGGTGTCATCAGCGAATGATTGGAAGCAGAGGTCTGATCTTCTGATTATTTTGAGGAGAGGGCGGATGTATATGTTGAAGAGCACTGGCGACAAGGGTGATCCTTGAGGGACTCCACAAGAGATTAAAGAGATAGCCCGGGTTTCAGAGGTGAAGGCTCCTAGTTTCACTAATCCAATATGAAACGCTCCAGGATAAAATGCTTTACTCCAATTTCTCCTTCTGGGCATACATTTCAAATACCCAAACATCTCCCCAGATTGGCACAGAGAACACACATCATTCGAAGCCTTTTGTACTAGATCTTCACATCACATGTAGTTTCCTTCAGGTATGCCCTACTATATTGAAACCTAGAGGCGAAATCTAACAGACCATAATCAAAATAGGAACAAAATCTCAACCTCTCTTTTACAGAAAAGGAATGGATCAATATCCTACACAAGATTCATAAAGGTTCAGTAAATGTCACAATTACAGAATCAGGATACAAACGACTGGCAAGCTGGTACCTTACACCCATCCAATTAAGTCAATCCTCCCACACAACATCCACACCTCTTTGTTGGAGATGTGGAAATGAACGCAGTATCCTACTGCATATTTGGTGGTCATGTTTAAAGATGCAACCCTTTTTGGAAAGAAATACATGAAATTGTAACAAAGATTACCACATACACAGTAGACTTTACACCCGCACAATATCTTCTACACCACTCTTCCCTTCCACGCTTCCTATACTGCAAATCCCTGGCCCTGCATCTGGTAAAACGCAGCTAAAAGATGCATGCCGCTGAAGTGGAACTCATCTACCCCACAGTGGCGGTGCGTCCATAAAGGGCCCAAGAGTGCAGCGGTGGCGTTTTTCTTTTGGGAAGCGCCTGATTAGACCTGTGGGCTCTAACAGGCGTCCTGATTAGAGCCGTAGGCTCTAATAGGCTTCCAAAATGGTAAACAGCGGCGCAATGATGTGTGTTCGCTGTTTACTCAGTTTTGTGTTAGGAAAGCGAATAAATTGCTTTCCTAACACTGACCCGCCTCTCAGCCAATCAGGTGCTCGGGTCTGGTTACCTGTCACCTGATTGGCTGAAACAACAGGCACTGTGATTGGACGCCTGATAGAGAGGACTGGAGACATTGAGGAGAGTGGATGTGGAGGACGCCACCGTGACCCGCTGCGAGAAAGGTAAGTCCTGACTCCCGGGCGATGCACACTGGCAGCATTTGAAGGGGCACAGTAGCAGCAATTGATGGGCACACTGGCAGCAAATGATGGGGCACAGTGGCAGCAATTGATGGGGCACAGTGGCAGCAATTGATGGGTACAGTAGCTGCGTTTGATGGCACAGTGGCGTAAATTTATGGGTACAGTGGCTGCATTTGATGGCCACAGTGGCTGCGCTTGATGGGCACAGTGGCTGCGTTTGATGGGCACAGTGGCTGCAATTGATGTTTTTTTTTTTTTTCAGTTTGTTTGGGCCCCTAAAAAATTTTGAGCACCAGCCTCCACTGCCCACCAACGGTAACAGATTGGATACGCTATGTACGTCAAACAGCCAAAATGGAAGAGCTGATACATATAATGAAAGACAACCCTACCAATGAAACCTGGGCATGTTGGATCCATTATTCAAACTCTCTACATGGAGATCCACACACATAACTAACCAAATATTCCTTACAAGATTATACTGTCAAAACAATCCTTCTTCAATCATTTAAGATATTCTCCCTCACGTAACCCCCTATTTACTTCAATAACAAGACAACTTATCTAATACTGTTAGACCTATCGATCTTGAAGCCTCTAAGACAAAAGGGCTTAAAGCCCCATACACACGGGCGGATTATCCGAGGAACAGGTCCGTCGGATCCTGTCCGTCGTACTTTGTCCGATGTTGGTTTTGCGTACACACGGTCGGACAAAGTTGTCGGAAAATCCGATCATTCTGAACGTGGTGACGTTTGTTGCCTACGATGGGACTACGTAGAGGCTAGTAGCCAATAGCTTTGGTCTTGTAATGTGATCTGAGCATGCGTAGCACTTTGTCCGTCGGAATTCGCTACACACGATCGGATTTGGTGTGATCGGACTTTGTTGTCAAAAAATCTATCCAGCAGGAGATAGAACTTTGTCCGTCGGACAATCCGATGGAAACTGTCCGATGGTGCCTACACACGGTCGGAATTTCCAACAACATTGTCTGATAGGACAGAATCCATCGGAAAATCCGACCGTGTGTATGGGGCTTTAGAGTTAATATAGGAAATCCTAAATACATTACTAATAGGTTTTTAGTTAATACAGTTTTGTTAAAAATAAGAAAAAAAATTGTACACAGTGTGTTAATTGACCGTGCTCCCACCCGGACACAGTATGCTCCCATAGGGGTGTCTGGAAGTGCTGACCAATATCACCAATATGTTACGGATTTATATGATAAAATCTTTTTGGTAAACCTTGAAATACCACCCTCGTTATTATGCACATTGTATATGCCAAATTTAGCATTCTTACATGTATCTTATTACTGGAAAAAGCATGTAAATGCTATATTAGAATGCTTGTAACTTATATTTTGCTTTGAAAATAACCAATAAAAACATGGTGAAAAAAGAATGAAACCATTAAGGCAGACATGAACATGTTTACACTTTCGGTGGCATTATAATTGGGTATTGATTTCTCAGTTTGATCCTTTACAGCAGGGATATGCAATTAGCGGACCTCCAGCTGTTGCAGAACTAAAACTCCCATGAAGCATAGCAAGACTCTGACAGCCACAAGCATGACACCCGAAGGCAGAGGCATGATGGGACTTGTAGTTTTGCAACAGCTGGAGGTCCGCTAATTGCATATCCCTGTTCTAGAGAAAGGGCTGACAATTCCAGTTCTACAAACCAATAATTCTGGCAACATTCCAGTAGCTCACCTTTGGTCCTAAAGTTTATCCAGTGCCAGAGCATTCAGTTAAAATTTGGCTGGAGTGGAGGTGTTTCCTATTGTGGTCCATTGGAAATATTTCAGTTTACTTTCCAAGTGGGGAAAACTCTCCAAGAAGACTACAAAGACAGTCATCAACTCATCACAGGAACAGGTGTCTCCACTGGAACATTCCTCTCACTTCCCGTTATCCTGGAATTCTTCTTTAAAAAGTTATATAGGTGTAACCTAAATTTATCCTCAGTTCTTTTTATCCCCCTAGTCAGCATGCCGCAGCATTATTTTTTTTACCTTTGTGTAGTGAGAAACAACTTTTAGATGTTATCCCCAGACTTACAGCAGGGGCAGTTGGTGGGAGGTCAGCTCCTAGTGATGTAAATACAGTAAAACCTTGGATTGCGAGCATAACTTGTTCCGGAAACATGCTTGTAATCCAAAGCACTCTTATATCAAAGCAAATTTCCCCATAAAAAATAATGGAATCTCGGATGATTCGTTCCACAACAATTTATTCATAAGTTTATAGTCCATATAAAAAGAATATAGCAACGTGATAGATTGTGTAACCATAAAATGTCCATCTACAAATGGAAGCCTCCACAAGGGGATTAGAAGCAAAATCCAGAAGGAACTACAGAGTATAAAAGAGAAGAGAGGGCCCTCTAAGTGGCGGTTTACACTACAACGACTTGGGATCCGACTTGTCAGACCTCAAGTTGCCCCAAGTCGCTGGACATAAGAAATTCCATTGAAGTGAATGAGAGCCGTCTTAATGTACACTACTGAAGTTGCTCAGACTTCAGAAAAGGTTCCTGTACTACTTCAAGGCGACTTCTAGGCAACTTGTACCCATATATTTCAATGGAAGTCGCCTCCAAGTCGGATCTCCATCTATATTGAAGCAACTTTACAGGAAAAAGAAAATAAATGTACACAGGTACTTCCCACGTTTGCCCAGGCAACCCCCTCCCTCCCACAGAGCTGATTATTCTGTGATTGGTCACAGCCAAAAGTCGCCTGCCTGGAGGCAACTTTAAATTGCGTTGTAAGTTGTGCAAAGTCGCACTGAAGTCGCCTCCAAATCGCCTTGCAAAGTCGCACTGTAAGTCAGGGTTGCCCCTGTGTGAACCGAGCCGTGTAGCAATATAGTTACATTTAATGAAGGTACAACATTTAGCAACTCATATGGTTGATGATTATAAGAGGCACTTCTAAATATGCAGGCAACAGGGATAAAACTGTCCACATAGACCGTCCTCCACACCGCCGGCTTTCACCGCTGTCAGTCTGCATTCGTGACCGGGAAGACTACCCTGCAGTAGAGCGATCTGAAAGCGAGGCTTGAAGCGCTTGTGGAGCGCAGCGTGAAAGGGGTGACATCGGTGGTGGTGCAGAGGATGGTCTATGTGGACAACTTTACCCCGGATGCCTGCATACTTAGATGTGTCTCTTTTAATCATCAACCATGTGAGTTGCTAAATGTTGTACCTTCATTAAATTGAACCATATTGCTACTCTTAGAGGCGCCTCTCTTCTCTTTTATAATTAGTTGTGACATGACGCTTCTTGCATATCAAGACATTGCTTGTATAACAAGTCAAAGTTTATTAAAAAAAAATAGCTTGTCTTGCAAAACGCTCTCAAACCAAGTTACTCTCAATCCAAGGTTTTACTGTATACCCTTGGGACATTGGGAGTCAAGTCAGCAGCACTGTTTTTGCAGGAATAGTTGAGCTCAGTGGTCCAGTAGCCAAGGCTGACAACACTGGTTGGGGTTTCAGCGCAGCAGAGGTACTGTGTTGTCAGCTCAAACAGGAAGTGAGGCGCTCACTGGATTTCTGGCAGATCAACAACATAGAAAAATATGCCTGTATCGCAGAGACGTACTGAATCTTTTTTGCCATGACATAAACCTTAAAAAAAGTTTTAAGTGTACGCATTTTCCTGTACCTGGCTCCATCATTTTGATATCTTGTGTATGTCGCATGTGGATTTGTCAAACATACATTTCTCAGAGGAGAAAGCTGGGACTGTTTATAGATCAGTTGCATAGCTGCCATACATAAGTGGCCTCTGGTCAAGGTCACGGCAGGACTCGTGG
The DNA here is from genome assembly GCA_028564925.1 of Lithobates sylvaticus. Classification (NCBI taxonomy): domain Eukaryota; kingdom Metazoa; phylum Chordata; class Amphibia; order Anura; family Ranidae; genus Lithobates; species Lithobates sylvaticus. The sequence goes on along the minus strand of CM053037.1, from coordinate 12,718,445 downwards.
TCATCCAATCTGCAACCTCATCCCTGCTCACTCTTAGCATTCTTGACATTGGTCTGCTTTTTGTCTCCAGATCCCAGATGATGTAAAGAGCGCTTAACCCCTAATTACTGCTGCATGCCAGGAATATGAGATGATCACTTGTGTGAAAGGTATGTATTTACATTGTTCGAGCTTTCAAGTCAAACATGTGAAAAACATGAAGGTTGGCAGCCAGCGATCTTTCCTGTATGATGGAACATAGAAACGTTGACTACACCCTGCTGTGGAACGCCAGAAATGTAGAGTATTTCACTGAAGAACTTCCCTGCTTATCTTGTATCAATACACCTGATAATGTAGTGATGTTGTTTTTTAAAACTATTTTTATGGCGCTGTGTCTGTGATGACATGCTGCATTTATCAGGCTAATAAATTCCATCTTGAAATAGCTTTCTTGGAGGAGATGAGTCCAGGAGGAGGGTTAGGTGGCTGTTAGCGAACCTCTGTCGCTGTCATCACTAGAAAGTGGCTGAAGAGCTGGCACTTTAAGAGCTTCAGAACTGCAAGCTTTCTGAAAGGTGACTGACGGGTATTTCAGCTTGATGACAGCTTTACACAGCTGTGTAAAGAAAAGGTTTCTCTTATAAAATTTCAATTTACACATTCATATGTTTTCCTTTATTTTCTTCACAGATCAGGCTACTTTGAACCGACATTTGTGTCCGGCGCAGGCTGAACGTTTGTGTCTGGCGCAGGCTGAACGGTTATGTCCGGCGCAGACTGGTCATTTGTCTGGTGTAGGCTGATAATTTGTGTCCGGCGCAGGCTGGCCATTTGTGTCTGGCGCAGGCTGAACATTTGTGTCCGGCGCAGGCTGGCCATTTGTGTCTGGCGCAGGCTGCCCATTTGTGTCCGGCGCAGGCTGAACGTTTGTGTCCGGCGCAGGCTAAACTTTTGTGTCCGGAGCAGGCTGGCCATTTGTGTCCGGCGCAGGCTGGCCATTTGTGTCCGGCGCAGGCTGCCCATTTGTGTCCGGCGCAGGCTGGCCATTTTTGTCCGGCGCAGGCTGGCAATTTTTGTCCGGCGCAGGTTGGCCATTTGTGTCCGACGCAGGCTGGTTTGTGTCCGGCGCAGGCTGCCCATTTGTGTCCGGCGCAGGCTGGCCTTTTTTGTCCGGAACAGACTGGCCATTTTTGTCCAGCGCAGGCTGGCCTTTTGTGTCCGGCGCAGGCTGGGCATTTGTGTCTAGCGCAGGCCGGCCAGTTAACCTTGCACCTCAGGTGCTCTGTTAGTGAGTTGTTTTGGTGTTTCCTAGGTCTGCACAGCTACCATTGTTCTCGAGAAGCCAGCAAGTGTGGCAAGCCTCTGAACTCCATTTATCATCACTCTTTGGCAGATTGACAAAAAAAAAAAAAAAAGGTTAGCTGGATATCGATGCAATATTTAGACTACTGACAAACCCCCCCCCCCCCCTCCACCCCAAGCACAGTCTTTCACCAGGAAGATCAGTGCACTGCTGCCCCCCCCCCCCCCCCCCCAAGCTCTTATGCAGCTGAGAACAGCGGTTATATGATCCCTTATTAAAAAAAAAAGGGAACAAAGGTATTCATATATTTTTTTTATATCTATACACAAATATTTTGCCTTTCATTTCTATCTTAAACTGAATGGGTTGTTTTACAAGGTGATCACATACAATCACTTTAACTTATAATCAAACCTCTAAATGTACAGTTGAATATAAGTGAACTCCCTTACCTGCCAAAAGATATCTAATTCCGTTGAGCCAATGGTTTGATCCAGACACCCTGACAGAGGACCTCACTATTTGCCATGTTGGGTAAGCAATCCAGCTTGTTCACTGATCTTCGCCCAGCCTGCAATTCAATGGTTGTCGAGTTAATAGGTATAGAGGACCTCAAATGTGGATCTTAAAAAAAAAAAAAAAAAATGAAATAATAATCATAAAGGAGGCCGCACATAATATTCAGTTTAATTTTCAGTTTATGTAGTGCTAGAGAAGACTACTAGGCTTACTAGAGGACTGCACTGGTTTGCTTAGAAACTGGAGACATGCTACAGAACACAATGGGGACATTTACTAAATCCGGAGAGTGAAAATTATTGTCAAAGCTTAAAGCGGTAGTAAACCGCAAAAAAAAAAAAAAAAAAAAAAACCTGCAAGGCAATGGCATAATGGGCTAGTATGCATTAAACATGTGCACAACAAAAAAATGTGTTTAGTTTTTTTTCCTTACGTTTCCGTTGATTCTTAACCACTTCAGCACCGGGCCATTTTACACCCTTCATTACCAGAGCACTTTTTGCGATTCGGCACTGCGTCGCTTTAACTAACAATTGCGCGGTCGTGCGACGTTACACCCAAACAAAATTGACGTCCTTTTTTTCCCACAAATAGAGCTTTCTTTTGGTGGTATTTGATCACCTCTGCGTTTTTTTTTTTTGCGCTATAAACAAAAGAAGAGCGACAATTTTGAAAAAAAACACAATATTTTTTTACTTTTTGCTATAATAAATATCCCATTTTTTAAAAAAAAAAACAATTTTTTTCCTCAGTTTAGGCCGATACGTATTCTTCTACATATTTTTGTTAAAAAAAAAATCGCAATAAGCGTATATTGATCGGTTTGCACAAAAGTTATAGCGTCTACAAAATAGGGGATAGATTTATTGCATTTTTTTTTTACTAGTAATGGCGGCGATCTGCGATTTTTTTTTCGTGACTGCGACATTGCGGCGGACACTTCGGACACTTTTGACACATTTTTGGGACCATTCACATTTACACAGCGATCGTTGCTATAAAATTGCAGTGATTACTGTGTAAATGTGACTGGCAGGGAAGGGGTTAACACTAGGGGGCACTGCAGGGGTTAATGTGTTCCCTAAGGTAGTAATTCTAACTGTGGGGGGAGGGGACTGACAAGGGGAGGAGAACGATCGGTGTTACTCCGTACTGGGATCAAATGATCGGTCTCTCCACTGACAGGACGTGGAGCTGTGTGTTTACACACACAGCTCCACGGTCCCGCGCGGTCCCCTTGTTTTAACGGGCAATCGCGCGCGCGCCCCCCAGGCGGCCGGGATTGGGAGGACATCATATGACGCCCACCCAGGATGGGAGATCCACCTTGTGGGCGTCATATGACAGTGGGCGGTAGAGAAGTGGTTATCGATTCGTAATTTCGTAAGACGCGAGGATTCATATTCAGACTCATTCGTATTTTCGTAACAGTTATATTTTCTTTGATACGAAATGATTCGTAATTTTGTTAGATAATAATATTCGTTTATTCGGTAAACTACTCGTAATTCAGTGTTTCTTTTGTGAGATCGCCTTTTTCGTTGATTCGTACTTTTGTAGGAAATAAAGAATAATAATCCTATGCTTGCTTTTCTAATAAGTCCTGTACTTAGTCACCAGACCTGACTCAGTCTCCTCCTCCACTGAATATATAAAGATTCAGGAATGCTGTGTGACTCAGACACAAAAGGAATAAGCTGATTGGTTAAAGATATTAAAGTGGTGTTGCACTCCAAAAAAATAAAAAATGCTTAAAGTTCCTAAAAAAAAAAATTGGAAATTTTATTTTTTTTAACTCACCTCTAAATGCCTGTTGCTAGGGGGGTCCCTCGTAGTCTGCCTCCTTCGGTGACTGGGCTGGTGACATCACTTCCCCTCGGTGCAGGAAGGGCTCCCTCCCTCCCGTCAGGCATCTGGGACACGTGACAGGTCCCAGATGACTGCGCGGCCAATCACGGTGCGCGGCAGCGCTTGTGCATGCGCATTGGGTGCCCGGCTGTGAAGCCACAGCCGGGTGCCCACAGTTGCAATGCCGGCGCCACCGAGCGGATCGGGGGACGAGCGGAGCTTCGACCCCCCGCATCGCTGGACCCTGGGACAGGTAAGTGTCCCATTATTAAAAGTCAGCAGCTGCAGTATTTGTAGCTGCTGACTTTTAATTTTTTGTTTTTAATGGATACTCCTCTTTAAGTAAAATACATCACTCTCTAATACACTGTCCATTCAAAAGAACGAACACACGAATGAAAATACGAACATACGAAATTACGAACAAAGGACTGAAAATACAAAATGTAAATCATTCATTTTCTTTCTTTTACTGTTTCAAAGTTTCGTATTTTCGTAAGTTTGTCTGCTTGTAAGTTCATATTTTCGCGCGTTCGTTATTTTGCTTATTCGCAATTTTGTAGTTTTCGTATTTTGGTTCTTTCAGCTGTTGATGTTCGAATTGATCCGAATGTACGAATACTAACAATTTAGTACGAAAATCTATTCATTACAAACCGAATCGCACATGTCTAGTACGCATCGCATGCTAGCCCATTATAAAAAAACTTACCTTAGAACAAAGCCCTCGCAGTGGCACCCGCTCACCACTGAGGGTGGCTGACACATCCCCCCGGAGTTTCTTCTGGGTTCGCGGGCTCTGCCGCTGTGAGCCCTCGGTTACGGCAAGAAGCTCTGAAGTTTCAGCACGATATGCCAGACCTTCAGACGTCAGCGGCTGCATGCAGGGTGAATATCTCCTAAATGGTGCACATTTAGGAGATATTTATTTTACCTACTGGTAAGCCTTATTATAGGATTACCTGTAGGTAAAAATAAAGCAGGGTATACAACCACTTTAACCGGTTCCCGACCGGCGCACGACGATATACGTCGGCAGAATGGCACGTACAGGCAGGAGGGCGTATATATAAGTCCCTCCTTAATGCCTGCCGTGCCATCGGGAGCGCACCGGGAGCGGCGTGCTCCCGCGCCGGTCGGGACCCCCGTGAGTCCGGTCGCGGGTCCCGCAGACTCGATTGCCGCGGGGACACCCGCGATCGTCTCACGGGAAGGCTGAACGGGGAGATGCGGAAGTACACAGCATCTCCCCGTTCTGCCTAGCAACTAGTGACGCCGAGCTCTGCTCCCTGTGATTGGAGCAGAGATCAGCATTTACTAGCTGACAGCCACGCCCCCCCCCCCACAGTAAGAAACACACCCCTAGGCATACTTAACCCCTACACTGCCCCCTTGTGGTTAACCCCTTCACTGCCAGTGTCATTTATACAGGAATCAATGCATTTAAATAGCATTGATTGCTGTATAAATGACAATGGTCCCAAAAATGTGTCAAAAATGTCCGATGTGTCCGCCATAATGTCGCAGTCACAAAAAAAAAAAAAATCAAGGATCGCCGCCATTACTAATAAAAAAAATTATTAAAAAAAAATGCTATAAAACTATCCCCTATCTTGTAAACGCTATAACTTCTGTGCAAACCAATCAATAATCGCTTATTGCGATTTTTTTTACCAAAAATATGTAGAAGAATACGTATCGGCCTAAACTGAGTAAAAAAAATGTTTTTTTATATATTTTTGGGGGATATTTCTTATAGCAAAAAATAAAAAATGTGTTTTTTTTCAAAATTGTCGCTCTTTTTTGTTTATAGCGCAAAAAATAAAAACCGCAGGGGCGATCAAATACCACCAAAAGAAAGCTCTATTTGTGGGAAAAAAAGGACGTAAATTTTGTTTGGGAGCCACGTCGCACAACCGCGCAATTGTCAGTTAAAGTGACGCAGTGCCGAATCGCAAAAAGGGGCCTGGTCCTTTGGCTGCAAATTGGTCCGGTCTGAAAGTGGTTAATTATAGACTGGGAGCCTCATATCGAGCTGCACAGGAAAATAGACATCGGCGATTGGGGCCTCTTTTGCTTCTCCTTGTCTTGCCGATTGGAACATACGTCCAAACTTATGGAAGGTTTTTTGTAACCCACAGTTGAGAGCTGTGAAATGATCTCCTTTTTTGCGATACAATTCCTGTTGCCTGTTGACGTTTGAGGCTCCCAATCTGTGGTTCATCTTTTCCAGATATACCGTACTTGATTTCAAGTTATCTGTAAACATCTGACACTATATCATTCTTTCACCCCTCCCTACGGGTGACCTGGCAACATTTGGTGGTTTATGGTCATGTGGATGCAGTATATTGCCAGATCTCATACTTCATTTATTTTTAAAAGTCTGTCTAGGCTCCCACACTCAAATCATGAGTTGTCGGATTATAGGTTCTTACATCTAAATAAACGAACCGCCACATTATTTCCTGAAGACGCCACACGGCGAAACATGTAGAAAACACGAACGTGACTACAGTAAATCATTGTCACTAATAGAATGCTTTGCACACACCTATGGCTATGTTTATATTGTATGTATCGTTTTTATGACATTGTTCATTTAATAAAATTTGTATATATTGTTTTACATATTGTTGTTTCAATATTTTGCACCCTTAACTGCTTGCCGTCCGCGCACCGTCAAATGACGGCGGGCGGTGCGGCTCTTGTTCTAGGACGCTGTCTTATGGCGGCGTCCCAGAACGGCCGCTCTCGCTCGGCCGCAGGGGCACACAGTGCAGCGATCGCAGCGTGTTGCTAGGACACGCCACAACCCTGATCTCTGTGAAGAGCCGCGTCCGCTGCTCTTTAACCATGTGATCGGCTGTGTCCAATCACAGCCAGTCACATGTAAACAAGGAAGGGCCGGTAATCATCTTTCCTCACCTCACACTAACAGAGTGTGTGGCGAGGAGAGCTGATCAGCGGCATCTCCATGCAGGGGGACATCTAAGAATGTAATCAGGGCACTGATCATCAGTGCCCTGATTACAATATAGCAATACAGTGTCACCATACAGTGCCCACCAATCAGTGCTCACCAGTGGCAGCAATCAGTGCCCACAAGTGCCACCAATCAGTGCCCACTAGCGATGCCAGTCAGTGCTGGCAATCAGTGCTGCTTATCAGTGCTGCCCATCATTACTGTTGTTCAATGCCCATCAGTACCACCTATCCATGCCGCCTATCAGTGCTCATCAGTGCCACCTAACAGTGCCGCCTATCAGTGCTCATCAGTGCCACCTATCAGTGCCCATAAGTGCGGCATATTAGTGCCTCCTCATCAGTGCCGCCTCAACAGTCCCCGTAAGTGCCACCTCATCAATGCCCACCAGTTCAGCCTATCAGTGCCCATCAGTGCCGCCTTATCAGCGCACATCAGTGAAGGCGAAAAATTACTTTGTTACAAAATTTACTGACAGAAATTATATATTTTTTTAAATAAAAAACCCAGCAGTGATTAAATACCACCAACAGAAAGCTCCATTTGTGTGAAGAAAACGATAAAAAGATGTGTTCGTGTACAGTGTAGCATGACCGCGCAATTATCATTCACAGTGCGACAGCGCTGAAAGCTGAAAAATGGCTCGGGCAGGAAGGGGGTGTAAGTGCCCCTGTAGGCAAGTGGTTAAAGTCCCACATCTTCCAAATATTTTCTCTTACCTATACGGGATGTTGGTGCCATATTTTATGTAGACTCTGGGATGCATGTTGGGCATCAGGGCTATAAGCATCCCCACACTGAAAAGGTCACCACTCTTATCTCTTAGGCCCCCTTCACGTGGACGGACCGTTCAGATCCGCCTGTCAGTTTTGACGGCGGATCTGAACGGGCGCTCCATGTTAGTCTATGGAGCGTCGGATGTCAGCGGTGACATGTCCGCTGACATCCGACCCGGTCCGATCCGCCAAAAGCAGACGTATGGCTCTACGTCCAGATCCGTCGCTGGCGGATCGGATCGGGTGAGATCTGATGAAAACGGACACACTGTCCGTTTTCATCTGATCTCTCCATAGAGACCAGCGGCGCTCGCAAGCCCCTCCCCGCTCAGTGAGCAGAGAGGGACTTGTCATCCGCCGGCTCAGCGGAGATCAACGGAGAGATCTCCCGCTGAACCAGCGGACAGAGGCGGACTCCATGGAAGCGGAGTCCGCCTCGTGTGAAAGGGGCCTTAAAGTGAAAGTAAAGTCCACCTTTGAACTTGCACCTACAGGTAAAACTATAATAAGGTGGTACAGTGAACATTTATTTGAGTTATTTGAACGGGATGCAGCCGGTGACATCACCCGCGCATGTGCTCGCAAGGGATGCCGTACCTTCAGAACACCATGCTGGGGCTCCCACGTGACAAAATCACGACCCCGGCCATTCATACAGCCAGAGGCATGAACCTGGAAGGTAAACCGGGGTGAAGATGGAAGCACCAGGGAGCCGTGGCAACGCAGCAGTGCAATGGCACCTATTATGTGGGGGGACTAACATAAAGACACTTTAAACCTGGAGACCGGACCTTTGATGACACTTTTTGTTTCCAAGTTTAAATCAGTATTCTTTCCTAGAAAATTACTTATAACCAGTGATGTAAGTAACTGAGTTAAAATAAACTGAGTTACGTAACTCAGTTACTTTAGAGGGTAACTAGTAATCTAACTGATTACTTTTCCCCTCATGGTAACTCAGTTCCCATTACTTTGGCTTAGTTACCCCAATTACATCTACCGCCACTAGATGGCAGTAGTGTAATTCCGGTGTCCTGCCAAAAAAGTTCCCCCGCCGGATAAGGACCCCCTGTACTGCACAGGTGCAGCGCTTGCGCAGTACTTAGGACTACGGAGCTTCCGAAAATTGCCGAACCTAAAAAGCTCTGAGTGAACTCTACACAGCGCAGGCGCAGTTAACATGTAATTGTACGAGGCGATGCCGCACCCTTATGATGCTCGTGCTACTCTGCAAGGGGCGTCTATCGTGTAACTAAGGGGCGAGTCTAGTATTACTGTAACCAAGGGGTGCATTTATTATTATTGTTATATATATCGAGCTCTGCCCATTAATTTAACATTCACCCTCTTCTGTAGAAATCCACCCCTTACACGATATAATAATAATAGACCCGCCCCTTGCTTACACGATATAACAGAACTGCCCCTTGGTTAGAGTAATAATAGAGCAGCTCCTTGGTTACACGATATATAACAATAATAATAAATGCGCCCCTTGCTTACAGTAATACTAGACCCGCCCCTTAGTTACACGTATAGAATATTTAAAAAAAAAAGTCAGTTACTTTGCTGAGTAACTAATTACTTTTCCAATGTAGTAACTGAGTTACTAACGCAATTACTTTTTGGGAGAAGTAATTTGTAACTTAACTAAATTACTTTTTTAAAGTAAGATGACCAACACTGCTTATAACCCCCAAACATTATATATATTTTTAGCAGAGACCCTAGGGAATAAAATGGCGATTGTTGCAATTTTTATATATCACACGGTATTTGCGCAGCAGTTTTTCAAATGCAATTTTTGTTGGGGGAAAAAAATACATACAGTACAAACAACATACCATACACATAGTGAATTGTAGAGTCCAGCAGGTTGCCTGCTATGACATTTGTTGGGTGAGGAAGATTCCCCTTCAGAATCCAGTCAGCAGAGTGACAACTAGAACACGGGGGGGATTCTGGTGCCAAATCCATAGGACCCCCTGCCATGTCATAGGCGCCATCCAGCCCGTGGGCTGCTAATTTTAAACTAGAAGCCGTCTTCCAGCGTAAACCAATCACAGAAGGAAATGGGCACTTTTCCTGCTTATGTAAAATAATGAAACGTTTACCAGGCTGATCCCCTCCTAGGACTATTGTATGAGCTCCTTGTGAGTGTGTGTTATCTATGGGAGGCTCTCACCCCATTGTAAGCCAATCCAATACAGGATACTAATATCTGCCCCCCTCAGTGTCTCTCTCTCTCGCCTCAGGGGTCCCCCTCAGTGTCTCTCTCGCCTCAGGGGTCCCCCTCAGTGTCTCTCTCTCTCCTGGGGGGTCCCCCTCAGTGTCTCTCTCTCTCTCTCTCCTGGGGGGTCCCCCTCAGTGTTTCTCTCTCCTCAGAGGTCCCCCTCAGTGTCTCTCTCTCTCTCCCCTCAGAGGTCCCCCTCAGTGTCTCTCTCTCTCTCCCCTCAGAGGTCCCCCTCAGTGTCTCTCTCCTCAGGGGTCCCCCCTCAGTGTCTCTCTCTCTCTCCTCAGAGGTCCCCCCTCAGTGTCTCTCTCTCTCTCCTCAGGGGTCCCCCCTCAGTGTCTCTCTCTCATCAGGGGTCCCCCCTCAGTGTCTCTCTCTCTCCTCAGAGGACCCCCTCAGTGTCTCTCTCTCTCCTCAGAGGACCCCCTCAGTGTCTCTCTCCTCAGGGTTCCCTCCTCATTGTCTCTCTCTCTCCTCGGGGGTCCCCCTCAGTGTCTCTCTCTCTCTCCTCAGGGGTCCCCCCTCAGTGTCTCTCTCCTCAGGGGTCCCCCCTCAGTGTCTCTCTCTCTCCTCAGAGGTCCCCCTCAGTGTCTCTCTCTCTCTCCTCAGGGGTCCCCCCTCAGTGTCTCTCTCCTCAGGGGTCCCCCCTCAGTGTCTCTCTCCTCAGGGGTCCCCCCTCAGTGTCTCTCTCTCTCTCCTCAGGGGTCCCTCCTCAGTGTCTCTCTCCTCAGGGGTCCCCCCTCAGTGTCTCTCTCTCTCGCTCTCTCTCTCCTCAGGGGTCCCCCTCAGTGTCTTTCTCTCCTCAGGGGTCCCCCCTCAGTGTCTCTCTCTATCCTCAGCCCCCCCCCTCAGTGTCTCTCTCTCTCTCCTCAGGGGTCCCCCCTTAGTGTCTCTCTCTCTCTCTCTCTCCTCAGGGTCCCCCCTCAGTGTGTGTGTCTCTCTCTCCCTCCTCAGTGTCTCTCTCTCCTCAGGGGTCCCCCTCAGTGTGTCTCTCTCTCTCCTCAGGGGTCCCCCCTCAGTGTCTCTCTCTCTCTCTCCTCAGGGGTCTCCCCTCAGTGTCTCTCTCTCTCTCAGGGGTCCCCCCTCAGTGTCTCTCTCTCTCTCAGGGGTCCCCCCTCAGTGTCTCTCTCTCCTCAGGGGTCCCCCCTCAGTGTCTCTCTCTCCTCAGGGGTCCCCCCTCAGTGTCTCTCTCTCTCCTCAGGGGTCCCCCCTCAGTGTCTCTCTCTATCCTCAGCCCCCCCTCAGTGTCTCTCTCTCTCCTCAGGGGTCCCCCCTTAGTGTGTGTGTCTCTCTCTTCCCCCCTCACGGGTCCCCCTCAGTGTCTCTCTCTCCTCAGGGGTCCCCCTCAGTGTCTCTCTCTCCTCAAGAGTCCCTCCTCAGTGTCTCTCTCTCCTCAGGGGTCCCCCTCAGTGTCTCTCTCTCCTCAGGGGTCCCCCCCAGTGTCTCTCTCTATCCTCAGCCCCCCCCCTCAGTGTCTCTCTCTATCCTCAGCCCCCCCCCCTCAGTGTCTCTCTCTCTCTCTCCTCAGGGGTCCCCCCTTAGTGTCTCTCTCTCTCTCCTCAGGGTCCCCCCTCAGTGTGTGTGTCTCTCTCTCCCCCCTCAGGGGTCCCCCCTCAGTGTCTCTCTCTCCTCAGGGGTCCCCCTCAGTGTCTCTCTCTCTCCTCAAGAGTCCCTCCTCAGTGTCTCTCTCTCCTCAGGGGTCCCCCTCAGTGTGTCTCTCTCTCTCCTCAGGGGTCCCCCCTCAGTGTCTCTCTCTCTCTCCTCAGGGGTCCCCCTCAGTGTCTCTCTCTCCTCAGGGGTCTCCCCTCAGTGTCTCTCTCTCCTCAGGGGTCCCCCCTCAGTGTCTCTCTCTCCTCAGGGGTCCCCCCTCAGTGTCTCCCTCTATCCTCAGCCCCCCCCCCCTCAGTGTCTCTCTCTCTCCTCAGGGGTCCCCCCTCAGTGTCTCTCTCTCTCTCCTCAGGGGTCCCCCTCAGTGTCTCTCTCTCCTCAGGGGTCCCCCCTCAGTGTCTCTCTCTCTCTCCTCAGGGGTCCCCCCTCAGTGTCTCTCTCTCCTCAGGGGTCCCCCCTCAGTGTCTCTCTCTCCTCAGGGGTCCCCCCTCAGTGTCTCTCTCTATCCTCAGCCCCCCCTCAGTGTCTCTCTCTCTCTCTCTCCTCAGGGGTCCCCCCTTAGTGTGTGTGTCTCTCTCTCCCCCCTCACGGGTCCCCCTCAGTGTCTCTCTCTCCTCAGGGGTCCCCCTCAGTGTCTCTCTCTCCTCAAGAGTCCCTCCTCAGTGTCTCTCTCTCCTCAGGGGTCCCCCTCAGTGTGTCTCTCTCTCTCCTCAGGGGTCCCCCCTCAGTGTCTCTCTCTCTCTCCTCAGGGGTCCCCCTCAGTGTCTCTCTCTCCTCAGGGGTCTCCCCTCAGTGTCTCTCTCTCCTCAGGGGTCCCCCCTCAGTGTCTCTCTCTCCTCAGGGGTCCCCCCCAGTGTCTCTCTCTATCCTCAGCCCCCCCCCTCAGTGTCTCTCTCTCTCCTCAGGGGTCCCCCCTTAGTGTGTGTGTCTCTCTCTCCCCCCTCAGGGGTCCCCCCTCAGTGTCTCTCTCTCCTCAGGGGTCCCCCTCAGTGTCTCTCTCTCCTCAGGAGTCCCTCCTCAGTGTATCTCTCTCCTCAGAGGACCCCCTCAGTGTCTCTCTCTCTCTCTCGCCTCAGGGGTCCCCCTCAGTGTCTCTCTCTCTCTCCTCAGAGGTCCCCCTCAGTGTCTCTCTCTCCTCAGAGGTCCCCCTCAGTGTCTCTCTCTCTCTCCTCAGGGGCCCCCCCTCAGTGTCTCTCTCTCTCCTCAGGGGTCCCCCCTCAGTGTCTCTCTCTCTCTCCTCAGAGGTCCCCCTCAGTGTCTCTCTCCTCAGGGGTCCCCCTCAGTGTCTCTCTCTCTCTCCTCAGAGGTCCCCCTCAGTCTCTCTCTCTCCTCAGGGTCCCCCCTCAGTGTCTCTCTCTCTCTCCTCAGGGTCCCCCTCAGTGTCTCTCTCCTCAGGGGTCCCCCCTCAGTGTCTCTCTCTATCCTCAGCCCCCCCCCCCTCAGTGTCTCTCTCTCTCTCCTCAGGGTCCCCCCTTAGTGTGTGTGTCTCTCTCTCCCCCCCTCAGTGTCTCTCTCTCCTCAGGGGTCCCCCTCAGTGTCTCTCTCTCTCCTCAAGAGTCCCTCCTCAGTGTCTCTCTCTCCTCAGGGGTCCCCCTCAGTGTCTCTCTCTCTCCTCAGGGGTCCCCCCTCAGTGTCTCTCTCTCTCTCTCTACTCAGGGGTTCCCCTCGGTGTCTCTCTCTCCTCAGGGGTCCCCCTCAGTGTCTCTCTCTCCTCAGGGGTCCCCCTCAGTCTCTCTCTCTCCTCAGGGGTCCCCCCTCAGTCTCTCTCTCTCATCAGGGGCCCCCCTCAGTGTGTCTCTCCTCAGGGGTCCCCCTCAGCGTGTCTCTCTCTCTCCTCAGTGGTCCCCTCAGTGTCTCTCTCCTCAGGGGTCCCCTCAGTGTCTCTCTCCTCAGGGGTCCCCCCTCAGTGTCCCTCTCTCTCCTCAGGGGTCCCCCTCAGTGTCCCTCTCTCTCCTCAGGGGTCCCCCTCAGTGTCTCTCTCCTCAGGGATCCCCCCTCAGTGTCTCTCTCTCTCCTCTGGGGTCCCCCTCAGTGTCTCTCTCTCCTCAGGGGTCCCCCTCAGTGTCTCTCTCTCCTCAGGGGTCCCCCCTCAGTGTCTCTCTCTCTCTCTCCTCAGGGGTCCCCCTCAGTGTGTGTGTCTCTCTCTCCTCAGGGGTCCCCCTCAGTGTGTGTGTCTCTCTCTCCTCAGGGGTCCCCCTCAGTGTGTGTGTCTCTCTCTCCCCCCTCAGGGGTCCCCCTCAGTGTCTCTCCCCCCTCAGGGGTCCCCCTCAGTGTCTCTCTCTCCTCAGGGGTCCCCCCTCAGTGTCTCTCTCTCTCTCCTCAGGGGTCCCCCTCAGTGTGTGTGTCTCTCTCTCCTCAGGGGTCCCCCTCAGTGTGTGTGTCTCTCTCTCCCCCCTCAGGGGTCCCCTCAGTGTCTCTCTCTCCTCAGGGGTCCCCCTCAGTGTCTCTCTCTCTCTCCTCAGGGATCCCCTTCAGTGTGTCTCTCTCTCTCCTCAGGGGCCCCCCTCAGTGTCTCTATCTCTCTCTCCTCAGGGGCCCCCCTCAGTGTCTCTCTCTCTCTCTCCCCCTCAGGGGTCCCCCCTCAGTGTCTCTCTCTCCTCAGGGGGTCCCCCTCAGTGTCTCTCTCTCTCCTCAGGGGTCCCCCTCAGTGTCTCTATCTCTCTCTCCTCAGGGGGTCCCCCTCAGTGTCTCTCTCTCTCTCCTCAGGGGTCCCCCCTCAGTGTCTCTCTCTCCTCAGGGGTCCCCCCTCAGTGTCTCTCTCAATCCCTCAGTCACTCACATAGCGGCCCCAAGGCTCCTCCCCCCTGACACACATTTGTTGTCGTTGCCATGGCGGCCGCCCGCCCGACGTCATGACGTAACGCGGCGCACCCCTTCGCTCTCCCTCTCTCCAGGTGGAGGGGGGCGGGGAATACCTGCGCGCTCCGGAGGTCAGGTGCACGCGCGGGCTGGCGGGAGGAGCGGGCAGGGGGCGGGGCGGTGACGCAGGCGGCCCGGGCTCCGTGTCAGTGAGGAGAAGCGCAGAGAGGAGGAGAGCGGAGAGAGAGAAGAGGAGAGCAACATGAACCGGGCTCACCGGGCCACCGGAACCAGCGCCAGGTCCCTCAGTACTGTGGAGGTGAAGAGCAAGGTACGACTGGGGGAGGAATTATGAGAGACACCTGAGGAGGAGGGTACAGGGGGGCACCTGACGGGGGAGGGGCACCTGCTGTAATGATGGGTGTGGGGGTGATATGAGGAATGTATGGGGGGGCGGCACTCGAGGAGGACAGTATAGGGGGCACCTGATGGGGGGAGGTATGAAGGGCACCTGAAGAGTAGGGTATAGGGGGCACCTGATGGGGGGGGTTATGGAGGGCACCTGAGGAGGAGAGTATAGGGGGCACCTGAGGAGGAGAGTATAGGGGCACCTAATGGGGAAGGGGGCTATGAAGGGCACCTGAAGAGGAGAGTATAGGGTGCACCTGAGGAGGAGGCGAGTATAGGGGGCACCTGAGTAGGGGATTATAGGGGCACCTGATGGGGGGGGGGGGATATGAAGGGCACCTGAAGAGGAGGGTATAGGGGGCACCCGAGGAGGAGAAGAATATAGGGGGCACCTAATGGTTATGGGGGGCACCTGAGGAGGTTATAGGGGGCAACTAATGGGGGAGGAGGGTATGGAGAGCATAGGGGGCAACTAATGGGGGAGGAGGGTATGGAGAGCATAGGGGGCACCTGAGGAGGTTATAGGGGGCAACTAATGGGGGAGGAGGGTATGGAGAGCATAGGGGGCACCTGAGGAGAATATAAGGGGCACCTGATGGGGCGGGGGGCATTATGAGGATCACTTGAGGGGACACTTGGGTGATGTGTACATGGGTACAGGATGCACCTGGGGGGAGGGTGTGAAGGTCACCTGCTGTAATGAGGGTAGAATGGGACAAGGGGCACCTGAGGTAGGTGAGGGGTATACAGGGGTCACCAGAGGGAGGGGGAGGCTATGGCGTTTTCAGGGGACATCTGTAGGGGAGGGTGAAAGGGGTATAGGGGATCACCTGGGGGAGGGTACGAGTGATACAGGGACATCTAGGGGAGGGGACTTGGGGGAGGGTACGAGCCTTTCAGGGGACATTGGAGGGGGGAGGGACACTTGAGGGAGGAGGGTTTTAGGGATACAAGGGCCCCCTGATAGAGGGGGGGGGTGGGTATAAGGAATACAGGAGGCACTTTGAGGGGAAGGGTATGGGGGATACCCCTGACAGGTGGAGGGTATGAGGGGTGCATGAGGAAGGCAGGTAAATGAGGAGTAGTACAGGAGGGTATGGGGGGGAGGGGGACAGGGGGCCCCTGAGGAATTTGAGGCATACAGGAGGCACCTGAATAAGGGAGGGTATGATGGGCACATAATAGGTTAAGAGGCACCTGCAAAAATGGAGGAGGGTAATTGTAGCCTCACCAGAAAGGGGGCACCAGGGGGGTGGGGGTGTACCTGACTGGCATAAGGCCCCTTCTAGAATTGAAGAATGTAAGGGTAGAACCCACCAGAAAAGAGAGGCGGTACGAGTGGCACCTGAGGGGGGTAGGAGGCTCTTCCAGGGTGCACCTGAGGGTCAGAAGGCCCCTGCTAGAATGGAGGAGGGTAATGCTGGAGGGGAGAATTCAGGAGGCTCTTAAAGGAGTGGCAAAAAGTCACCACAGGGGACACTTGTTTAGATGATGGGGGGGGGGAGGGGTTATAAGGAGTACCCTATGGGAAGTATGCAGAGGGCATAGTTGGCAGCCATTACAGAAAAACAGGGTGTACCTAAGGTGAGGGGGGCACCTGCTGAATTGCATTTGGGTAGTAGTCATATGCTGTAGGAGAGGCATCTGTCAGTAAGGAGGTTTAGCCTGGCACCTGTGGGTGTAGGGGTACACGGGGGGGTATAGATGGTAGATGAAGGGTAACCACAGGCACCTGTTAGAGCCAGTAGTATAGGCGTGGCACCTGCTCAGTATAGGGGTATCTGAGAGGGAGGTGAAGGGCACCTGGTGTAATGGAGGGGGTTGCTGGTTGTATCTGAAGGGTAGAAGTAGAAAGTTACATGGGGCACCTGTTGGGTAAAGCAGGAAGGGTACAGAGCAAGTAATGGGGGGGGGGGGGGTTGTAGAGAGCACCTGTGGCGATGTGACACCTTCTGTAAAGCTGTTGGGCATTAGAGGCACTTGATACATAGATGAGGATGGTGGGGGCATAGGTTAGTGGGTAACTGAGGTGATGGAGGGTACTGGGGGTCCCAGGTGGTGATGGAGATGGCAGATACGGGGGCACCTGCTGAGGGTGGAGGCTGGTGAGATGGCTGAGCTCTCTATATGTTCCTATACATCACATTGCTCCAGTACGATTCGTATCTTGTTTGCTATTTACAATGAATGTTATGGAAAGAGGAGTCCTAGGGGGTGCCCGTCCCCAACCCACCCCCCGTGGGTACTTCCTGGGCCTCCATGCCCCCCCCCCCCCCTCCTTGTGTAAACAGGACCATCCCATGGTGTATTTGTACTTATATTCAGTCCAGTATTGGTATTCGGTGTGTTTACATTGTTACATAATTTAGGTGTGTGTGTGTATTTCAGTCTAATTGTCAAAGCTAAATTTAGATTTGGGAACATGCTGCCAACCTGGGAGCCGAGGACATTGTCCTTCCCGCCTATTTATATAATAATTTGGGCTCCCTTCTCCGCTGATCGGGGGTACAGGAACATATTTCATAATCTTCGTGCTGGAAGGGTTAATTAGCTGGGTGACGGAGTTCCCATGTACCGTGCGTGTCATGTTCTTTGTACCACAGGCACTCGGCTTTAACCCCGTAGGTGCACAGCGCTCTACCAAAGTGCAAAGGGCAGCTAAGATCAACTTTCTAAGCTAGTCTGTCTACAAGGGCGACCCACAGGCTTGCCTGGGCCTCTCCTTTGTGCAAACAGTCATGAGAATAATTCGCAGAATACACTTGCGTTGGTGCCAAAAATGATCAGATGATTTAAGGTGCAGGAAGCGCATATTGCAATCGTTTTATGATAGAAATATGTCAGATTTGATGCCAATACCTGGACACAGCTGTTTTTTAATGCAGGGACCGGAAACCTTTTTTATGCTGATCCAAAGAGGCATGACTGAAAGTGTTAACTTAGGGTTAGAGATAAGAGCTCGGCTTTAGGGTAAGTTTGGGGGGGTTGGGTGTGTAAGGTTACTCTGTAGGGGAATATGTGTGGGGTTATGGGTAGGGTTAGGTTGTAGGGGGTTATGGGTAGGGTTAGGTTGTAGGGGGTTATGGGTAGGGTTAGGTTGTAGGGGGTTATGGGTAGGGTTAGGTTGTAGGGGGTTATGGGTAGGGTTAGGTTTTGGGTAGGGTTATGGGTAGGGTGACGGTTGTAGGGGGTTGTGGGTAGGGTGACGGTTGTAGGGGGTTGTGGGTAGGGTGACGATTGTGGGTAGGGTGACGGTTGTAGGGGGTTGTGAGTAGGGTGACGGCTGTAGGGAGTTGTGGGTAGGGTGACGGCTGTAGGGGGTTGTGGGTAGGGTGACGGCTGTAGGGGGTTGTGGGTAGGGTGACGGCTGTAGGGGGTTGTGGGTAGGGTGACGGCTGTAGGGGGTTGTGGGTAGGGTGACGGCTGTAGGGGGTTGTGGGTAGGGTGACGGGTGTAGGGGGTTGTGGGTAGGGTGACGGCTGTAGGGGGTTGTGGGTAGGGTGACGGCTGTAGGGGCTTGTGGGTAGGGTGACGGCTGTAGGGGCTTGTGGGTAGGGTGACGGCTGTAGGGGCTTGTGGGTAGGTTGACGGCTGTAGGGGCTTGTGGGTAGGTTGACGGCTGTAGGGGCTTGTGGGTAGGTTGACGGCTGTAGGGGGTTGTGGGTAGGGTGACGGCTGTAGGGGGTTGTGGGTAGGTTGACGGCTGTTGTGGGTAGGTTGACGGCTGTAGGGGGTAGGTTGACGGCTGTAGGGGGTTGTGGGTAGGTTGACGGCTGTAGGGGGTTGTGGGTAGGTTGACGGCTGTAGGGGGTTGTGGGTAGGTTGACGGCTGTAGGGGGTTGTGGGTAGGGTGACGTTGGGGGTAGGGGGTTGTGGGTAGGGTGACGTTGGGGGTAGGGGGTTGTGGGTAGGGTGATGGCGGTAGGGGGTTGTGGGTAGGGTGACGGCGTAGGGGGTTGTGGGTAGGGTGAGTTTGTAGGACGTTGTGGGTAGGGTGACTGTTGTAGGAGGTTGGGGGTTGAATGTAGGGTTACGTTCTAGGTGTTATGTTTTAAGTGGTTGGGTATATGGATATGTTTTAGTGGTTTTGGTGTAAAGGTTACAATATTAAGGGATTTTGTTTAGGGCTAAGATTTAGGGGTCTATGTGTTTCAGTTATAGGTGTTTCAAGTTCAAGTGGTTAGGTTTTTAGGGGGTTGGGGGTGTGGTTATGATTTATGGGGTGGGGAGCTGGATGTAGGGTTACATTTTACTATCTGGGTTGTGGTAGCCCTGAGGGTTGGGTTAGAGGTCAGTGAGTGTGTGTGTGTGTGTGTAAATTGTTTTCCAGATAGTTGTACGACCTGAAAAATTCCACTGATCGGCTTTTCTGGTGACCCTTATTTCTCCCATTGCTCGCCTTCACTCCATTGTCTCCTATGTACAAACACTCTTCCTAACGACCTATGTAGACAGATGATGGTTTCCTGCGATTGCCGTGTACTTCAGAGGCAAGCCTGCAGATTCCAGCTTCCTTCCATAGTGTGGATGACTGTCGCGGTGTTGCATTAGACCTCCAATGCTTTGCACTTGGGTTGCCTTGGGGCTCATACACGTCGGCATTGGCCAAAACCTAGAAAAGGCAATTTGCTTCAACATCCTTTTTGCTTCAGTTTGCTACACTGAGAAAGACGTGTTGCCTTTTTGCACAAAGCTTTCCGATGGCTACAATGTATCGCAGCACCCTGCCATGCAAAGAGTAGAACTAAGTTAAGGGATAGTCACAATTACTGTTGACTAGTTACATGCTTTAATGCATATCTAGCATGTACTTTTTTGTTGTTTGGAAGGGATCTTGGGGCAAGAAGGCTTCCCCAGGTAAACAAAAAATGAATAAATCAGCCTTTTGGTGGAGATAGAATTAGCCCCGGCCGTCTTGATAAGTGCCAGACAGATCTTCCCGGTGACCTCACTGCTTGAACCGGTTCTAATCCATAGCAGCAGTGGCCGTGAGCTAAACGGCTTTGACACGGCTCCTTGGCTGGCTGGCAGAATGTGCCGCTTCTGCAGGTGAGCTCTGGCAGCCTCTGCACCTGCTATAAAACCCGGGACTTGACTGCTGCAGATTTTTACTGCCACTATTTATAGGCCGGTCCTGGCCAAACACAGCGGTAAAATCAGCGTTTCCTGGCATATATGCATGCCATCGTTTTATTTTTTTTTGTTTTTTTTTCCGTGAGGACTCCTGTCCCTGTACCGCAAAATGCCTGTGTAGGCACGTTCCTAGATAATATATGAGGGAAGTGAAATTGCTTTGTGTGGTTATCTAGTGCAGTGCATTAGATAACTCGCAGGTGTATGGAATTGCATACAATAGAGGAGGAAGGATGAGCTTACCGTTGTAAAAGCTTACAAATAAAACATTAGGATCAGTGCATTTAAAAGGACATGTGTGAGAAGCCTCTGATGAAGCCTGCTGTTTGCTGCCCGGTTGTGTCTAATGGCCCGTACACACGATCCGAATATCGTACGACATTTTTCGCTTAATAGTAGAAATTGAATAGGAAAATAAAGTCACAAATTCTTGTACGACACAACAAAAATCGCAAGTGATGTCATGTGTTGTAATGTATTTGTATTGTATTTTTGGACGACAACTATACTGACTAGACGAATATCGCACGAGAAAAATGTTCGTGCACGTCCGATCGAATAATATCGGATGAACTGTCGTGAACGCCTGTCGAAAGTGGTGTACATGCGATTCGAAATTCTTCTTTCTTTCGTCTTCTTTCTTCTTCTTCCCAAAATTACGTCCCCAGATAAGAGGGGAAATTTTTCCAATGGGGTTCCCCAAGAAATTCCCTTTTTATTTTTAGAGATTTTCACTCTCTTCCTGTTTGGCGATGAGACAGGAAGTTATGTTTCAATGTTTTTATTAAAGTTTTTATACAGTGGTATTTGTACAAAATACAGTTTGTACAGTATATATATATTTGTTTGGTAATATAAACATAGTGCAAATGTAAACCATTGTTTACCACAACGAGGTAACAATCTTGGAAAGAAATAAGAAGGAAAGAACAAAAGGAACTTTACCCTGTCGGACAGTGATGGCTAGTACTTTTTCATAGCTAAGTTTCTAGAGCTCAGTGGCTACCGACCTTTTTCCACTATTATTCTCCGACTCTGTGCCCCCACCCCTGGGGCGAACCCACCCCCATCTTGCTATTCGGGGGGTCATAGGTTTCACCTCCAGGCAGCGGGTGCCCCAGGGACCGGGCTATATCAATCTCTGGTGGCCGGCGCCACCATGTTCCTTAGTTATAGCCCATGAGCACTAGTTATTAGACAGGAAGTTAAAGAGGAACTGCAGTCTACTCACATAATTTAGAATTAAAACATCCTTTGCCATTCTAAAGCTTCCCTCCAACCACTTTGCATATTATTTTATATATACTGTGATTCTGAAATCTCCCTCCACCGAGTCTGGCTGCAGCCATTTTAACTGTGGGCAGCTGAAGCTGCTGCCTGTTCACTTCCTGGATTTACACAGACACACAGTTACACAGTTAGTACAGTTGAATAAAGACACCAGTCCATCCAGTTCAACCTGAGTGAGTGTGGGTGTCTACAATTGTCCCTATCCCTGTACATTGTGTCTCATTTAAGATGCTCATCTATTATATTATTATTTATTTAAGGTACCCATATAGCGCCGTCAATTTACGCAGTGCTCCACTCATACATCGGTCCCTACTCTCAAGGAGCCCACAATCCAAGGTCCCCAAGGACACACAGAGGCACACCTCCAGCTCTGCAGCTCTCACTGGCTCTCTCATGACTCACCCCCCTCTCCCTTCCTGGCAAACTCTCACAAGAGTGAGAGAGAGCTGTGCATGATGTCATAAGCCTAGGCTTTTTACCAGACAAGAAACAGGAAGTGGGCTGTATAAGGTACTTACTGGCAGAAAAAAAATGTTTTACTATCCAAAGTTAAAACAACAACAAGGGCAGAAGATTTAACAGATGAAAAAATGACTAAAGGTCCGCTTTTAGGGGAATCTCTGCAAATGGGACAAAGATGGCAAAAAAATAAAAATCTGACAGGAGTTATAACCCACCCTTTCTCCATCCAAAGGGAAACAAATACATTTTGCCCATATTTCAAAGAATCCCTTTTTAAATGGAACTTAGTGGAAGATATTTTTGTAAAATATTAACTGATAATCGGAAACCTTAATAACATTAATGTCCTAGCTGAGCCAGGTCCAGATCAGGGAAAATGTAGTGCAGCTTACAAGTTTTAAAGGTTTTCTGTACTGAGAAAGATGGAGGCTGCCCATGTGGCATCTCCTGAAAAAGCTTGTTGCCTGGTTGTCTTTGGCTTCAGTACTTACCCCCAAAGCAAAACATGTATGTAAGTTGGAGAGCCTGTTGCCTTTTTTAAATAACGCTATGCCAGAAGCGGAGGACGCCCGTTGACTCCTGGGATTGAGGACGCTGATATCCCAGGAGTCAACGTGAGACCAGAGATGACGTATCTCACCACGGCGACAAAGGGCTAGAAGTGGCGTCATTTAAATAATAAAAAAAAAAAGTACTTGCACAAAAAATATATTTTTTTTCTGAAGCATAAAGACGGAGATATTAGTTACCAGTAGGGCCATGGGTGTTGGATAAGGGTGAATCTCCGCTTTAATGACACCCCATATGCAGTGGTTTGTGGGATTTGAGCCCATTCAAAATGAAGGGCCTCGGTCATAGGTGTGCACAGCCTATTGTATTAGGGCGTGCACCCCAAATCTTGAGCACGCATGACTTTCTCTGCCGTGTGTGAGCCAACCCAAAGAGCGGGCATTTTCCCGGGGCGGCTGCGGTGGGTGCTGGCAGCTTGGCAACCCCAGAGGTAACTATAGTGGGGGGGGGTGGGGGGCTTCTAACAGGCAGCCGAATCACAGCAGCAAAAAATGAATTGGGAGGAGAATGTTTTATTTTGACACATTTTTGGGACCATTGTCATTTATACAGCAATCAATGCTATTTAAATGCATTGATTCCTGTATAAATGACACTGGCAGTGAAGGGGTTAACCACTAGGTGGCAGTGTAGGGGTTAAGTATGCCTAGGGGTGTGTTTCTTACTGTGGGGGGGAGTGGCTGTCAGCTAGTGAATGCTGATCTCTGCTCCAATCACAGGGAGCAGAGATCGGCGTCACTAGTTGCTAGGCAGAACGGGGAGATGCTGTTTATTTCCGCATCTCCCCGTTAAGCCTTCCCGTGAGACGTTAATGTTTTATTTTGAATGTTTTATTTTGACATGTCAAATCGCTGCCTATTGCCGGCAATGGTGTTGTTCCAAGCGGTGCCCCACTGATGCCCAAAAGTAGTTCCTGCACTACGTTTAGGGACTTTGGTGGCAAATTCAATAGACTTTTTTTTTTTTTTAAATCGCACCCGAATTCGCACAGAAATGCGTGTTTGAAATCGTGCAACGTACCCTCCACCAGAGTTTAGTGTTGGAGTGCCACGGGAGCTGAAAGGTGAGTATTGTGCCTTGAGGGGGCGCTGGGCTTTAACGTAAACCTGTTCCTTTTTGCTCTGCCCAGGCAATGCACTGGTTTGCTTCAAATGTAATCCTGGCTTGTTGGCTCTCAAAGTATGTTGGTGAGCTGGCTGTGCTCAAGTCCCAAGGCCTGCAAACCTGCTAGAATATTGGATGGTGTTCTCACGTCGCCTTTAGAATTTATTCATTTTATGTTCTTGGAATATGCAGCTGAAGAAGTGAGAACACACCCAGGTGGTTCAGGGATACAGAGCTAGGTCAGGTAGATCTTTCCAAGAGAATCCCAAAAAAGGTAAATTATTTATAATGTAGTTCTCTGGGTGATATGGGCACAATATTCCTCCCTTGTATCTGCAGTCTCCTCTCCCGCCTAGATCATGGAGTCCTTAATCGGGAGGATACAGAAGGACTTTTTTTTTTTCTACTTCGTTTTTCTTTTGCTTTCTTTTTCTCCTTTTCTGACACCACTATGTTGATATCGGCAGGTTTTTTGCCTTGTGGATTATTGGCACAGATGCCTCAGTTGTAGAAAATGTATTCAGAGATTCTTTCGTGTGTTCATGCTGTTCATTTTTACTGCTTGTCTCTCGACAAGCTCTGGTTTGTTAGTGATTGTAAACAAACATGGTATACTTCCACTATGCAGTTGGTTTTGCACAGAGCAGGCGGGATCCTCCTCTACTTGTGTCCCTCTTTGCTGCTCCTGGTCCCTCCCTCCTTTTGAGTGCCCCCCACAGCCAGCAGCTTGCTACAGGGGCACCCAAGCCGAGTCAGAGCTCCGTGTATCCATTCAGACACTGAGCCCCGACCTGGCCCGCCCCCTCTCTCCCCTGATTGACTGACTTTGACTGGGGAAAAAATCGATTTGAATTTTGAATCGAGTTGAGAGGTCAAATTTTCAGCAAATCGATTTTTACGTTTTTATTTATTTATTTTTTCCCACCAGGACCGGCACTGACTGAGCGCCGCTCCTGAGGAGCTGCAGGCAGGAGTTTTTAGGTGAGGCCGCGGCTTCATCTTACCTGTAGGTCAAAGTGGTCTTTAAGGGTTTACAACCACTTTAACGACCTAGTATTGCACCGGTACCACTTTTTTAAGACTGATACTTTTTTTTTTATGTCGTGTGACAGTGGCACTAATATGCAGCACTGATGACACGTGGACTGTGTCAGTAGTTCCCTGACATCTCCCCTTTGAGACAGGGAAAGGGACTGAGGACACAGATTCCCCAGTCCCTTTCTCTGCAGCCTCAGCTTCACTGAAGATGAATGCACAGGAGACAGAGGCTCCTCTCCATTCATAAACTGAAGCATCGTAAACATAGTGATCACTGACTCTGTGCTTTGGGAAAAGGAAGGACCCGGTAAATGACAGATTTACTGGCTGCTTCCTCCGCTCTCCATCCTGAAAGATTGAGGAGAAAGGGACCGGAGCATGGCACGGAGGGGGACCGGAGGAGCCTGGAGGAGCACAGAGGACACAGGTAGACTGGAAGAGATTACGGGACAGTCAGGGATGATCGATGGGGGGGGGGGGGGAGTTCCAAGCGCCGATCTCCCTGTATAGATTTCAATAAAGCAGCTGTAAGCCGCAGGATGGAGAGGAGGAGAAGCGGCTGTCAGCTGCTTTATTGAACTCTATACAGGGGATCGGTGCTTGTTATTCCCACCACCGCCACACCGATCATCCCCTGACTGCCCAGGTATCGGATCAAGCATCAGAGCATTTGCCCGAGTACAAGTTGTTGGATAGCAACGGGCAAATGTTCAGTATCGGCACCGATACTAGTATCCGTATCAGTGCAACCCTAATTAACGACCTCTCCAAACAGCTCCCAAAACGTAATGCGATTGCCTGGCAAAAATGCTTCACATATTTATGTTCGGTGGTCCTTCACTGACCATTATTATCTATGTCAGGGACTTGCATTACTCCTAACCCTTCCTGCGGAGGAGGTGATTTGGTGCAGCCGGGGACCGCTCCAAAGCTGCAGGTAGCAATAACTGTCGGGTGCCTGAGTTGTAACTCAGCTGCTAAGGCTGCTTTTTTTAATTACCATACAATGTGGTACTATTGGTTTTGTTTTGCACACAATATGGTCTTCGCTGTAATTGGCATGAATAGAACGACATAGCCCGAGCATTCATGAAATAGTCGATAGTCTTTCATCTGCAGTACAGCGCGGCAGCACTCTGGCTGTCATCCAGCATTGACTTACATTTACAGTGACGATTGGAATCACTTAAGTCTCTCCCTAATATACAGCCCTGGAGCCTGACCAGTTACTTAAAGAAAAAAAACGAGAGCCGGGGCAATTATTGGGTGCCGACTCATCTAATAACAGATTGTGAAAACAAAATTGCATCTATATAGACAGCCTGTACAGCTCTGTCTTGGGAGACGGATTTCTTCACAGTTTATCAGAGATAAGTAAAGGGGGTTTCTAAAGTGGTTATAAAACCTAAACACTTTTATCTAATACATTCCCTGCATTAAAGAAGTTCACCTTTTGTGAACATGTTGTCTGTTCCACCCGTTTTTTAGGGTGGAACAAGTAACCTGTTCCCAATGCTGCAGCTGCTGCCCGATTTCCCCCTCCTTGTGACAGCAGTACGGGGAGAAGTTCCCTGTACTAGCTGTCACTTTTTGTAATCAGCGTGGCTGTGCGGAGCTCCACCCACACAGCTGCGTCATTCACTCACACAGCGTAGATATTTGCCAGCACACCAAGGATGGGTACAAAGTGGCATCCAAATGGGTAGTTTATTGCATGATCACAACACAAGAAAGGTGCAACGTTTCGGAGTCCCACAGGACCCCTTCATCAGGCATGTGATAAATGTGCATTCACACAAATAGCTCTGTGTGTGAATGAACTACAAGCCCCCCCCCCCCCCCCCCGACATTGATGAATCATTGGCCCGGGACTTGCTGGTAGGTTCCCACATATACGCACCCTAAACCCGTAATTAGGCAGTGGGTCGCCAGTACCAGTACATCGCTTTGTCTACAGTGGCCGCTCATTGTACTGCGGGCGATCGTTAAAGCGGTTGTAAACTGCGTATGTTGCAAAAAAAAAAATGGCATAATGTGCTAGTATGCATCGCACCTTGGAACAATGCCCTCCAGCACTGTAATGTCACCGCTGAGAGGGCTGACATGTTCCCCCTGTCTTCCGGGTTTGCTTGCTGTGGCTATGTGATTGGTCGGAGCTGCGATGCCGCGACGTCGCATGCGCGCGGGAGCCCTTGGTTTCGGCTCAAAGCTGTGACATTTTGGCAAGGTATGATGTCACTGGCTGCATGCATGGTGAATATCTCGGTGCTCATTTAGGAGAGATTTATTATAGGCTTACCTGTAGGTAAAAATGATCAAGCGGGCTTTACTACCGCTTTAAGTGGTTTATCATACACCCGTGTGAGGACTGCGTTTTGCCTGTACGGGTGTTTTTTTTTTTTTTTTTTTTTAAAGTCAGCAGCTACAAATACTGCAGCTGCTGACTTTTAAAATAATGACACTCACCTATCACAGGGTCCAGCGATGTCGGCACCCGAGGCTGAATCGGTCCACTTTGTGCAAAACCCTTGCACAGAGGAGAGAAGTATGAAATGTTTATTTGAAGAAAAAAACAAAACAAAGCCTTACAATCACTCTAAGTATACCCATGTGAATGAGGCCTAATTGGGCTTGTTGACCTTCAGCAGGTAGGTGAAAATCGAATGTGGCTGCAGCCAATGTTGCATAAGCATGGTGGAACTTAGAAGTAAACACCTTCTGAAAGCCATCTGGCACAGAAGCGTTTTGTGCTGTACCCACTTCGTACCGAGCTCTAGGGCTCACTTACACCGGGCATATTTCCAAGCATTTCATATTTGACCATACGGAATGCATGCTATATCCATTTTCTGCTACCACCCTGCACCCAGGAAAGGTCCTGCAAGGTGTTTTTCTGTGCAGTCCCATTCATGTCTGTTAGAATGCTTTTATTACCACAAGGAAATGAGCTTCATAATGCATGACAACGCCTTAATGCACTGCATGGTATGCTGCAGTCTACAGGACATTTACATTGTCAGGATCCGTGATATCATGCATCTTTTCCTGCTAGCTATAGAGCAAAGTTCTTCTTCAGCCCCAATCTACTTCTTCCCGGGTTCCCCACCGACGCTTCTGGCCCCTCCCCCTTGCCGAGTCCCCCCCCCCCCCCCCAGCTGCTTGCTTTGGTGGGACTTGTGTGTTCTTGTTCCAAGCCGCCTCTGTGTATCTATAGCAGATAGCTGCACAGTCCTGCCCCCCCCCCCCCACCGCGTGCTTCCACCTCCTGCTGCTATGTCTCAGCCAATGAGGAGTGAGAGACCCATGAATCGCTGGATTGGGCCTGAGTAAGTATCAGCGGGGGCTGTGGAGGTAGCTGCCACACTGAAGGTTTTTTATCTTCATGCATAGAATGCATAAAGGTAAAAAAAACTTGTACCACTTACAACCACTTTTTAATTATTAATTTCTGAAAGTAAACTCGCTCATCTATCCCTGTCTCCATGCTGTATTTTTCAGAAAATTTTCTTTGAAACCCAGTCCCCCTTAGCATTTCTGGCTGTGGCCATCTTGAGTAAGGGCAGATGGTTCATGTAGCTAGCATTTACTGCCTGGAATCCACCTGCCTTTAGCTTGGGCATGCTTAGCCGAGAAAGTACCCCATATACCCCCGTATATCCCATGGAGACTCCTGGGATATATGATATCATTTTGGCCTAGGCCAGAAACCAGGAAGTATCTGAAGGAATGAAAAAAAAAAAAAAAAAAAAAAAAAAGTTTACGCCAAGTGAATGATATAATTTTATCAAATACAAATAGTCAATGTTTGAGACAGTAAAGTTCTGCTTTAATACTTTTTTTTTGTTTTTTTACATGTAAGCAATGCAAGAACCTGATTTTGACTTTGTATAAACAATTATCTGTACAGCAGAGCTCATATTGGGAGTGGGAGAAGCAGCAAAAGAAGTCGAAAAGGTGTTCTGCAGTACAAGAAGCATTCTGATAGGTAAAAGCAGAGTAACGGACAAGCTCATCGGTCTGCTGCTTCCCCTTTCATATGACATGCTGCCGGAGGGGTAAGACTTAAGTGTTAAAGTGGTAGTAAGACCCACCTTGTTTACAGGTAAGCCTATAATAAGGCTTACTTGTAGGTACAGTAAATGGCTCCAAAACGTGCACCTTTTTTAGGAAATATTTACAATAGTAGCAGCGGGTGTCCTCACCGGAGCATGCGCTCTCAGTGGACGTGTTCACATGCTTAGGAGTGATGTCGTCGCGGCTCGGCCTCTCAAACAGCCGAAGCCCGTGAACCCTGAAAGAAGGCCGGGTGAATATGGAAGCCCTGTCAGCGGTGACGGCACGCTGCTGGAGGGCTTTGTTCTTGGGTAAGTCTTTCATAATGTGCTAGTATGTGATGCATACTAGCACCCTGTGCAAGCCATACTTCCTTGCAGGGTAATACCTTATTTTTTTTATTTTTTAATAGAAGCTTTATTACCGCTTTAATTATTCTGCCTGTTTGTGTCTGTGTCAGATATAATTACCATTTAGCTCTTACCTGCACCATCACTAGACTGAGAGACCCAGGTAGCGTTGGATATGTTGTTTCTACACAGAAAGTGTCAGTTCTTAGGAGACCATTTTTTGGAGTTTTATTTTTTTATTTTTTTTCACGGTTTACTACTGCTTTAACTGCAGCAGAGAAGAACCAGGACAGTGCTTTGTGAGAGCGGTTTAAATCTCAGAACAGGGTAGACCAATACAAATCCTTTCACAGTTTGAAGTGGTTGTAGAGCCTTAAAGTGTTACTAAACCCAGTAATATGAAAATAGTTTCTCAGCCCCCCCACAATGCCCACAGCTTATAAATCATCTTTTTACATTAAAATGCTGCCACTATATACTCTTTTTGCTGATCTATATACCACGGTCACATGATAAACTGAACAGTTTGTCCAGTCCTGATTTTTCAGGTAGGAGGAGATTTCCACTACAGCCTGTATACACTCCCACATGCGTGATGTCAATATCATGTGACCTGAAAGGTTCAACTGAAACAGGAAATGTTCTCTCCAGCGATAGAGACTAAACTGAGCATGTGCAGGACAGCTACCCTCACTATATTATATGGTCTTGCCAAGATGGACAGTGCAGGAGGGACGGATCTCTCCATATAGTGTCAAAGAACCTTTTTTAAACAATGCAGAGGATTTACTGTTGTGGGTTTAGTAACACTTTAAGGTTTTTCGACCTTAAAGGGGTTGTAAGCCCTTGTTTTTTCACCTTAATGCATCCTATGCATTAGGGTGAAAACTTCTGGCAGTGACCGCCCCCCCCAAACCCCCGTTTTTTACTTACCTGAGCCCTCGAACTTGATCCACAGGGGCATGCCGCCTCTCTGCCCAGGGTTCTCGGTTCTTGATTGGATAGATGGCAGCGCAGCCATTGGCTCCCGCTGCTGTCAATCAAATCCAATGACGCAGGGGGGGCGGGGGTGAGTCCTGCATTCGGCCTCTATGGGCGCAGAATGCTGGACTCAAGAGCGCGCCCGCAAATTAACCCCCCGGGAGAGAGCTTCTCCTAGGGGGTTATCTGATGTGGGGAGGAGCCGTGAGAGCCGCAGAGGGACCCCAGAAGATGAGGTTCGGGGCCACTTTGTGCAAAACGAGCTGCACAGTGGAGGTAAGTATATGTTTGTTTATTAATTTTTTTTTAATTTTTTTTTTTTTTTCAAATGAACCTTTAGTGTCACTTTAATGCATTGGGGTAAAAAACCTTCTGTGCTGCAGCTTCCCCCCCCCCTTTTTTACTTAAGCCCGATCCAGCGATTTGCATGATTGCAGTGGCTCCAGCCGCTGTCGCTCTCCTCATTGGACAGATTGATAGTAGAGGAAGCCACCGCTATGTCAATCAAAAGCTTTGACGTGGGGGGGGGGGCTCGGGTGGCGCGCGAATCCCACTTTCATTGTTAATAGACGCAGCAGCGGGATTCGGGAGCGAGCCCACGTGGGTGCCCTCATGGAAAGTGACTTTCTACGGGGGCCCCTGATGAAGAGGCTGGGGCCTGGAGTGCCGCTGCGGTACCCCAGAAGAGAATCGGGAGTTGCTCTGTGCCAAACCATTGCACAGATTGTTTATTTTTTTATATATATATATATTATAGTTTTTTTTAAATGTGAAGGTTTAGTATCGCTTTAAATTGGCTCCTTATACGTGTGTTTTATCTCTGTATTATGTGGTTTGTCTGAAGTTCAGCTGTTACTTCTGGATATGAGATGCGTGTTGTGCTTGAACAGGACTGGCCGTGTTCCTGAAGGTTTAACATCTCATTTTGGTTGCTGTGTTGCGTTCCAGTCGCTGTAAAAGTTTCTGTACCTTAATAAGCCGCTTTGCGCTCCGGCTGTGAGCGTTATATAATGCAGGAATGTGCTACCCGTGCCCTCTTCCTTTTGGTAATGGTGCAGAGCATACCAAGAACCTTTTATTGAAGCACAAGCACCCTCTCCAGACTGCCAGATTTTTCTTCTTTGTGTAAGTCGGCTTCTCAAGGAGAGAGACAGGTTTGTGTAAATCTTATGGTATTGAAACATTCTGAGAAACTTCATTTGATTTTCAATGGTCTGTGAACAATACAAGAGAACTTGGTCATTAGTTCTTCATACCAAATTAGGGTAGCACTGGGCAATCTGGACGTCTAAAAGGCTGGCCATACATTAGAGGAACTGCAGTCTGCTTGCATGATTTGTAATAAAAACATCTTTGCCATTCTGAAGATTCCCTCCAACCACTTTGCATATTTTATATATTTGTGTGTGTGTGTGTGTGTGTGTGTGTGTGTGTATATGTATATGTATATATATATATATATATATATATATATATATATATATATATATATATATAATATATATATATATATATATATTACACACGCACACGTTTATGTTATATATATATATATATATATATATATATATATATATATATATATATATATATATATATATATATATATATAATATATATTACACACGCACACGTTTATGTTATATATATATATATATATATATATATATATATATATATATATATATATATATATATAAATATATATATATATATATATATATATAATATATAGAGAGAGAGAGAGAGCGCGACTGTGATTCTGTACTTGCCAAATATGCTGCAGAAATCTCCCTCCACTGAATCTGTCTGCAACCATTTTAACTCTGGGCAGCTGAAGCTGCTGCCTCTTCACTTCCTGGATTTAAACAGACACACAGAGGCACACCTCCAGCTCTGCAGCTCCCTTTGGCCGTCTGACTCATCCCCTCCCTTCCTGGCAAACTCTCATGTGAGAGAGAGAGCTGTGCATGTCGTAAGCCTAGGCCAGTGATGGCGAACCTTGCACCCCAGATGTTTTGGAGCTACATTTCCCATGATGCGCCACTACACTGCAGAGTGCCAGAGCATCATGGGAAATGTAGTTCCAAAACATCTGGGGTGCCAAGGTTCGCCATCACTGGCCTAGGCTAATGACCAGACAAGAAACAGGAAGGAGTCTGTATAAGGTATTTACCGGCAGAAAACAAAATGTTTTACTATCTGACCTGGACATTTCATAGATAGGCAACTCCTATCCTCATGTTGATTAGTGGTTCCACATTAATAACTACTGCAGTAGGGAACAGACACAAAAGATACACTCCGCATCTTTCCAAATAACTGTTCTGCTTTATTATGACACAATTGAAGGTTTTTATACACAATGATTAAGTAGGTATCACATTAATATTACAATTGTACGTTTATGGTGACAAGGGGCGTAACATAGGCAGGCTAATTCTAATCAGGACTCGAAAGAATGAAAACATTATTAGTGCCCTGGGCACAGTGAGGGCAGTGTGCAATACATACAAAATAGAATACAATTATATACAGAATTTACAAATCTCCTTTACACTATCCAATGTTAAAACAACAAGGGCAGAAGATTTAATAGATTGAAAGATGAAAAAAAAATTACTGAAATTCCACTTTAAGCTATTTTCTATCCTTCAACCACGGAGTGAGGGGGTTAACTGTGTGCCTAACAAGTGTAACGTGTGCTGCTTTTACTTATTAATCTGGCTGTTTTTCCCCCCTGCTTTTCAGGGAGAAGAAACAGCCAGATCACTGTTCTGTGTGTTGTGTAAGCACAGTGTGATTGTACACAGCCTACCACCAGGTTTCAGCTGAAATCATTGGCTAAAATCTGCTACCAAACCCGTGCCGCGTCCAATCGCAGCACGGGTCGGCAGGGTCCCAAACCCGGAGGCAAGCGTTGCCGAGCTTGCACCTGCCGCTCGCTCACTGTGTATTTACTGTGAGTGGTTGGCAAGTGGGTAATAAAAGAAGTAGTTTGTTTAAACCAGCAAAGCCCAAACAATCTATTTACGTTTACATGAAACCAGGAATTGGGCTTTAATCTACTGAAATGCAGGGTTTGGGTGGAGTGAAGATAGCATGTTTTTTTTTTATCAGTACAATAAAAGGAAAAAAGGTCATTCATTGTATGTTCCATTTCTGGAATTTACTTGCATATTTCTGGAACAGAACTTGCAGTAACCTTCTAGATGAGGTACACATGAGGTATGCGTCTTTAAGCCTTTTACTGTATGCGTGTTTAATGTTTATCTGCCTGACTCAGGCTGGAGGTATTGTGCTTCCTATTATTTGCAGTTTGAGTTTCTCGCTCCTGTGTGTTGACCTCTTAGTCATTGCTAGGTGTGTCTGATATGTGTGGAGCCGGCACCCGGGGGAGGAGCCGGCGCTGAAGGTTCGGACTGTCTACGTAGGATGTTCGTAAACAGTAAGAGTTTCCTTGCGATGACTCACGAAAAACAAACTTATAGGGGTTGATCCCGTCTAATGGAACTATACGCATGAAAGGTTGAGTGTACCTAAACTTCAAATTGAGTCCTATAAAAGAGCAGGTGATAACTTTTAAAAAGCCAAACGTCGAGGTCGGACCAATAATTTTTCACAAAAATGTGGATTTTTTTTGGGGAACAGAATTTTTTTTAAATGCAACTCTTTACGCCAAAATTGTACACTGTAATTCAAATATGTCAAACACAAGGCCTGTGGGCCGAATCCAGCCTGCCAGGCCTTGTCATGTGACCCTCAATCCCAGTTTTGCAGCAGGAACGTGGTGAAACTCCATTCCGCCACCTCCAGCACTTGCCCCCCGCTCCCGCTGTCACTTGGAAACACAGAAGCCTTCTGTGAACTCTGCGCACTCTCTCCGCCACGCGCCCCTGAGCTATGCACGCTCTGTCTGCCGCACGCTTTGTCCGGTGAGCCCTCTGTCCGGCACGTGCCCCTGAGCCCTGAGCCCTCTGTCCGGCGCGCGCCCCTGAGCCCTCTGTCCGGCGCGCGCCCCTGAGCCCTGCGCGCTGTGTCCGACGCGCGCCCCAGATACAACCGGCCCTTTGAGGGAAATCGCACTGCTAAGGTGACCTGCATTTAAATTGAGTTTGACACCCCTGCTTTTGTCCATGAGATTGTTTTGCCTTTTGTGGGAACAAAACTGCTGAAGAAACGGCTTACAAATTCCATGCATTTTGCTTTTAGTCTAATGGATTTGGCCCAGGTGTGTGCCCCATGCCTTACCTCGGGGGCCGTGCAGTGGCATGATCTGTTACCCAGTGGACACAGCTGAAAATGGATCAGAGTACTGAGCCTGCCCTGATACCATGTGATCGTTGTGACCAATCAGTGATCACACGTCAATAGTACATAATGGCTTTCATTCATAGTCATCAATTGTGTACTATTGTGATCTCTTTGATTGGTCACAGTGATCGCATGGTACAGAGGCCAATAACGGTGGATTGTACTAATTTAATTTTTATATATATATATTATAAAATTATTTTGATATGTTGCCTAGAGCAGTAGGATATAAATAACTTCCACATCACTACTGTTCACATATTGGAACAAGAGGCAGTAATTGGTTAATAACTTTCAATTACAATATGGCTTATATCGCAATTGTATATGCTAGATTTTTATTTGCTTTTTTTTTTTCCCCCCCCCATGAAAGTGGGCTCATCCTTTAGGCTCTGTTCACACCAGAGTGTGTGATTATTTTTTTTTTAGGCAAAAAGTTGCGCAATTTTTATACAGGTCAAAAGGTTACCACTGTAAAAGAATAGAAAAACGCCTGTAATTTGCCAAAAAAAGCGCAGGAGTTTTGCTTTAGGTGACGGAACGCTCAGATGTGACCAGGGGCCATTAAATTGAATGGGATTTGTCTTGTTGGGTATTTTTTAGAGCTGAGGCATATGCCCCGTACACACGATCGGAAATTCCCCCAGCAAAAGTCCGATGAGAGCTTTTGGTCGCAAATTCTGACCGTGTATGTATACTCCATCGGACATTTGCTGGCGGAATTCCCGCCAGCAGAAGATTGAGAGCAGGTTCTCTCTTTTTCGATCGGAAAAAGTTCTGATCGGAAATTCCAAACATCTGTACCAATTCCGACGTGCAAAATTCCTACGAATGCCGGGAAACAATTCGACATATGTTTGAAAACATCAAACTTAATTTTCCCGGCTCGTTGTAGTGTTGTATGTCACTGCGTTCTTGATGGTCGAAAGTTCCGAAAAACCTTTTGTGTGACTGTGTGTATGCAAGCCAAGCTTGAGCGGAATTCCATCGGAAAAACCATCCAAGTTTTTTTCCGACGGAAATTCCGCTAATGTGTACAAAAACGCTGAGGTGTGAAGTTGTGAACGGAGCTTTTGAAGGGAGGTTTGAAACATGGCAGAACTTCGGCATCGGTTGTCCCCATAAGGAAGTGTCTCCTCACTTCTTGTCCTGGTAGCCGGTAAAATGAGGTCCAATCAAAAAGCAACATTTCATTTTCATTCTGAATTTCAGACCTTGGATTTTATTTTTTCCTGTAGAAAGGGTCGTGTTATTTATAATGCTTTATGGAGTTTCATTATGTGGAGGTTGTAGCTGTAAATATAGTTCAGAGTACTTTGAAGGAAAGTCCCGTTATCACCTCATTTGTTTGAACATCTCGGTTTTGTGTACTTGTTTCTCTCTGTGTTCTTTAATGGGCACGGCTCTCGGCTGGCACCTTAATTCGTCACACTGGCTCCTGTGTCGGTCTGCCTGGCTCCTGGTTCCTCCTGGCTCCTGGTGTCTAATTATCTCTACTTGTAAAGGAAATCTTTTCTGTCTTCTCCTCTCTTCACTGTCTACTTCCTACATATTCTGTGTAAATAAGGTTTGGGGATTCCGCTACACTGGCACAACTTGCCTAGCTCATATAATGGTCAATATCAAAACGGGTGGATTTGATTTAAATCACTAGTAAAAAAGGCTTGATTTAAAGTGGTTGTAAACCTTTACAAACCACTTTGGCCTACAGGTAAACCTAGATTAAGGCTTACCTGTAGGTCCAATAAATATCCCCTAAACCTACATGGTTTAGGAGATATTTAGAAAAAAAGAGGCATTGCTGTCTACAGCGCATTCGATGTAGACAGCGGCGCACTGAGCATGCCGAGATCACGGCGATATGCAGCTCTCGTGCGCATGCGCGGGAGTGACTTCATCGCCGCTCCAGCGAATGACAGAGCTGGAGCGGCAAGATCCGGAAATCACTCCGGGATTGATGGCGGAGGAGGAGGTCGTGGATGAGGGTCGCTTCGGGGGCTTCGTTCTCAATTCATAATGAGCTAGTATGCTATGCATACTAGCTCATTATGCCTTGGCCTTGCAGGTTCTGTTTTTTTTTTTTTTTTAATTTTTAAAGCGCAACTGTAATCTCCGTCCCGCTGTTGGCCCCTCCTCCTGACCCGCTGTTGGCTCCTCCTCCTGACCCGCTGTTGGCTCCTCCTCCTGACCCGCTGTTGGCTCCTCCTCCTGACCCGCTGTTGGCTCCTCCTCCTGACCCGCTGTTGGCTCACCGACTGTCCCATTCACTTTAATGGGATGGGTCAAGGGATGTGGCGGCAGCAGGTGAGTGGAATCCGCTAACAGTCGCTGCCATGATGGATTTGAAATGACAGGTGCTCTTTAAATGTAAGGAATGTAAACTTATTCTTGCTGGTAGTTAGGGCTTTTCTTTAATATTTGCAAACAAAATGAAGTTTTCATATTAAGAATAATAAGCTGTCAGGTTAGTAAAACAGCGATATCAGAACTGATTCAATCATACAGTTTG
The DNA here is from genome assembly GCA_028564925.1 of Lithobates sylvaticus. Classification (NCBI taxonomy): domain Eukaryota; kingdom Metazoa; phylum Chordata; class Amphibia; order Anura; family Ranidae; genus Lithobates; species Lithobates sylvaticus. Next base: position 12,682,176 of record CM053037.1, on the reverse strand, counting down.
TAGTGTACATAGATTTGCAAAACAATGGGATAAATGAATATTCCTGAACGTTATCTCATGGTTATTGTGAAATTGTGTGACTGTATCAATGCAGTGCATGTTATCTCAGCTTGCAGAGCTTGGATTCATTGAATGAGTTTAAAAAAATGTAAATATTGCAGAATATACAGCTTCATGCTACATACTGTAACTAAGCTCCATTTCATGCTGAATAAATTATTATTGTATCTTAGTTTTCAATTTATCTTTTAGATTTTTACTCCAAAAGCATTTTAGTTAAAATTTTGATAATCAAAAAAATCTTATTTAAATAAACAAAATATTATATATAATATAAACAAATATATATATATATATATATATATATATATATATATATATATATATATATATATATATATATATATATATATTATTTTTTTTTATTTTATTACTGTACGTATTAAACTAAAATCATTCTGGTGTCGTATGAGAATTTTTTTTTTTCTTGTGCTTGTCCCTGTATAATTTCGCTTTGAACTGTGGTGATCGTCTCTCGAAAGCTGTAAACAAGGCAGCGATCAGATTATCGTACGATCACTTCGAAAGTGGTATTTTTCGTCCAATTTTCTGATCATGTGTGATTACAAACAAATCCTTTTTAAAAATACATTTCTCTATACTCACCTGCTCTGCTCTGGAATTGCACAGAGGGGCCCTGAACCTCCTCTTCTCGGGTCCCCCGGTGGCATCCTGGCTCCTCCTCCCTGTGGAGAGCCCCCGATGGGAAGTCTGCTCACTCCTGAGCCCCACTGGTGTGCCCATTGACGCAGACAGCGGGACTCAGCCCTGCCCCCTCGTCACTGGCTTTGATTGACAGCACTAGAAGCCAATGGCTCTCTGTGCCCCAGCAATGGCAGTGAGACCTAAAAGTGAGGGAGAAAAGATCTGCAGACGTGCACAGCGCTGGATTAAATGAGGGCTCAGGTAAGTAAAAGGGGGGGGCGGGGTTGCCAAAACCGATGCCTAAACATCCACACCTGTACCTGCAACCACCCGCACAGAAAAACACTGGATGGACTGGAAATCACACTTGCACTGGGAACTGCGCTGCACATGAAGTTCCCATGTGGGCTACGATTCCAGAAATGGTGCAGGGACCTTTTTCTCTGCATTTCCGGAGAGACGGCAGCCCAAACTAATGAGAAAACTTTAGGAATGTTAATATAGAAAAGCCAAACTGTGATTAGGGTTATCCAATGAACACAAAGTGGTTTCTGGCAGATTCAGTAGAACAGAACACAATAGAACCTGTGTGGACATAAAGGGAAACGGAAATTAGGAAGAAGAGCTACTTATTTCTTTATATTTGGCAGAAACCTATAAATTAGTTATATATTATAGTATATTTCTGCTTTTATTAATAGCAACTTTTTTTCCTTCCTTCAGTTTGGGGCGGAGTTTCGGCGATTCGCTCTGGAACGATCTAAGCCCGGGAAGTTCGATGAATTCTATGGATTACTCCAGCATGTGCATAAAATCCCCAACGTGGATGTACTTGTTGGTTACGCCGATGTTCACGGGGACTTACTGCCAATCAACAATGATGACAACTACAATAAAGCGATAACGACCGCCAACCCGCTACTGAGGATATTCCTACAGAGAAAAGGTAATTACTTAATTAAAAAAAGTTACTTGAATTCTAACTATAAATTCGAAGCCCCAGCTGTTCCACTGGCAAAACAATTTAAATTAATGTTCTGGTATGACTTAAGATGGTTCCTGTGGGGGAGACTTCCTTTAACTGTTTTCCATTGATTTGTGTCATAAAAGACCGGAAATAAGGCTAAATAACCTATACAGTACCTGGCTTTGATTCTGCCAGTCACCTTTCTTCACTCTTCTAAACTGACCATACAATTTACAGAAGCTGATCTGTGATAGTGTGGTCAGTTTTTATTCTTTGGCTGACAATTCAGAGGTACAGGACATTGTGCAGACACACATCATGCTTGCATTGGGTAGTTCATTCACGCCCAACCAATGCCAACCTGTGGCGCACGCCCCCTGCTTGAGTGCAGCCGATCTGCGATCACAGCCTGCCTCTGGCGCACGCCCCCCCCTTCCCTGCTCGATCACAGCCTGCCTCTGGCGCACGCCCCCTCCTCCCCTGCTCGCTCACAGCCTGCCTCTGGCGCACGCCCCCTCCTCCCCTGCTCGATCACAGCCTGCCTCTTTCGCACGACCCCCCTCCCCTGCTCGCTCACAGCCTGCCTCTGGCGCATGCCCCCCTCCCCTGATCGATCACAGCCTGCCTCTGGCGCACGCCCCCCCCCCCCTGCTCGATCACAGCCTGCCTCTGGCGCACGCCCCCCTCCTCCCCTGCTCGCTCACAGCCTGCCTCTTGCGCACGCACCCCTCCCCTGCTCAATCACAGCCTGCCTCTGGCGCACGCCCCCCCTCTCCCCTGCTCGCTCACAGCCTGCCTCTTGCGCACGCCCCCCCCTCCCCTGCTCGCTCACAGCCTGCCTCTTGCGCACGCCCCCCCCTCCCCTGCTCGATCACAGCCTGCCTCTGGCGCATGCCCCCCTCCCCTGATCGATCACAGCCTGCCTCTGGCGCACGCCCCCCCTCCCCTGATCGATCACAGCCTGCCTCTGGCGCACGCCCCCCTCCTCCCCTGCTCGATCACAGCCTGCCTCTTGCGCACGCCCCCCTCCCCTGCTCAATCACAGCCTGCCTTGCGCACGCCCCCCCTCTCCCCTGCTCGCTCACAGCCTGCCTCTGGCGCACGCCCCCCCCCCCTCCCCTGCTCGATCACAGCCTGCTTCTGGCGCACGCCCCCCCTCCCCTGCTCGATCACAGCCTGCCTCTGGCGCACGCCCCCCCTCCCCTGCTCGCTCACAGCCTGCCTCTTTCGCACGCCCCCCCTCCCCTGATCGATCACAGCCTGCCTCTGGCGCACGCCCCCCTCCTCCCCTGCTCGCTCACAGCCTGCCTCTTGCGCACGCACCCCTCCCCTGCTCAATCACAGCCTGCCTCTGGCGCACGCCCCCCCCTCTCCCCTGCTCGCTCACAGCCTGCCTCTTGCGCACGCCCCCCCCCCCTCCCCTGATCGATCACAGCCTGCCTCTGGCGCACGCCCCCCCTCCCCTGCTCGATCACAGCCTGCCTCTGGCGCATGCCCCCCCCCTTCCCCTGCTCGAGCACAGCCTGCCTCTGGCGCACCCCCCCCCCCCCCCGCTCGAGCACAGCCTGCCTCTGGCGCACGCCCCCCCCCCCCGCTCGAGCACAGCCTGCCTCTGGCGCACGCCCCCCTCCCCGATCACAGCCTGCCTCTGGCGCACGCCCCCCCCTCCCCTGCTCGATCACAGCTTGCCTCTGGCGCATGCCCCCCCCTTCCCCTGCTTGATCACAGCCTGCCTCTTGCGCACGCCCCCCCAACCCCCCCCCCCCCCGCTCGAGCACAGCCCGCATCTTGCCTCAGGCTGAACAGTCTATGGAATACAAGTACAGTGTGTGTCCTGTAACACCGCCCCTGACTATCAGGAAGAAGAAATGCACAGTCACATGACGGAATCTTCAAACCTTGTAAAAAAAAAAGTATGAAAAATCATTCTGCTACATAAGCAAAAAACTTTGTGGTGCCTGCATAGGTATAACTTTTATTAGATCGTGTCTTACCCCATTGTATGTTCACAGCCACTTGGAATTTTATCCGATTCCTCTAATTTGGCTGAAATTCTTAGTGTATAATGCTTCCGGCTTGGCCGGTTGACTGTTTAGATGGAGGACATTTTTTTTGAATGACATCCCTTTATGTATGGCCAGCTTAAATCTTACAGAGAATTCTCGGATCGTCTGTACAAATACTGTGTGCAGAAAATACTCGGTGCAAGGGGTGTGGCTTGGCCGGTCTGTGTCCGTAGGGTAGCGTGGTATATAAATAGAATGTGTGTTTAGTGAGTAGTTTCCTTTTACAATTCGAATACTACTAGATATGTGTTCAAGCCTCAGAATACAATAGATTTCTTAATGCATCACTGCTTGTACTTTATTATATAATCCACACACCTGCTAGTTCAAAGTGGAAGAAAAGGCCAAGCAATACCAAACAAGGCAGCGTTTACCTGTCCCCTCCCCCTTTTTGCTTCTACAGTCCTGCCTACATTTTAAAATCTAAATTTTTTTTTCACATGACTGCGCAATGTCTTCTCTATGTAAAGTGGAGGTCCAATGACGGGCTCTCCATTCCATAGAGCAGTGATGGCAACTGCTGGCTTCTCTTCCTGTAGCTCATGTCATGTGTGGAGGTCCCTCCCAATACCCGCGCCAGAATTGAGCGATGGAAGCTTGGCGGTCAAGTGACCGTATAGAAATAATGCTGAACTTTGCCTTTCAGTATGACATGCAAGAGGAGGGAATATTTTAATTATTTTATCCTTCCTTCTACTTAAAGCGGTATTAAAGCAAACATTCATTCTAAGGACTGGTAAGCTACGATATATTACATTACAGGTTGCGCTGGTATCGGTGCTGAAATTAGGCGTTTGCACGGGTATGAGTAGTCATGCCAATGCACTGATACCGGAAACTGTTTTCTTCTGGCCCGGTGCTTTTAGCGGGATTTCCCCACTAACAGCTGAAATGTAAAGAAAAGAATGCCGGCAATTATTGGTTGTTAAAGAGGAGATCCAGCCTAGGTGAAAAAAAAATCTAAGTCAGCAGCTGCAAATATTTGCAGCTGCTGACTTTTAATATTGGGGCACTTACCTGTCCAGGGATCCCACTATGTCGGCACCCCAGACAATCTTCTTTTTGACTCCCGTTTGCTGCCGGCCGCCATTCCTGGTAAGGGAGCCAGGCAGTGTGAAGAAGCCTTTCGGCTTCACTGCTGGTTCCCTACTGCGCATGCTCGAAGCGAGCTGCACTTTCTAATTGGCCCGGCGGCGAGGGAAGGAGGAGGGGGGGGGGGGCGAACTTCCGGGAGATTGGGCCGCGGCCTGTCTCCCGAAAGAGGGGAAGGGGACCTGTCAAACCGGTCCCCGTTCCCCCCCTGAAAGGTGTCAAATGTGACACCGGAGGGGGGAGGAAGCGTATAAGCGGAAGTTCCACTTTTGGGTGGAACTCTGCTTGAGGGAGAGGGGACGCCGCGTCCTTAACAACCAATGACATTTCATCTGTCCATGGGATTCTCCTCCCCTCTTGCCAGCTTTAACTCTCCTGTCCTGAAGGACAGAGAGAGCAGCGCCATCCAAGTACAGTATGACCGCAATTTAATGTATAAAAGGTAAGAAATACACTCAGAGTGTTAAACTATTCCAGCATAAATGATGAATTGGGTGGTCTTTTGCTCTACTCTCGGATGGTAGCCGCTGGTTTGTCGGTGGTCAGAGGTCCAGGGGCGCTGGTGGCTCCCAGCAATTCCTGGTAAACTCTGAGAATCTCGGGGGGCACTAATCACTCGGAAGTGATGTCATCAGTGTTGTGATGTTAACTGGCGCTAAGATGACTAAACCTGCATCGGGCTATGCTTGATACGTTATTTAACCCGCGTTTTGGCGTGCAGTTTTCATGCACTTGGCGTTTTTTGTGTGTTTTTTTTTCTTCTTAAAGTGGTTGTATACCCTTAAATTCAACTTGCACCTACAGGTAAGCCTAGATTAAGGCTTACCTGTAGGTACAAGAAATATCTCCTAAACCTGCACGGTTTAGGAGATATTTGAAAAGAACGTTTTACAACGTTGTCTACGGCGCTTGCGCGCCGTAGACAACGGTGCATTTACAGGGTTAATCCCCATTCACAACTGCGGCTCACCGCAGTTGAAGTGTCCCGCGCGCATGCGTGGATCGATGTCCTTGCCGCTCTGGCCAATCACAGCGCTGCAGCGGCGCTGTGATTGGCCGGAGCGGCGATACCCGGAAGGGTATCTGTGGAGAAATGGATGCGGCTGGAGGGGGAGAAGAGGACGGCGTCGGGTCCCCCGATCTAAGGTAAGTGATGCATAATGAGCTAGTATGCTAGTCATACTAGCTCATTATGACTTTGTCTTGCAGGTAATGTACAAAAAAAAACGGGTATACAACGCTTTAAACACATTGTATATAGCTGGTTGCTAAGGAGCGGGCCGGGGAAGGCGACTGCTGCGTCCTTAACAACCGATGAGTCTTGAGGCTTCTCTGCTGACAGCTGAAAAAAAAAAAAGAAATTGTGGCAAAAACAAATCGGTAAAAAAAATGCAGTTTTTTTTTATTTTTTTCATTCAGCTGTCATCGGTTGTCCTTGGCAACCAGCTATACACAGTGTGTTTTAAAGTGAAAAAAATAAAATACCGCATCAAAAGCGCAACAATTGCATTTCTGGTGCAGCGCCATTGAAGTCTATTACACGCAAAACGCAATCTGCTGCCGGAAAAAAGTCCCTGACCCTTTACAAAAATGCACCGGCTGAAAAAACGCATAGATGTGAACGTGTACCATAAGAAACAATGTTACATGGACTGTGATGCATTACTGCAAAGCGCACTAAAAAAAACGCATAGGAATGAACGTAGGGTAAGCGCAATGTCTGCTTTCAATGGAAGGTTCTATCTCCATGCTGTCATCGCAATTGATGTTTAGTAACATTTTTTTTATTTTAGTTTTTAGTTTTATGATGTGTCGTTGGGTAATTTGTAGCTGTGGAAGGCAAAGATCAAACCCTCAGTTCCCGATTTAGCGGCACTAATCTCGCCAAAGTGATTTTTATCTGTTTTGGCTCATTAGATGGATGTGCTGTGATACTGATGTATAATGTGTAAGAAGCTTAGGCTGCGTTCCCTCGGGTTCCAATATTACCGTTTTCTCTCCTCATGGAGCCGTCACCACATGTTTGTATTGAGCAGGGCAAATATTTGAAGGTGTGTTTTGTAACTTTATTAATTGTGTTCCTTCTGCTACAATAATACCACCCCCCACACTTGTGCTTTGCTGCCTAGGCAGATTCATTGTATCAGGCGCTGCTTGACGTGTGCGCAGTGATGGATCGTTCTTACAATTACTTTGTGTCTGTCTCCAGAACTTTTATTTTTTTTTTTGTTTGTCTTTCTTTTGAAGGTCTATGCTATTCTATCATTTGGAGTCTCTAGCTTTTGTATATTTTTAGAAGGATGACATCTATTTTTATGAAAAAGGCAACAGAATGTGTCATTTTTGCCTTTTTTTTTTTTTTTTTTACCATTTTAAATGATACTTTTGTCTTTTTCACTGAATGCGGCTTTAAAAAAATCACGTTGCTTCTGCACGATTTCAAAGCTGCAGGACGGTGCAATGTCATCTGCGTCTTGTCAACGCCTGTGCGATTTCATGCACAGATGTCAGTGCAAGTCGCACATGAAATCTTGAAAAATAGATGGGGGAGTTTTTGCTTTAACTACTAAAAATTAATTAAATGAGTGTTTTTGTTTTGTGGTGCTCAGATGCAGTGTACTTCTGCTTTAACCACCTCCCGCCCGCCGTATAGTAAAATAACAGGTGCAAAGTGAGATCGGCACCGTCCCTGGGACACAGCGCATCACCGATCTTGGTAAAGAGCCGATGATGAGGCACTTTAGCCAAGTGATCAGCTGTGTCCAATCACAGCTGATCGTATGTAAACAAGGAAATGCTGGTTATCGGCATTCCTCTCCTCACAAGGGCAGCGCGTGCGGTGAGGAGAGCCGATCAGCATTTCCTCACAGGGGAGATTGGCACTGATCGTCGGTTCAGCGCCCCCGTCGGGTCAGCCCCCGTCAGTGCCCATCGGTTCAGTGCCTGTCGGGTCAGTGCCCATCGGTTCAGCCCCGTCAGTGCCTGTCGGGTCAGTGCCCATCGGTACAGCCCCATCAGTGCCCGTCGGGTCAATGCCCGTCGGTACAGCCCCATCAGTGCCCGTCGGGTCAGTGCCCATCGGTTCAGCCCCGTCAGTGCCCGTCGGGTCAGTGCCCGTCGGTTCAGGAGAAAAATTACTAATTTGCAAAACTTTTTTTTATTTTAATGTTTGGTCTTGCTCAAGTGGTGATTAAATACCACGAAAAAGAACCTCCTACCTATAACAATTTTGTTTGGGTACAACGTTGCATGCGCAGTTGTCATCCAAAGTGCAACAGCGCTGAAAGCTGAAAATTGCCCTGGTCAGGAAGTGCCCAGTCTTGAAGCGGTCGAAGAGCACCTTTTTAAAAAATGGTGGTAGACAGTGGCCAACTTTTATTAATCCTGCCCATTTTCTCTGAAATGCGTTCTTGTCTATAGCATTGCCTTCACCTTCCTCTGTGAAAACTGGCACAGCTGAAAGTAACCGCTGGATAATGGTTCAGTTATTGAGGTGTCGCAATCTCGCAGAAATCATTGCGCACTCGAGTTACGCTAAGACAATCGAGTAGCAGAAGCCAAAACCTATACCGCCTAGGGGTGTTTCCTATAGCGTAACACCGCCGTAACAAACTGGCTTTTCTTCATTCTTCCTCCTTATTTCATGTGGTTTTGTTTTTGTTTCTGCACTTTTATTGGGTGAAATCATTTGATTGCAGCGTCAGCTGAGGAGTCACGGGCTCAGCTCCATCCTATGGAGATCGTCTCCTCTTGTGTCTTTTCCATGCCAGATTATCCTTATTGTGATGTGACCTCCATTCATTCAAACTTTCCTTTTGACCGGGAAGTTTTACTGCCGTTGTTTTTCACTTTTTTATTGGCGAGGCAGACTTTTACGCGTGAGACTTGGCACGTGGCTCGAGGTTAAATGGAAAATAATGTTAACTCCTTTCTCCCCAATAATTCAAGCTGGAACGTGTTGGCTGACTATCCTCGTGACCTTGCAGTGCCAGGGTTCCCAGCTCTGTCTACAATCCAGAATTGCCCCATCGTTCATTAAAGTGGTTGTAAACACTCACATATACCCAGTGAGGGGACTGGCCTCAGGTGATACACAAATCCTCCTGCATAAGTTGTACTTGTGTATCTGCAGCCATCTTTCCCCTACATCAGGGCGTCTCCAAACTTTTCAAACAAAGGGCCAGTCTACTGTCCTTCAGACTTTAGGAGGGCCAGATTGTGGCCAGTGGGGGTAGAAAATGTCCCAGATTCAGCATCGGTGAGAATAAATATGGACTCGGGGTTGGTGGTCAGTAGGAGGGGTAGTGCCCTATTATTGGTATTAGTAGGAGGAGCAGTGCCCTTTTATTGGCATTAGGAGGAGTAGTGCCCCATTATTGGTATTAGGAGGAGGAGGAGTATTCTATCATTGGTATCAGTGGAAGACATTGTGCCCCATTGCTGGTGTCAGTGGGAGGAATAGTTCCTCATATAGTTGGGAGGAATAGTGCCCCAAGGGCAGGATAAGTCTTTTTTAATACTGCAGCCCACCTGGACCTATACTCACTCACCTTTGTCCTTGATTTGGCTATCTTTATGGTGTGGTCCTGACAGCAACTCCACAAAACGTTCTCCCTGGGTCCCCTTCCACCTGAGCATGTGGTCCGTGGCCCCATTCATTCCTATAGGGAGCTGTTTTCTTGTCAACCTATGGCGGTACTACAGAGTACACCTTCTCCCCATAGGATGATATAGGGATGCAAACCTGCATGCTGAAGAGGTCCCGGCAAGGACATTTTCTGAAGCAAGGCTGTGCGGCGCCCAATGGGGCTGCACCAAGGACAATGCCAAGCGTATATATGACCAGACGGTGGTGGTGGGGTGAGGGGGGGGGGGGTGTTATTGGCTGCATTCCTTAAAGGACAACTTGTACTAAAGGTACTATTACCTTTTTAAAAAAGACTGGCATGTTTAAGATTCTCATTACGAGTTCTGTCGTGATTTGCACATCACGAGGAAAAGCTAAGTGTTGGCTAACCTGTCTCTTTGAAGACTGGAGATAAAATCCCATGACCTGACAGCAAGCAGTTTTTGTTACTAATAGAAGAAATTGGGTAACTTTATAATGGGGACAAATCTAATATGTAAACCATTGTCTGTAGAATTGTGCTGGAACTATCAACCTTTTATAGGCATGCACAGGGGGTGTGCCAGGTGTGCCTGGGCACACCCTAATCTCTACATGCAGTGCTGACTTATCTTACTGCCCGGGCTTCCCCTGTGTTGCCCCTCACCTGCCCGGCAGTGCTGCTGGCTTCCCTACTATTCCCCCCCCCCCCCCCAGCTGCTGCGGGGAATGTTTCAGGATGGAGAGCGGGGGAAGGTATTAAAAGAATGTTGCATAGTAACATAGTTTTAGGTTGAGAAACTCTGGTCCATCCAGTGTAACCTGTGTGTGTTTTTTTTTTTTTTTTTTTTTTATTCTCTAACAATTCCCATGAGGTTGTAGACATTCTCAGCTGGTTCCACTTCCTAGGGGAGGAAGTTGCACATTTTTGCTGCTCTAAATGTAAAGAACCCTTTCTGCAATTCAAGTTTAAACCTCTTTTCTACTTTCAAATCGTGACTGGTCTGCCGTTTTCATGGACTGAATTGGTGTCCCTGTAGACCCCAGTATGCTTCCACGTTTACCAGGGTGACGGTTTGTTCTGCAGTGGAATTGCGCAGTGGTCGTCACTCTGTGGAGGGGATCGTCTTGGTTTAAGCCCAGGTTCACACTGAGCTGCGGGGAATGAAGCCCATTTCACTCCCGCATGTCGGTCCCGATTTCATCCGCGATTTAACAGACATTTGTGCAGATGTCAATGGAAATCGCCCCCCCCCCCCCCCCCCCCCGAAAATCGGTGCTGCGCCGCAAATGCAGTGTTGCACCGATTAGGCCGGTGCCATTCGGGCAAGGGATCACCGCTCCAGGTGGATGTGTGGAAATGGCACTCTCCTCAAGGTGGAAGCATCAGGTGCAGGCTAAACATATAGCAATTGGAAGAGGGAAGGTCTGGACAGCCGCACTCTAATAAAAACGCCTTTATTGTGCAAAATAACAAAAGTACAAACCACAGCAGGGTACAGGATAAAAAAGTTGACGCGTTTCACACTCTCAACAGTGCTTAGTCATAGGACGGTGCCATTGCCGGTGTCCTGCCAAAAACTGTCCCCTCATTGGATAGTGTCCTCCCCGTACTGCGCAAGCGCAGTACGGAGGACAAGGAGACTCAGAAAGTCTCCGAAGATGTCCGGGTTGAAGCCCCACCATTCAAGTGGACATACAGTAGCACTTAGTAACAGGGCCCCTCGCGGGCTCGCTTTGCTTGCCAAGCTTTGGCACGGCCTCGCTTCGCTCTGCAATTTTTTATTCTAACTCTATGTCCACTTGGATGGTGGGGCTTGAACCTGGACTCAGTGCGCAGGCGCCGTTCATCTTCGGAGACTTTCGGCATCTCCTTGTCCTCCGTACTTCGCAAGCGCAGTACAGGGCGGACACTATCCGGGGGGACAGTATTCGACACAACACCAGCAATTGGCGCCAATTTGACATCTCAAATCAGTGCCAATTGCTGGCAATCGCACCGTCCTAATTGGTGCGACGCTGCATTTGCGGCACTGATTTCAAAAAGTAGTTTCTGTACTACTTTTTGCGAATTCGGGGTGCGATTTTTATTTTTTATTTTTTTTACATTGACATCGGTGCAGAAACCCGCACAGATGTCTGTGAAATCGCGGCCGTAATCGACTGACATGCGGGAGTGAAATCGTGCGAGTTCAGCTAAACTCGCAAACGGCTTCATTCCCGCAGCTCAGTGTGAACCTGGGCATAAAGTGACAATGTAAAGCACTATTCTGTTTTAACACATTTTCTTAAAGCAGGTAAAGTAAGAGGGGTTTATTTTCGTTTTTATAATTTTTTTATACCCCTTTTTCACAAAAAAAGTAAAACTTGTAAATAAAAACGGACTGTTATAAACGCTCTCTGGCAGTGTAATATGGTTTATTCCAAGTGTCTAATCTGCCTGTACACACAATGAGAAAATAGGATGGGGGGGAAAAAATCACAATCTGAGTGTTTGTCCGATAATCTAAGGCTCGGTTCACACTAATGTGGTGAGATTTTCAAGCGATTTCCAGTGCGCCTTCAATGCAAAGTTGCATCAGCATTATTTAAGAAGCAATTCATATAAGACTTTGAGATGAGTTTTATTTTTTTTTTATGGTAACCCTCACCTCTCCTCCCAGGTCATCCTTGCTGCTTAACAACTCTCCTCTGGAGCACATTCCATTCACACCTGAGCATGGAGCCAACCAGGGTTCCCACTCCCTTTTTTTCTTTTTCCCCAATGCGCATGCGCATAGGGCAGCCCCAAAGTAGCTTGAGTGCCTTTCCGGTCACGGAGCGTCATGCATTTTTTTGTGTGTGTTTTGCCGAGTTTTTGTTGCGTTGCAAAACGCGTGTCTTTACTGTGATTGGGTTGTCAGTAACCATTAGGCTGCATTCACATGTGGGTGTTTCCAACCCATACAGAAGATTTGTGCTTTGCCATGCGTTTTGAAAAAAACATGATGCAAACTCCCATCTCCATTATGACGACGCTACAAACGTGGCAAAACACGCAATGCTGCACAACTGAAAAAGTGCAGCATTTCGTGTTTTTTGGCGCATTTGTAGCACTTTGGGGGGATTTTGCTGCACGTAGGGCAACCCATTCATGTGAAAAACGTGGAAAAAAAAAAAAAAAAAAAAAAGAGTATGAATTAGAGATGCACCGATACTTTTTTTTTTTTTTTAGTACTCGCCGATACCAATTACCGATACCTACCGCAACTGTTTTGTTTACACTTCAGTTTTTAAACTTTTGCGCTTTTTTCAATGTGAAAAGTGTAAATGTATGTTGAGGTGTAAAAATATTACCGAACAAAGCAAACAAAATAAAAGTTTAATATAAGGACACTTACCTGTCCCGGGATCCCGCAATGTCGGCACCCCTAGCCGATTCGTCAATCAGCTTTGGGTGCAGGCGCAAGCATCTTCACTAAGGGAAATAAAAAGTGAAACCTTGCGGCTTCACAGCCTGTTTCCTATTTGCGTCAGGCGCCCCCTGACCGATCGAGCACCAGCCACCACTGATTTGCACGAGTACCGATACGATAGAATGCTTAGTATTGACACCGATGCCTATACCGGTATTGGTGCAACCCCAGTGGGGGGGATTCCTGTTTCTGCTCAGGTGTGAATGGAATGTGCTTGGGAGGAGAGTTTTCAGGCAGCAAGGATGACCTGGGAGGAGAGGTGAGGGTTAAAAAGAAAACCCACTGAGCTCATCAGTCATAGGAAATGCTTCTCATCTAATGTAGATACCATTTCTGTGAGTTACCATAGAAGTCTACAGGGCTGAAATCGCATTGGAGTCTCACCAAAAGAGTTGCATTGACGGCACCATTGAAAACAATGTGATTTTTTTTTTTTTTTTTTTGTCCTGTGAGTCTGCACGACTGAAGTCACACTAGTGTACGCAGGGCCTAACTAGGAAGAAAGGCATGTCAAATTAATATTAAAGTGGGGTGCCCCTTTTAATAATCGGACACTTACCTGTCCCAGGGTCCAGCGATGCGGGGGATCAAAGCGCCCCCTTACCCGCTCCGCAGCGCCGGCATTCTTAATGTAGGCACCCGGCTGTGGCTTCACAGCCGGGCACCCACTGCGAATGCGCGAGCAGTGCCGCCGCGTGCCGTGATACGCCTCGCAGTCATCTGGGACCTGTCACGTGTCCCAGATGACTGACTGCGCCGAGGGGAAGTGATGTCAGTGCTCGGGCCCTGAAGGAGGCAGACTACGAGGGACCCCCTAGCAACAGGCATTTAGAGGTGAGTAAAACATATTTTTTTTTTTTTCCAATTTTTTTTTTTTTTTTTTTTTTTTAAAGCTATTTTTAGAATTTTAAGCAATTTTTTTTTTTTGGTGGAAACACCACTTTAAATGATATACTGAATGCTATCATACAAATACACATTTTTCTAAGAAGTGCTTTGGTCATAGGGGTCTCAAACTGGCGGCCCTCCAGCTGTTGCAAAACTACAAGTCTCATCATGCCCTCTGCCTGTGGGAGTCATACTTGTAACTGTCAGCCTTGCAATGCCTCATGGGACTTGTAGTTTTGCAACAGCTGGAGGGCCGCCAGTTTGAGACCCTGCCTTAGGACATGCTAATGCCAACATCAAGCCCTGTGCAGAGATGCATATCGTGTTCTAGTTTTGACATTCGGAGCGGAGACGTGTTATCAGGATATGAGTGCAGCCTGAGGCGAGGATATATTTTGAGGTCCCATTGTCTGCAGGTACATGGAGCTGGTAATTAGGACTGGCAAACTATCTAATGTTGCTTGGTGATGCTGCTGTGTATACCCAGGAGCGACACAAGCTGCTCATTAGCAGTAACAAGGATGCCATAGCACTGCCTTGGTGACATCTTGGGACTGCCAACAACAATGGAGTGGTGGAAATCAGATGTTGGTGACAATGATAGGGGTGCAAGGAATGGCCTCTGGTTGCAGTTATTTTCTGTGCTGTCAGGCTATCCATATTTGTGCATCCTTTTCTCCCAGAAGATGGAGTCTTCCATTTAGAGAGCCTACGTTGTCTTCTTGGGAGGCTCGATGCCACCACTTAAAATGTTCTGTCCTCTGCCTGAATTCTGAGTTTGCCTAATGCCCCGTACACAAGGTTGGAATTTTTTTGACGGAAAATGTCCTATCGGACCATGTTGTCGGAAAATCCGATCGTGTGTGGGCTCCATCTGACTTTTTTTCCGTCGGAATTTCCGACTGAAAAAATTTGAGATCCTGCTTTTTCCAATCATGTGTAGAGAATTCCGACGGACAAAGTGCCACGCATGCTCAGATCAAATTACGAGACCAAAGCTATTGGCTGCTAGCCTCTACGTAGTTCCGTCGTACGCAACGAACGTCACCACGTTCAGGATGATCGGATTTTCCGACAACTTTGTCCGACCGTGTGTATGCAACACCTGTGTCGGAAAAAATCCGACAGATTTTGTGGTCAGAATTTCCGACCGTGTGTACGGGGCATTAGGCACCACTTAGGCTTCATGTACACGGGACGTTTTTACAACCTCTCCTGAACAATTTAACTTGACAGATAGTAACCCACATTCAAAACTTCCGTTTTGCCGCATTTGCGTTAAGCGTCAAAGAAAAAAAATATATAATTTTTTTTTGATAAATGGTTTTCCAAATATTTTACAAACATGTGAAAAGTGTGGCGTTCATTTGTATTCAGCCCCCTTTACTCTGATATCCTTAACTAAAATCTAGTGGAACCAATTGCCTCAGAAGTCACCTAATTAGTAAATAGAGTCCATCCGTGTGTAATTTAATCTCAGTATAAATACAGCTGTTCTGTGAAGCCCTCAGAGGTTTGTTAGAGAACATTAGTGAACTAACTGCATCATGAAGGCCAAGGAACACACCAGACAGGTCAGAGATAAAGTTGTGGAGAAGTTTAAAGCAGGGTTAGGTTATAAAAAAAAAATATCCCAAGCTTTGAACATCTCACGGAGCTCTGTTCAATCCATCATCGGAAAATGGAAAGAGTATGGCACAACTACAAACCTACCAAGACATGGCCGTCCACCTAAACTGACCGGCCGGGCAAGGAGAGCATTCATCAGAGAAGCAGCCAAGAGGTCCATGGTAACTCTGCAGGAGCTGCAGAGATCCACAGCTCAGGTGGGAGAATCTGTCCACAGGACAACTATTAGTCGTGTTCTCCACAAATCTGCCCTTTATGGAAGAGTGACAAGAAGAAAGACATTGTTGAAAGAAAGCCATAAGAAGTCCCATTTGCAGTTTGCGAGAAGCCATGTGGGGGACATGGCAAATATGTGGAAGAAGGTGCTCTGGTCAGATGAGACCAAAACTAAACTTTTTGGTCTTAAAGCGAAACGCTATGTGTGGCAGAAAACTAACACTGCACATCACCCTGAACACACCATCCCCACCGTGAAACATGGTGGTGGCAGTACCAAGTTGTGGAGATGCTTTTCTTCAGTGGGGAAGCTGATCAGAGTTGGGAAGATGGATGGAGCCAAATACAGGGCAATCTTAGACGAAAACCTGTTAACCTACAAAAGACTTGAGACTGGGGGGGAGGTTCACCTTCCAGCAGGACAACGACCCTAAACATACAGCCAGAGCTACAATGGGATGGTTTAGATCAAAGCATATTCATGTGTTAGAATGGCCCCAGTCACAGTCCAGACCTAAATCCAATTGAGAATATGTGGCAAGAGTTGAAAATTGCTGTTCACAGACGCTCTCCATCCAATCTGACAGAGCTTGAGCTGTTTTGCAAAGAAGAATGGGGAAAAATGTCACACTCTAAAGCTGGTGGAGACCTCCCCAAAAAGGCTTGCAGCTTTAATTGCAGTGAAAGGCGGTTTTACAAAGTATTGACTCAGGGGGGCGCCATACAAATACCAACCACAGTTTTCACATATTTATTTGTAAAAAAAAAAAAAAAAAAAAACTATTCATAATTTTCCTTCCACCTCCCAATTATGTGCAACTTTGTGTTGGTCTATCACATAAAATCCCAATAAAATACATTTATGTTTTTTGGCTATAACATGACAAAATTTGGAAAATTTCAAGGGGGTATGAATACTTTTTCAAGACACTCGTGTGTCCCTTTAGAAATCGTACGACAAACTTCCCAATAAGCGCCTGGCATCAACAAGCTTCTGAATCCCCCCCCCAACTCCCAGACCTTCTGTTCTGGACTTACTTGAATACAACTTGGACCTATGCCTGGCCTTATTTTTATGATGGTCTAAGGACTTTATTATTACATGAGGCCTTACGGCCTGTTTTTGTAGATAATACAATGTTAAGACTCCCAACTGTTTTGATACAGTGTTTTTTTTTTGCTTTTCGGATTTACCCATTTCCCACCGCCTTCCTTGTATTCTTTCTTTTTCTCTGGTCTTTTATACTGAAAAATGCAAAAAAAAAAAAAAAGGCTTTGTTCCCTATAAGGCCATTTGTCACCACTGCGGTGGTGTATCACAATCCACCACAATGCACCTTCTTACGAAAAATGGAACTTTAAAGTGGTGTTTCCACCAAAAAAAATAGCTCAAAATTCATAAAAAAATAAAATAATTGGAAAAAAAAATTGACTCCACCTGTAAATACCTGTTGCTAGGGGGGTCCCTCGTAGTCTGCCTCCTTCAGTGCCCGGGCACTGACATCACTTCTCCTCGGCGCAGTCAGTCATCTGGGACACGTGACCGGTCTCAGATGACTGCGCGGCGTATCACGGCCTGCGCATGAGCAATGGGTGCCCGGCTGTGAAGCCACAGCCGGGTGCCCACAGTAAGAATTCCGGTGCCGCGAGCGGAGCAGGGAACGAGGGGTGGGCTTCGTTCCCCCCGCATCGCTGGACCCTGGGACAGGTAAGTGTCCGATTTATTAAAATTAAGCAGCTGCAGTATTTGTAGCTGCTGACTTTTTAAAAAATAAATATTTTTTTAGGGGGGCACCCCACTTTAATTAAATGCCAGTTGTGACAGTCTAAAAAAGTTCCAACAAAAAATGAACTTTGTGATGCCTCGGGATCAGTATGCTGGCTCTGTATCCTTCCACCGGTGGCGGTGCGTTGAGCAGAAATGAGACGGGTCACCCTGCACAAGGAGACAAGAGACCAATGACCGGCCTTCATTATAGGGACACAAAGCACGTGAAGATTCAAGGACAAATACACATACATGCCTCTTGTATTTACTCACCTTGGAGTTCAGCTTTAACAGGATCCGTTCATCTATTGTCTGACACTATTATATCTCAAATGTCATTGAAAACCATTTAGACCTGTGAGAGTGTTCTCCTGAAGTTGGTGTGAAACCTCCTCATTTTCCCAAACCGCTTGAAGCCATCTTTCCACCCCACAGATCTCTAACAGATTTTACCCACCAGACCTATCCAACAGGTCACGTTTTAAGGAAACCGCTGATGGGGAAATACTTTTAACCTGGAAATTCAGGTTTTTGCACTTTATGCTGATACCTCTAATGGAAGCACACATGGAATGTCGTGACGTCACTATACTGGAGGACAATCTAGTCCTTCCTTATTATGTAGTTAACCTGCTAGGTTGGCGTGTGGAATTTCCATATCTTGGACTGATGACGACAAGCAAGCTAGATACAGCCATATACAGTTTAGGTAAATGGTTTTAGCTCTGTAATCGAATGGTCCTGATTACATTCCATTATCGGAGCATAAAAGAAAACAGAAGACATCTCTTTAATAACTGTAGTAGGGCTGCAACTAATGATTATTTTCATAATTGATTAGTTGGCCGATTTTATTGTTTTGATTAATCGATTAATTGGTTAATAACCTTAAAAAAAATTGTGGTGTATAATTTAGTTAATATGTAAAGTTTAAAAAAAGGCAATTTATTCTTAAAGTGGGGTTCCAGTCAAAAAAAAAAAAAGGGGCTTAAAAATCATAAAAAAAAAAAAAAAAAATAATTGGAAAAAAAAAATTTTTTTACTCACCTCCAAATGCCTGTTGCTATGGGGTCCCTCGTAGTCTGCCACCTTCAGTGCCCGGGCTAAACGTCACTTCCCCCTCGGCGCCGCACATCGTCACATTGTCACGTGTCCCAGATGACTGAGCGTCAAATCACGGCGCACGGTGCCGCTTGCGCATGCGCAGTGGGTGCTCGGCTGTGAAGCCACAGCCGGGTTCCCACATTAGGAATGCCGGCGCCGCGAGCGGCTCGTGGAAAGAGGGGGGGTCTTGTTCCCCCGCATCGCTGGACCCTGGGACAGGTAAGTGTCCGATTTTTAAAAGTCAGCAGCTGCAGTATTTGTAGCTGCTGACTTTTAAATTTTTTCCCCAGGACGGAGCTCCACTTTAAATATCTCTATGCAGTGGTAAATATAAATAACCAACTCTATGGATAAGGGAGCAAAATCTCGTATCCACTCTGAGAATAACAGACAGAAGCGATATACTGTATATACTATTAGAGGAGATATCATGTATATACTATTAGAGGAGATATATAATGTATATACTATTAGAGGAGATATATAATGTATATACTATTAGAGGAGATATATACTGTATATACTATTAGAGGAGATATATACTGCATATACTATTAGAGGAGATATATACTATTAGAAGAGACAGTGTTTTTTTTGGCCAATTAGTTGTTGGGCAGATTAAAAAACACAAATTGCTGCAAAAACGCATTACATGCTTTTCTGCAGCTTCTCCATTGAAGTATATTGAACCAAAAAAGCACAGTTTTGCATTTATAAAAAAAAAGTCCCTGACCCTTTCCAAATACGCAGCGGCTGAAAGAAGCATAGATGTGAACGTGTCCCATAGGAAACCATGTTAAATGAACTGTAGTGCATTTCTGCAAAAAGCACCAAAAAACACAGATGTGAACCCGGTCTAAGACGTTTAGTAGTATAATGGGGTAAAAAAAACTAAAAGGAGCCCTTTATAGTACAAAAAAAGCAGATAATCACTACTGTAAGGTTTTAATTTTTTTTTTTTTTTTTTTTCTGTAGAACTGTGAAAGTAATATTTACAGCAGCAATTATTTACTCTTTTTGTACTATAAAGGACTAATTTTAGTTTCTTTTAACCCCATTAAGTTACTGGCCGATTAATCGATTATGAAATTAGTAATCGATTAATTTCATAATCGATTAGTTGTCGATTAATCGATTAGTTGTTTCAGCCCTAAACTGTAGTTTAACCTCTTGCTGCCCATGTGTGCAGCGACAACGCCCAGACGCCACGCACATAACTCCTATGGACAGCAGAAGTTTCTACGCTAAGATTGCCCTTTTTCAGCGCGCTGGCTGAGCCGTCGAAGACAAAGCGGTCACTAGTAGTGATCTGGTGCGGGCGAGCGTCTGATCATGTGACCACTGTCCTCGCCATTCAGAAGTTGTGTTCAGGAAGTCTCTTCTGCTTCCCCAGGCATAATAGGGATGGCTGGGCTGAGCAAGGAGGGGTTTAGGCTCGGTTTGCACTATTGAAACCCCAAAGTCGCGCAATTTTTTTTTCGCAATTTTTCTTTGCCGCGATTTTACCGCAATTTTTGGCTGCGACTTGACGCAATACCTATGTATTCTTGAGGTCTATGTAAAAAAAAAAAATTTTTACAGCGTAGACCATGGAAATTTTTAAGTACTGTCGTTTGTTGCCATTCCACGAGTGTGCGCAATTTTAAAGTGTGACATGTTAGGTGTAACATCTTTTGTATTTTACAAAAAGACTGGGGTGTGTGTGTGTGTGTGTGTGTGTGGCGCCGACACTTTTCTAAAGTGTGCGCTATTCTGTAAATTTAGTTTTCAGAACTGTAACAGAGTTCTGGGGGTTAATTGTTTAGGTCTTTTACTTTGGCATCAGTCTGGCTGGGCTGTACTGGAGTTCTGCCTGGTCATAGGTGAAGTGAAGCACCTGTGACAGGCTGAGAACGCAGTCTGGTTGGACGATTTAGGTACCCATCTTTCTCGGAGCCAATCAGTGGGCGTGTTTGGCCCCACTGCGTATTCCGGGAAGGGGTATTTAAGATGCTGAAGTCACGTGTTCAGGGTTGGGCTTGCTCTTTGATTCCTGGTTCCGGTCCGGACCAAACCCATGAGGGGTCCCGGGCCCAGGAGTGTCTGCTGCCCCCGTAAGCATGGTCACCCTGACCAGCCCCAGAGGCCCTCATGGTCTGGGGTGGGGATCCGTCCGTTCCTGAGCCTTGGAACTGGCTAGTTCGAGGCGCAGTGACTAAAGGAGGATTCTGAAGTGTCCCGGTGTGCTCTCAGGATTGGAAAGACACAGCAACTCGTACAAGCGACCAGAGGGAGGACTCTTCGGAGGAGGGCCATGAAGCTGGCTGCTCAGTAAGAGCCTGGGAGCTGAGATGTATGGACACTGGTGAATCCGCATTTCTTACGTTATCGCCGAAACGGCTGGAAGATCCAGGTACCATAGGGAAAGTTCCTAACCCATCCTTCGGTTACAAGTCTGTGGCAGAGACTTTTACATTGTTCACTTGAAATTTCACAACAAAGTCTGTGGCAGAGACTTTTGCGAGTGGCTACTCTCTGGGCTATCTGAGGAGACATTAATTTGATGTCAGCCGTTCTGTAGTGCCTGAGATTTATCACCCATACCCTCTATTCCCAACGGAGAGACTGTGTTATGTTTGAACGTTTTTTTGCAAATAGAAATCCTCAAAAGGACTTTTGAGTATCGATCTCTGCAATTACTGGGTACTAACCCTGGGAACCCCTAGACAACGAACGACGAACTACAAGGAGGAGGTAATCGGTAAGCCAAGAAAATACATAGCCGCCCCGCAGGGGTTTTGGCGCTACATTTGTTTGTTTTTTTTTTTTTTTTTTGTATTTTTTACCAAAACAATTGCATTTGCAAAAGCGCTGCTCAAATTCCGTGTGATATAAATTGCAACAGTCACCACTTATATTCTCTAAAGTCTCTGCTTAAAAAAAATAAAAAAATAAATAAAGTATGGGGGGGTTAGAAGTAATTTTCTAGCAAAAAATACAGATTTAAACTTGTAAATAAAAAGTGCCAGAAAAGGCCTGGTCTTCAAGTGGTTAATGGACAGCATTGGTCATCCATTCAGGGTTTAGATCTGCAGTATTGGAGTTTCTTGTTCTGCGGCTCTTTGTCTGCACAATAAAAAGCACAAAAACAAACACAATACGATGCATGGAAAGTGATCAAAGATGCAATTGGTTGTGTATTTAGACTCACAACAATGTGAAGGGGCCTAGAAGGATGCAGACGTGCAGAGATGGGGTTTGAGTTCCCATCGCACATGTCATGTGTTTTGCAGCGAGCGTCTTCTCCAGGAGAGGGGAGGATGGGATGTGTCCGGAGATGAATAAAGCATGAGAGCCGGGCTCCACAGGTGCTCCTATTCTTCTCCTCCATCACAGAAACCTTATCCTCATGTCTGATCACTTTTACTCACAGAAGACCAGCAGGCTTCTAATTCAGAATCTCTCCTAACAATACATTGGTATGTCTCTGAAGGTTCTCTTCTATCCAGGTTGTGGTTTATCTAGAAGTATTATGGCCTATTCACACTAGGAAGTGCATGTGAATCGCACAGCAATGCTGTGCAACCCACATGTAGTTCTGCGAAGTGAGTTCAGCCCAATAATTTTAAATGAACTGAAATCGCACTGCACCAAAACCAGCTCATGCACTACTTTTTTTTAAACGCATGGCAACCGAAATTGCATGGTAATTCTGTACAATGCAATCCGGTGCGGGGGGAAGTTGGCGATGTAAAGGGGCAGAGGTCACTACTGTGGGGGGGGGCACAGAGGTCACTACTGTGGGGGGGGGGGGGGGGGGCACAGAGGACACTACTGTGGGGGGGGGGCACAGAGGACACTACTGTGGGGGGGGGGGGGGGGGCACAGAGGACACTACTGTGGGGGGGGGGGGGGGGGCACAGAGGACACTACTGTGTGGGGGGGGGGGGGGGCACAGAGGACACTACTGTGGGGGGGGGGGGGGGGGGCACAGAGGACACTACTGTGG
Organism: Lithobates sylvaticus; assembly: GCA_028564925.1. Classification (NCBI taxonomy): domain Eukaryota; kingdom Metazoa; phylum Chordata; class Amphibia; order Anura; family Ranidae; genus Lithobates; species Lithobates sylvaticus. The sequence continues at coordinate 12,659,692 of CM053037.1, read as the reverse complement.
GGGGGGGGGGCACAGAGGACACTACTGTGGGGGGGGGCACAGAGGACACTACTGTGGGGGGGGGGGGCACAGAGGACACTACTGTGGGGGGGGGGCACAGAGGACACTACTGTGGGGGGGGGGGGGCACAGAGGACACTACTGTGGGGGGGGGGGCACAGAGGACACTACTGTGGGGGGGGGGGGGGGGCACAGAGGACACTACTGTGGGGGGGGGGGGGCACAGAGGACACTACTGTGGGGGGGGGGGCACAGAGGACACTACTGTGGGGGGGGGGGCACAGAGGACACTACTGTGGGGGGGGGGGGCACAGAGGACACTACTGTGGGGGGGGGGGGGCACAGAGGACACTACTGTGGGGGGGGGGGGGGCACAGAGGACACTACTGTGGGGGGGGGGCACAGAGGACATTACTGTGGGGGGGGGGCACAGAGGACACTACTGTGGGGGGGGGGCACAGAGGACACTACTGTGGGGGGGGGCACAGAGGACACTACTGTGGGGGGGGGCACAGAGGACACTACTGTGGGGGGGGGGCACAGAGGACACTGGGGGGGGCACAGAGGACGCGACTGTGGGGGGGTTGGCACAGAGGACGCTACTGTGGGGTGGGGGGGTTGGCACAGAGGACGCTACTGTGGGGGGGGGGGGGTGGCACAGAGGACACTACTGTGGGGGGGGGGTGGCACAGAGGACACTACTGTGGGGGGGGGGGGGTGGCACAGAGGACACTACTGTGGGGGGGGGTGGCACAGAGGACACTACTGTGGGGGGGGGGGTGGCACAGAGGACACTACTGTGGGGGGGGGGTGGCACAGAGGACACTACTGTGGGGGGGGGGGTGGCACAGAGGACGCTACTGTGGGGGGGTGGGTGGCACAGAGGACGCTACTGTGGGGGGGGGGGGGGCACAGAGGACGCTACTGTGGGGTGGGGGGGGGGCACAGAGGACGCTACTGTGGGGTGGGGTGGGCACAGAGGACGCTACTGTGGGGGGTGGGCACAGAGGACGCTACTGTGGGGCGTGGGCACAGAGGACGCTGCTGTTGGGGGGCGTCATGGTTTTTTGAATATCCCTCATAACTTCCATAACTCCATCCTTTTCTGGTATCTGAACCCAGTCTCATCCCCAGCATATATGTTTGTAATGTAATATTGATGCTGAGACTGAAGATGAAGAGAACAAGTCACTTCCACCTTCTTTCCCACCTTCTTCTCTTCACCTTTCCCTGGAAGTTGTACTCGCATTCCTTGCTGACTCCGAAGTTTAAAACATATTAAGCAGCCGTGCAGAGAGGGAGGTGCTGACTCTCTGATTATTTTCTGTCATTCATAGGCTGCGTTTTGGGACCTGTGCCAGAGGCCCTTGTGCTCTGTTCTTGTAATCATTAGTCAGGGAAGGGGGACACAAGTGGCTTTTGTTCCCGGTGTGTGTTAACCCCGCAGAATTCACCACCGGCTACTTTATTCCTGCAGCACCAGGTTCTTGTTTCCTTACTGCAAGAAACTGTCTGCATGGCTTTTGGAGAAATCTTGCTGGTAAAAACCCAACTGGGGGATGCTAAATTTGCCCATGCAGTGGGGTCTCCCCCCCCACTATGCATGGGTTAAATGGGGGGGGGGGGGGGGGGCAATAAGTACAATATCATACCTTATTCCTTGCGCCCCCTCTTCCCATCAGCTGGCACTCTCCCCTTCTGTTTAAAGCTCAAGAATGTGGGCAGGCCCTCGCCCACATTACCCACAACCCCCCATCATCGAGTGCAGGACTGCTGGCCTCAGAGCTGGGTCCAACCAGGTGAAGTTTAAACCATTTTGGGGCACCGGTGAGTATCTAAACCCAAGAGCATAAATGGAAAGTATTGTAGCTCACCCTTCCTTAGGCAAGCCATAGACTGCAACCACAGTCGGGCGAATCCCTCCTGCTGAGCCATTGTCTGCTTCTAATGGGAACGGCTTCCCCCCCACCGGAGATGGGGATTATTGCTAGCAGCTATAGCAGCCGCTAGCGATAATTGCAACTTTAGCCGGCAGACTGGTTGTACCCAAGTTGATCGAATGATTCAGCCTGCCCACACACGGTTTGAATCTCAGCTGGTTCCTGCTGAACCGTCTATGGCCGGCCTTAGATGTGTTGGCTGCATTTTTCTTTGTGTGACTCATTTATCTCCCTTTATTTTAACTCCATTCCTATCCTAGGGTGACAACTGTACTGGGCAGCATTGTCTCCCTAAAACAGGGACTGTTAGGACTACAGAGCACCTCCCTCTCCATAGAATGGGGGAGGTGTTTTGTAGTCTTCAGAGATCACACTAAACAATGCTAACTGGTGACAGACCAGCACCTGGACTGGGAGTTGGAGAATCGGCACAAGCTGGGCTTTAGTTGTGCTCCAGTGATGGTGTGTTGAGGATAATGCTGATAGGAGGGGGCAGAGTAAGGTAGTCCGCGTGCCTCTTCTGTATTTACTGTTCAGTAACAGGCTGGGGGGGTCCAGGACAACCTGGGCTCAGAGGAAAGGCGTTGACTGGTGCTGACTATCAGACTGAGGACATCTAGAGGCAATACAAAAGTACTGCAGGAGTCTGCTGCTTCACCTGATTTGCAGACAGACTGGGAGTGAGGATAAGACCCAATTGTATTACTTGAAGGTCTCCACCCCCCCCCCCCCCCCCCCCCCCGGATCTGTGTAAATCTCAGGACTGGATGGCCACAATTGGAAATCCTTTGGCAGATAAAACCTCTCCTCCTATATACATCATCCATGTATTTAGCTATTTGCTGGGAGTTGAGTGAATATTCAGATTCCTGTGTAATTCTATTCATAGTGGGGTTTGTAAAGTGATGTACTGGGTCCCCCAGGCTTGGATTTGATGGATGGCGATGCTGACAGTCATCCTGGCTACAAGCCGAGGAAGAAGCAAAGGGGGGGCTCCGCGTCTCCGGCATTTCTACCCAATGAATTGGAAGATTTCTCAGATTTTTCAGTCCGTTGCTGAAACAAAAAACATTTCCACATGACAAATCGCCCCCCAACTCTACTGTATATCCCCCATGTGCTGAGATAGACGACATGCCGAGCGATACATGAAGGGATCTGTATCCCCTCACAGAAGAAAATCACTGCTTACAGACGTCAGGCAACCTTCACTTCGTGCCTACCTCCAGACAAGGCCGTCACTGGTGGTGGGTATATATATTTAATAAGGTGCCCCTTTTTTTGGCTCTGTATAACAGGAGGCATTGTTACTGCGGCAGATAATGGAGTCTCTGGAACTCCCAGCTTGGGATGTACACTTCAATTGTGTATTTGGCAGAGGACCAGCAGGTGCTGAGTCTTCTTGCCATGGTAAAGGGCACACGAGGACAAAACCGTGCGTAGCGTGCTTTATTTCTGTGTATAGTAATCATCATTGGGGGTAGTATTTGGCCTCGTTTGACAGTCCTAGTTGGAGTACAATTTTTGGCTTTTTTTCCCCCTTTGGTGTATATTGCTCCCCGTCCTTTTTTTTTTTTTTTTTCTTCCCCCTTTTTTTTGCTCCCCCCCCCCCCCTTGTGTTTTTGCTCCTTTTTTTTCCCCCCCTTTGTGTGTTTTGCTCCTTTTCCCCCCCTTTGTGTGTTTTTGCTCCTCCTCCCCCCCTTTTGTTTTTTTTCTCCCCCCCCCCCCCCCTTGTGTGTTTTTCTCCTTTTTTTTTTTTTTCCCCATTTGTGGGTTTTGCTCCTTTCCCCCCCCTTTGTGTGTTTTGCACCTTCCCCCCCCCCCCCTCCTGCCCCCCTGTCCTCCCCCCCCCCGTGTGTTTTGCTCCTGCCCCCCGTGTGTTTTGCTCCTCCCCCCCCCCCCCCCGTGTGTTTTGCTCCTGCCCCCCGTGTGTTTTGCTCCTCCCCCCCGCCCCCCGTGTGTTTTGCTCCTTCCCCCCTTCCCCCCCGCCCCCGTGTGTTTTGCTCCTTCCCCCCCGCCCCCCGTGTGTTTTGCTCCTTCCCCCCCGCCCCCCCCCGTGTGTTTTGCTCCTTCCCCCCCGCCCCCCCGTGTGTTTTGCTCCTTCCCCCCCGCCCCCCGTGTGTTTTGCTCCTTCCCCCCCCCCCCCCGTGTGTTTTTTGCTCTTTCCCCCCCCCCCCCCCCCCCCCGTGTGTTTTTGCTCCTTCCCCCCCCCCCCCCCCCGTGTGTTTTGCTCCTTTCCCCCCCCCCCCCCCCCCCCGTGTGTTTTGCTCCTTCCCCCCCGCCCCCCGTGTGTTTTGCTCCTTCCCCCCCCCCCCGCCCCCCCCGTGTGTTTTGCTCCTTCCCCCCCCCGTGTGTTTTGCTCCTTCCCCCCGCCCCCCGTGTGTTTTGCTCCTTCCCCCCCCCCCCCCCGTGTGTTTTGCTCCTTCCCCCCCCCCCCCCCCCGTGTGTTTTGCTCCTTCCCCCCCCGCCCCCGTGTGTTTTGCTCCTTCCCCCCCCCCCCCCATTGTCCCCCCCCCCGTGTGTTTTTGCTCCTTCCCCCCCCGCCCCCGTGTGTTTTGCTCCTTCCCCCCCCCGCCCCCCCCCGTGTGTTTTTGCTCCTTCCCCCCCCCGCCCCCCGTGTGTTTTGCTCCTTCCCCCCCGCCCCCCGTGTGTTTTGCTCCTTCCCCCCGCCCCCCGTGTGTTTTGCTCCTCCCCCCCCGCCCCCCGTGTGTTTTGCTCCTTCCCCCCCGCCCCCCGTGTGTTTTGCTCCTTCCCCCCCCGCCCCCCCGTGTGTTTTGCTCCTTGCCCCCCCCCCCCCCCGTGTGTTTTGCTCCTTCCCCCCCCCCCCCCGTGTGTTTTGCTCCTTCCCCCCCCCCCCCCCCGTGTGTTTTGTTTTTTGCTTCCTCCCCCCCGCCCCCCCGTGTGTTTTTGCTCCTCCCCCCCCCGCCCCCCCTGTGTTTGCTCCTTCCCTTCCCCCCCCCCGTGTGTTTTGCTCCTTCCCCCCCGCCCCCCGTGTGTTTTGCTCCTTCCCCCCGCCCCCCCCACCCCCCCCCCCCCCCGTGTGTTTTGCTCCTTCCCCCCCCCGCCCCCCCCGTGTGTTTTGCTCCTTCCCCCCCGCCCCCCCCCCCGTGTGTTTTGCTCCTTCCCCCCCGCCCCCCCCCCCCCCCCCCCGTGTGTTTTGCTCCTTCCCCCCCCCCCCCGTGTGTTTTGCTCCTTCCCCCCCCCCCCGTGTGTTTTTTTGCTCCTTCCCCCCCGCCCCCCCCGTGTGTTTTGCTCCTTCCCCCCCCCCCCCCGCCCCCCCCGTGTTTTTTGCTCCTTCCCCCCCCCCCCCCCCCCGTGTGTTTTGCTCCTTCCCCCCCCCCCCCGCCCCCCCGTGTGTTTTGCTCCTTCCCCCCCCCCCCCCGTGTGTTTTTGCTCCTTCCGCCCCCGTGTGTTTTTGCTCCTTCCGCCCCCGTGTGTTTTTGCTCCTTCCGCCCCCGTGTGTTTTTGCTCCTTCCGCCCCCGTGTGTTTTTGCTCCTTCCCCCCCCCGTGTTTTTGCTCCTTCCCCCCCGCCCCCCGTGTGTTTTTGCTCCTTCCCCCCCCCCCCCCCCGCCCCCCGTGTGTTTTTGCTCCTCCCCCCCCCGCCCCGTGTGTTTTTGCTCCTCCCCCCGCCCCCGTGTGTTTTTGCTCCTCTCCCCCCCGTGTGTTTTGCTCCTCTCCCCCCCTTTGTGTGTTTTTGCTCCTTTTTTTTTTTCCCCCCCTTTGTGTGTTTTCTTTCTTTTTTTTCTTGTGTTTTTTGCGTCCCCCCCCTTTTTTTTTTGTCTGTTTGCTTCCCCCCCATATTTTTGCTGTGTCCCCCCCCCCCCTTTTTGGTCTGTTTGCTCCCCCCCCCCCCATTTTTTGACATCGCACAACACGCTCAGGTACCGCCTCCACCAGACCCCCCCCCCCCAATGGTGCCACCCAAACACACTGTATCAGGCACTCGGATGGTCTCGGCTGGCCCTGGACCAGAACTGTGCATGCGCAGTTCCGAGTCGAGCATCACAGCCATATTTTTTAATGGGAGCCTTCTCCATTTACTAATGGGAGAAAAGTGCCCATTTTTTTATTGTCTGCCAGTAAAAATATGATTGGCAACACTGATCCTAACTCTGGAAATCTGCTAAACGTCCCCGACCACTGCCTATTGCAGCTTCACAGGGGGTGGTTGGTGGCTCGTGGCTCGCTCATGTATTTTTGCGCCCCCCCCCCCAAACGGCAAGTCGTAAAGCCTACATATATTTTATAAAGTGTGATAATGTACCTATTGATCCTGCCAGAAATCCGGGGAGCTGACAACTTCCAGTGCCCTCCATCTGTGCTGAACGTCATCTGTTCGCATTGTTCCAGCTACCTTATGTGAACTCCAGAACCCCCCCATGTTATGCAAATAGACAGTGTGGGGGTGTTGTGTAGTCCTAACACTTTGTCCTAGTGTGACAACATCCTCCAAAGATACTGTACGGAGAGTGAGCGTTGTCACCTTAGGACAAGAAGTGTTACTGGCAGGATCACCAGGTGGAAATAAAGGAAAGGCCAGAAAGAAATTGAATGCAGCCGCCACATCTAAAGACGGCAAATTACATTGTTGTTTTGTTGTGTTTTGTTTTTGTTGTGTTTGTTTTTGTTGTGTTTTGTTTTTGTTGTGTTTGTTTTTGTTGTGTTTGTTTTTGTTGTGTTTGTTTTTGTTGTGTTTGTTTTTGTTGTGTTTGTTTTTGTTTTGTTTGTTTTTGTTTTGTTTGTTTTTTTTGTGTTTGTTTTTGTTGTGTTTTGTTTTTGTTGTGTTTTGTTTTTGTTGTGTTTTGTTTTTGTTGTGTTTTGTTTTTGTTGTGTTTTGTTTTTGTTGTGTTTTGTTTTTGTTGTGTTTTTGTTTTGTTGTGTTTTTGTTTTGTTATGTTTTTTTGTTATTTTGGGAGGGGGGTACATTTATCTACATAAATGTAGTCATTAGTTTGTATTATTTAATCAAACTTAAAGGGTAATTTTTGGTAAATACTAGAGAAAGGAGAATTGAAGTGTGTGTGTGTGTTAAGGTTTTAGAGTGGTGAGTGTTAAACTTTAGTTCTTGAAATAGTTTTGAAAATCGAGAATATTTGCAGATGACAGTCTTTGTCGCGATGCCAATTGCCTGTCCTATTGGAGTCTCTGTAGACAGTAGCGGTGTCACATGGAGCCCTGGAGGAGGCGAGGAGGAAGTGTGCTGTGTGTATACAGGGCCATGCATTGTACGTCCTTCAACCTGCGTTCCAGGTTTGTCCTACCAAAAAGTTGAGGTGAATTTTATTTCATCGCTTTCACAACCCTGTTGTGCCGCCCCGGCACTGCCATTGAGTGCAGAAGGTTGTGCTTCTCCAGAGAACGCAATACAAATGAGACGAAATTGCTACGTACTCTGATGTGAATGTCATATCGGCTCCATTTTTATGGGTCATCGAAAGTAAATGATTTTGGAGGATTTTTCTATTCATTGTTAAATTACCGGATATACTTGACTATAAGCCGACCCGAATATAAGCCGAGGCACCTAATTTTACCACAAAAAACTGGGAAAACGTATTGACTCGAGTATAAGCCTAGGGTGAGAAATGCGCAGCTACTGTAAGTGGGAAAAGAGGGTCAACAATGCCCATTTGCAGCCTCAATGTGCCCATTTGCAGGCCTCACTGTGCCCATTTTGCAGCCATAGGTCCCCTGAACTTCAAACTTGGTAGTTAAGGGTTCATAGATGCCCCCTAGCTGCAGCCAAATTTGGGGTCTCTGGACCCAAAGGGTCCCGAAATGACATTGCTGCAGATGGACACAGTTGACCAACTTTGGGGCCCTGTATCTCGGGGCCACTTGGAGCTAGGAACCACAAATTTGGATATATTGTAATGTTGGATCTACTGTGTTTGCACACCACATTTGGGGTTCCTAGCACCAAGTGGCCCCGAGATACGAGGCCCCAAATTCAGGTCGGAAAATGTCAAGCACTTTTCTGCAGGAAAAAAATTGAAATTTTCCAACCCGAATTTGCGGCCCCGTATCTCTGGGCCACTTGGTGCTAGGAACCCCAAATTTGGTGTGCAAACCAAGTGGAACCAACATTACAAATTTGGGGTTCCTAGTACCAAGTGGCCCTGAGATACGGGGCCTCAAAGTCGGGTCGGAAAATGTCATTTTTTTGCTGCAGAAAAGTGCTTGACTGGAGTATAAGCCGAGGGGGGGCACTTTCAGCACAAAAAAAAGTGCTGGAAAAACTCTGCTTATACTCGGGTATATACGGTAGGTTGTATAGAGCATTCACAATCGTTGGATCGTTTACAAATTTCACCTCCAGCCTTTTAAAGCGTTTACTTTGGTTGTCTTGGATACAAAGTGCGAAGTTTATTTGACTTGAATTACTTTTTATAGTGTGATAATTATAGCTTACGCTTCGTCCCGCTGCAGATAACTGTAATTAGAATTTGTTTCCGCAGAGCAATTTGTTGTCACAAGAGGCTGGTGTCTGTAGCTGCCTTGTATTTAGTCAATCGTGCTACACTCTGAACTGGGGCTGCAGGGGGTTTCCTGCCTCCTTGAACTGGGGCTGCAGGGGGTTTCCTGCCTCCTTGAACTGGGGCTGCAGGGGGTTTCCTGCCTCCTTGAACTGGGGCTGCAGGGGGTTTCCTGCCTCCTTGAACTGGGGCTGCAGGGGGTTTCCTGCCTCCTTGAACTGGGGCTGCAGGGGGTTTCCTGCCTCCTTGAACTGGGGCTGCAGGGGGTTTCCTGCCTCCTTGAACTGGGGCTGCAGGGGGTTTCCTGCCTCCTTGAACTGGGGCTGCAGGGGGTTTCCTGCCTCCTTGAACTGGGGCTGCAGGGGGTTTCCTGCCTCCTTGAACTGGGGCTGCAGGGGGTTTCCTGCCTCCTTGAACTGGGGCTGCAGGGGGTTTCCTGCCTCCTTGAACTGGGGCTGCAGGGGGTTTCCTGCCTCCTTGAACTGGGGCTGCAGGGGGTTTCCTGCCTCCTTGAACTGGGGCTGCAGGGGGTTTCCTGCCTCCTTGAACTGGGGCTGCTGCCTTCTTTTGCTTGGGGCTGCCTGGGGGGGGGGGGGGGGGGGGTGCTGCTTTTGCACTGGGGCTGCGGAGGGGGGTGTCCTTGATTGGCGCTAGAAGGCCCGATCTTGAACAAAGTACTTGATGCTGATCTGGAGATGGGAGGTGATGCTGACCTTGAACTTGTTCCCCTGCTGTACCTGCTTTTGGTTGTTTCCTGAATTTTCTGAAATCATTCATAGCAAACATTATATTCACATGGCATCAGGTTAACGGAATACCTTTTTCATATTAAACCTCCACGATTACCTAAGAAGATGGGTAAAATTAAACAAACGTTTTTATTTCAGATACCTAATATAGCGCCATCAATTTACGCAGCACTTTACATATACATTTTGCATCAGTCCCTGCCCTCAAGGAGCTTACACTCTAAGGTCCCTAACTCACATTCATACATACACATACTAGGGCCAATTAACCTCCCAGCATGTCGTCGGAGTGTGGGAGGAGACCGGAGTACCCGTAGGCACAGGGCGAACATGCAGACTCCAGGCAGGTTGTGCTGTGGTTTGGATTCGAACGGACAAGCCCAGTGCTGGCCAGGAGGAAGTGCTAACCACTTAGCCAATGGGGTTGATTCACTTAAACTGGAGAGGGCTGAATCTGGTGTAACTGTGCATGGTTGCCAATCGGCTTCTAACTTCAGCTTGTTCAATTCACCGTGGTAAATATATGGGACTACTGTATTACATGCTCCTATGGGAGAGCCTTCCTCTCTTTTTATAATTGCATTATGTCAATGATTTTGATATTATGTCTCTTCTAGCTTACTTGTCCCTCTGAGGAAGACCCCCTGTGGTCGAAACGTGTCAGTGATTCCTTCTCATCTGTATGACAGACACTGTATTAACATGTTGACATGAGAACATTAGTCTGCTAAGTTTATATCCATGTTTTAATTGTCTTTCCCACTGGAGCTCATGTTCTAACTTGGTTGTCCATATATTTTTTCATTTAATAAAATAATTTTTTTATGTACAATACCCTTGACTTTCTATTGTATGCTGCCTAAAAACCCCAACGTGGGGGAGTTTTCTCCTTTTTGTTACCCTTTTAGGGGTGAGCAGCACCCTCTTTACCTTCGGGTTGTGTCTTTACTCTGCTATGTTCAATTAAAGAGGAGCTCCGGGCTCCTTCAGAAAAAATAGATTTTTTTTAATATTGGGACACTTACCTGTCCACAAATCCAGCGGTGTCTTCACCCAGAGTTTTCAATCGGCTCTTGGGTGCTACCACCACCGTCTCGACTAAGGGAGACCGGTGGTTCCCTGCTGTGCTTTGTGAATGGCTCAATGGCGGGGGAAGAAGGAGGGGGGCCGAACTTTTGATTTGAGTTTGCCTTCTTGAAGTGAGCTCATCCGGAAAGGGAGAGCGGGTACCTGTCAAAACCAGGTACCCCCGAAAGCTGTCAAATGTGGCAGTACGGGGGGGGGGGGGGGGCGGGCGAACAAGTGGAGCTTCCCCAGTTGGATGGAGCTCCGCTTTAAGCTTTGACAAAAATCCTGGAAGCTGATTTGGTCATTATGTAGAGCTGCACCAGTTTTGCACTCTCCAGTTGTAGTAAACCATCCCCACTGTGTCCTTTGTAATAGGCAATGTCTCATCTCTCTGGCCCAGTCACATGATCTGTGCCAATGCAGCAGATCACTACAAGTAGAGTTACTGACTGTTCCCCTCCAAGATCCTTTCTGGCAGAGGCTGTACCCATTGCCCGCGGCTGTACCCATTGCCCGCGGCTGTACCCATTGCCCGCGGCTGTACCCATTGCCCGCGGCTGTACCCATTGCCCGCGGCTGTACCCATTGCCCGCGGCTGTACCCATTGCCCGCGGCTGTACCCATTGCCCGCGGCTGTACCCATTGCCCGCGGCTGTACCCATTGCCCGCGGCTGTACCCATTGCCCGCGGCTGTACCCATTGCCCGCGGCTGTACCCATTGCCCGCGGCTGTACCCATTGCCCGCGGCTGTACCCATTGCCCTCGGCTGTACCCATTGCCCTCGGCTGTACCCATTGCCCTCGGCTGTACCCATTGCCCTCGACATTAGTCATGTGACTGGGATGCCTCTTAAAAAGGACACTTAACGTGTTACCCTGGACAATTGGCTTCCCCCAACACTTGACAGGCTTTACATGAACCAGGAGCATGCTGGGAGTCCTAGTTTTTTTTTTTTTCCAAAGCTGAAAGGGGCATGCTGATACCGGATGATTGCAAGTTGCTGGGCTGATATCCAGCTGTAGACATCTGTAGGGATTGCAGTTAATAGCAGGTGGGAGGCGGCGGGTGGGGGGTTTGCCGTCAGATTTCTAGCCAGCGTTAGGAATTTAAGACTTTGAGGAATGTCTGGATCCTGGCACAGTGCTGCACGACCCCAGCTGAGTGGATAATATAAAGCTTTGCCCTGTGAGAAGAAACAGGCCCAGTTACCTGTTCACTAACCAGTTCCACTTAACCCCCCCCCCCCCCCAGATTCCTGGACCCCACATTCACTTCCTTTTAGCAAAAAGCTGCTTGTATTTCCAGTACATTGGGTAATTGCTGCTTTTCTGTACAGGTTTCTATGTAGAACGTTTTCCTAATCGCATGCATGAAGATTTACAATGACCGGTATTTGTAGAGTTGGTGTGTAGCTAGGTGTGGACTTTTGGTCTCTCTTGTAACTTATCTTAGGCTGTGGAAAGCTCCCCATAAGGTTCCTGCAGCACCTGATAAACTTCTGTATCTATTTAGTCGGGTGTTTCTCCAAGAACAGGCGGCGAAACCTCCAACTGTCCTATAACTGTCACTTTGTGAAAGTTTTTATTTTTTTATTTTTTTTATTTTTTTTTTTTTTTCAGTATTACTTAACCCACACCAGTATAATCAGTCTGTATATGCAGTAAATCATGCTTGTTACACTCACTGTGTGTATATGTATATATAGGTCTGTGTATCTCTCTCTAATTGGACCAGTTTTCCTTTTGATAATAAAATCTTGGTCTTCCATACATTCATGAATCTTATCACATATAGTGGATTCTTCACATTCCGATAATCACGCTGACACATACTGAAACTTTACAATTTTGTAATCACACCACAGATAATGGAGAGACATTCGTTGCCATGTATGGCAGTGCCACTCCTGTGTATTGGGAAATGGGTATGATGCTGGCACAGTTTTGACCGCATATCAACCTGACCTCACTTATTTATTACAGATCCTGAATTCTTTTTGCCTTCCTGAGGCATGACGTCATAGCCAGTTATATAGGGTAAAGGTGATTGCTGATTAATATCACAGTCATCTTCTAATTATATAACCTGTGTGTATGTACAGCTGACCTAGATGTCTCTGTTACAAATAGTCATCATTAGTGATGGGTGTGTTCCCCCACATTCCTGTCAGGTATCTATGGAAGGACTCATCATGCTGCTGTGTTTACCCTCATCCATACCGCATTCTGGCTTTACCCATTCTTTCTGCAAGAACAATGACACAGGTGTACAAAGTGTCTGTGTCACCCCTAACAACCTATGAGAATGCAGTTGTCATTTTCCCATTGCATATTGAATAAAAAAATAATACAGAAAAGTATCTGTGATTAAACTTTTTTTTCTTTTTTCTTCTTTTTCTTCTTTTTCTTTTTTTCTTTTTCTTTTTCTTCTTTTTCTTTTTTTCTTTTTCTTCTTTCATGCTTTCTTCTGTGCCTCCCTCTATGTTGCCCTGCCTCCCTCTATGTGCCTCCCCCAGCCTCCCTTCCTCTTGGCCCCCCTCCCTCTTTGGCCTTCCTCTGTGTCCCTCTCCCTCTTTGGCCTCCCTCTGTGTCCCTCTCCCTCTTTGGCCTCCCTCTGTGCCCCTCTCCCTCTTTGGCCTCCCTCTGTGCCCCCCCTCTTTTTGGCCTTCCTCTGTGCCCCCCCCCCTCTTCTTGGCCTTCCTCTGTGCCCCCCCCCCTCTTCTTGGCCTTCCTCTGTGCCCCCCCCCCTCTTCTTGGCCTCCCTTTCTCTTTGCCTTCCTCTGTGCTCCCCCCCCCCGGCCTCCCTCTATGCCCCCCTCCCCTTTTGCCTCCCTTTCTCTTTGCCTTCCTCTTTGCCCCCCCCCCTGGCCTCCCTCTATGCCCCCCTCCCTTTTTGCCTCCCTTTCTCTTTGCCTTCCTCTTTGCCCCCCCCCCCTGGCCTCCCTCTATGCCCCCCTCCCTTTTTGCCTCCCTCCTTCCCTCTGTGGCCCCCAATGCTCACTATGGCTTTTATATTTTTTTATTTTAATAACATTTTTAATACTTTAATAACGTTTTCACGTAACACTGCCTAAGCCATGAAGCAAACCAGGTGCTGCAAAACTAGTTACCCTGTAATCCGTCCAGTAATACCCCTCGGAGGCGGCTCTTGGAGTTGCTTGAGACCCTGTTCACTGTAAGGCTGCTGCATTCACCTTCACTTACAGATTTCTAACCTGTGCCAGCTTCATATATAATTTATTTTATGGATCGTGTGGTTTTTAAGTAAAACCTCTGACTGCTATTGCTGGCTGGAGTGATAGTTTGAGACCGGCTGCCCGTTTTTAGTCCGATGGAGAGATTTCAGGAACCACAGTTGCCAGATCCAGTTTTGTTTTCAGGTCACCCATGTTCATTCATTCTCTTCATACATGTGTATATATATATTTTTAGTAGTTCCTTTCATTTTTTCTTTAGGCCTAAATAACAGATCCTAATACTTTTCTCTTTTTCTCTCATTTTGCAGAGGAGGCAGACTACAGCGCCTTTGGCACAGATACCTTAACCAAAAAGAAGACTGTCCTTCAAACGGTGCTGCGGCCGGACGTCGTCAAAAAGAAGCCCCACTTGGTCATTGGCATGCCGAGCGACTTCAGGCCGGTTTCATCAATCATTGACGTCGACATCCTTCCCGAAACCCACCGTAGGGTGCGTCTCTACAAACATGGTATGGATAAGCCCCTCGGGTTCTACATCCGTGACGGCTCTAGCGTTAGGGTGACGCCGCACGGCCTGGAGAAAGTGCCAGGAATTTTCATCTCTAGGCTGGTTCCTGGAGGCCTGGCCCAGAGTACCGGACTGCTAGCCGTCAACGATGAGGTCTTGGAGGTCAATGGCATCGAAGTGTCGGGGAAGAGCCTGGACCAAGTGACCGACATGATGATCGCAAATAGTCACAACCTCATCATAACAGTCAGGCCAGCCAACCAGAGAAATAACGTGGTACGGAACAGCCGGAACTCTGGCAGCTCCGGACAGTCGACTGACAGCAGCACCAGCATGTATGGAAATGTACAACCGCAGCACATCATCCAGAACTACCACCCCGAGGAAGAGGATAGCGAGGAGGAGGACATTATTATCGAGGAGTCCGGCGAACCGCAGCAGATCCCTAAGGCTGCCCCGTCGACGGAGAGCCTGGAATCCCTCACACATCACGATTCCTACCACGAATTGCCACAAAACGGATTTATGTCGTCTATCTACAACGTGCACTTATCTGCCAGCAGAGGCAGCCTGGACCTTATTTCCAATAATCATGAGACACGGATCTTAGAAGAAGACGGAACCGTAATCACACTGTGAACGGCGGCCATCGAACCGCCACTTGCACACTTATTTTTATTTTTTTTATTATTCTACGATCTGTGTGACATTCTACATGCAAATCATCATCTTCTTCTTTTTTTTTTTTTTTTTAAAGAAAATATATTGTATAGTTTATTCCCTCCACTGTAATCTTATTCCAAGCTTACTATTCTATTTTTATGATGAAGGAAGACAAAGAAAAAAACAATTTTAAGTGTTCTATGTTTTTACATTCCATAGCCGAACAAAAAAAAAATTATCTTTTGTACAGGGTGCTCAGTCTGACGATTTATCGACACTTTTAAAAGTGCAAAGACGCAGCGTGGTCCGTGGTCTTTAGAGAATGTAGCCCTTTGTATTTTATCCGTTTTTTTTTTAAAGCAAATAACCACTTTATTTCCATTTTTGTTTGGCATAGGGATTGCTATGGGGACTGCAAGGCCACTTCTAATAGCACAGTTGCTGTAATAAGCCAATAATTGTAAATTATAATTATGAATGATTGTTTTAACCAGCATAAAGATGGAACAGATTGTCTATTTTGGCATTCCTGAAATGCAGCCTAAAAGATTGCATCGTTTTTTTGTTTTTTAATGGCGAGTACCACTAATCATTGCTGTATGCAAAAAGGGAAACCTAACTTGGCCCCATAATTAAAGAGAATATATAAAATATATAACCCACTCTTCGAAAAAAAAACGTATATTTTTGTAGCATATATGTATGCTTTTATATGGCGCATGTGCACAGATGGGATTTTTAGCTTTGGTTCTTCCACATCACAGCTGAGCAAATCTGAACTGGGGGGGTGGGGGGGGTGGTATATCTTAGTTTCAATAATGCACTAGGAGCTCTTGTTATGGGAGGAAATGGGAGCATAAGTTGTGATGATCATCGGGTACTGGCTGTTCTCCCATTCGTGGAGTTGGAGCTCCTTGTTTTTAAAGCAATATTCTTAGAGCCAAATTCTAGCCAAAACGTTTTGGATGGAGTGGGGAAAGGGTTAGGACCCCTGTGAGTGTTTATTTTATCTTTTACTTCCTGTCCCAGAGACACAGCCGGTGTTCTGTCAAAAAATGTCCGCCTATCGAATAGTGTCCGGGCCGTACTGCGCTTGCGCAGTACGGAGGACAAGTTGATTTGGAAAATCTCCGAAGATGAACGGCGCCTGCACCGTGAGTCCAGGTGCAAGCCCCACCATCCAAGTTGACATAGGGCTGCACAAACTTAGAGGGCCCCTCGTGGGCTCGCTTCGCTCGCCACGCTTCGGGCACGGCCTCACTGCGCTTGGCTCTTTTTTTATTCTAACTCTATGTCCACTTGGATGGTGGGGCTTGAACCTGGACTCACGGCGCAGGCGCCGTTCATCTTTGGCTATTTTCGGAATCTGCTTGTCATGCGTATTGCGGACAGTATCTGATGGGGGACACTATCCGACAGGACACCGGAACTAAGAGGAAATCTCTCCAAAGTGAGGGTTGTCCAAAACCGGTTTCCCCTCTTCTGTGACCACTCCAAAAAATGTTGGATTTCCTGTCACTTTCTCTACCGGAGGCAAGACCATCAATAACCAGTATTGCTAAGTGCATCAGAAACATGAGGGATTCTAACACTTGTACACTCCATCCAGAAGTAATAGAACGTTTTGGCTTTACATGTCAAGTATGAAGGAAAAAAACTAAAAATACAGAGAAACGTTTGATGGATTCACTGGAGCGAATATCATGTTTTTGTAGTTTCTCCATTGGAAATTTTTGTTTTTCACTGGTAGGTTTACATTGAAGACATTTCTCCTGTATCTGTAGTTTTTAGGATGAATTATCTATAATATAACTGACACTGTTCAATGTGAATTGCACCCATGCGGGGTTTGATTGATGAGCTACTTCCACTGTGAGGAGCACTGCTATAATACAGTGTAAAGGCAGGCTTCCTATGAGCAGTGCTAGGGAAACACTACTTTTTTTTTTTAAATGATGTGACCACCAATTTGTAGAAACCTGACCATCACACCTATATGGGCTTTTTGGATATCTCCTAAACCATGCACACCCCCCCCCCCCCCCCCCCCCCCCCCCCCCCCGTTCCAATTTGCAGCTATCCCAGCTGCCATTCTTATGGGAAAGCTTCCATAAGATTTTGGAGCCAGTCTTGTCTGGTGATGTCAAGTACTGATGTTGGATGGGAAGGTCTGGCTCACAATTGGCATTCAAACTCATTACAAACATGTTCAGAAGGGTTGAGGGATCTGTGCATAACACTCAAGTTCCTCCACACCAAACTGGTC
The DNA here is from genome assembly GCA_028564925.1 of Lithobates sylvaticus. Taxonomy (NCBI): domain Eukaryota; kingdom Metazoa; phylum Chordata; class Amphibia; order Anura; family Ranidae; genus Lithobates; species Lithobates sylvaticus. Next base: position 12,642,826 of record CM053037.1, on the reverse strand, counting down.
AAACCATGTCCTTATGGAGCTGGCTTGGTACAAAGAAGACCTGGCTTGCAATGGGCATTCAAATTCACCCCAGAGGTGTTCAGTAGTAGGGTTCAAGTCCGGGTTCTGTGCAGACCACTTGAGTTATTCCGTACCAAACTGGTCAAGCCAGGTCTTTACGGAGCTGGCTTTATAAGCAGAAGACTTGGCTTGCAATTGTCAGTCCAATTCACCCCAAAGGTGTTCAGTAGTAGGCTTCAGGTCTGGGTTCTGTGCATGACACAAGTTCCTCCACACTGAACTAGTTAAACCATGTCCTTATGGAGCTTGCTTGGTACGAAGAAGACCTGGCTTTCAATTGTATTCATTGGAGTTGAGGTCAAGTCTCTGTGTAGGCAACTCATGGTTCTTCACATCATACTGGTCAAACAATGTCTTTATGGAGCTGGCTCTGTATGCAGAAGTCTTGGCTTGCAATTGTCATTCCAATTCACCCCAAAGGTGTTCAGTAGAGTAAGCTTCGGGTGAGGGTTCTGTGTAGACCACTCGAGTTCCTCCACACCAAACTGGTCAAGCCAGGTCTTTATGGAGCTGGCTTTGTATGCAGAAGACTTGGCTTGCAATTGTCATTCCAATTCACCCCAAAGGTGTTCAGTAGAGTAAGCTTCAGGTCAGGGTTCTGTGTAGACCACTCAAGTTCCTCCACACCAAACTGGTCAAGCCAGGTCTTTATGGAGCTGGCTTTGTATGCAGAAGACTTGGCTTGCAATTGACATTCCAATTTACCCCAAAGGTGTTCAGTAGTAGGGTTCAGGTCAGGGTTTTGTGTAGACCTCTTGAGTTCCTTCACAAAAAAAAACAGTCAAACAATGTCTTTACAGAGCTGGCTTTGTACCCAGGGGCACAGTCATTGGAACCAAAAAAATGGAATTGTCAGCATAATGTTGGAAGAGCACAATTGTCGTAATGCCAACACCCTTCCCTGGAAAATACCCGAACGCTATCATTTTGAGGGGATGTCAGCAAGTAGATGTAAAGGTCAGGTTTCTACAGATTCTTAGCATGGGCACATGTGGACAAAATCTCTAAACTTCACCATCCTGTGAAGTCATTCCATTGCTACAAGAACTAGGGTTTTTGTTGTCCTGTTGCTGTCCCTTTTTGCTAGTGATTAAGTTTAAGAACCCTTAGATGTGAATCCAAATGCAGGACACTAATTCAATTTATGGGTACAAGATTGTAAGATATGACCTTTTTGTTTTTTGTTTTTGTTTTTTCCTTTTTGCCCGTATAATTAGGTCAACTTTCTTTCTGAACACTTTTTTTTTGTATGTAATATGTGTGAATCTTATGCTGCTCAACCAGCCTTTGCTAACTATGGACACGGAGTTGTAGAGGAACTACAAGATTCAGCTTGCACTGAGTTGGCCTTTAAACAGCTCCGTGACTAACGTTTGCAAAAGCAGTTTTTATTTTATTTTGTATTTTTATTAAATTAAAATCTTACCTGGGTTCTCACAGAGATGGTAGACTACTTTGTATAATATCAGGGGTTACTGATCAGCTCCATCAATCATATCAAAGGGCTTTGGTTTCCCCAAAAGTTTTCTCGTACTTTGCAGAGTGCCAGCTTTTTTTTCTTTTTTTTGCATGAAATTTATTCTTTTAATGACAATATATCCCTTACCATTGTGTATTTGCTTATTTTATGTTTGGTAATTGGATATAAACCCTTTTCGTTTCAAAATCTGCTTTGACATGAGATAGATTTTTATTATTTTTTTTATTTTTTACATTCTACCTCTTTGAACACTAAAGTCTTTTCCTTTTTATGTAAAAGTTTAAACACTGGAGTTATCATGGTTGGAGGGACCAGGAGGACTTGGGAATGAAGCTGTGAGGTACGAGGTTCTGGGTGGCAGCGATGGGTACGTAGAGGCGTAGCCCTCATCAGCCAATCAGCTGTAAATATTCTGAGGGCCCTAAAGAGGGAAATTCAGTATTGGTTGCTTCGAGTTACTGGTCGAAACATGATTGCCGTTATCTGACTTGTGTCTATGACGTCACCTGAGGGGGGTGGGGTATCCTGTCAGCTTAGGTTCTTTTGCAGAGTCATTAATTGTGGATTTTGCAATCCTCTTTCTATAAATGTCTCCCAAGCAGCAGATAAGATTATATTGTTTGCAGATTTTAACTCTTTAATTAGCACACTTTTTATCCTGATAGTCTTTTTTTATTTTTTTGTACTTTAAGATTTGAGCAATACTAGATATGAGATGCTATCAATGCAAGCAGCTCAGCTGCTTATAACACAGGGGTGATGACAGCCTATGTGTTAGCATTTATGGAGCCAACTGAAACCGAAATAATTGCACAATGAGGGGAATTTATCAAAATTGGAGCAACTGTGCAATGGTAATCAATCAGCTGAAACGTAAAGCCGAGCTTCACCCAAAAAGGGAAGTTCCACTTTCATGCCTCCTCTAAGGCCCCGGTTCACACCTAATGCAGGTTGCATATTCCGGGTGCATTTTGTGTTTTTTCAATGCACATTTTTGATCCGTTAAAGTCTATGAAACCAAAAACAAGAAAAAAAGTCCCTGGCCCTTTCCATAAAATGCACAGATGTGAACGGGACCCATAGGAAACGATGTTATATGGACTGTAGTGTGTTTCTGCAAAACTGAAAATGCACTAAAAAAAAAATGCTAAAAGGCCTAAAGGATAAGAAAGAGAGAGGGGAGGGAAATGCACCAAAAAGGCACTGGAACACATCAAAAACGCACAAAAAAAATGCTTCGTGAACCAGGCCTTAAACTTTTGGCACAGTACCTTTTTATTGGGAGGGGGTACCTAATTTTGACAGGTACCCGCTCCCACACCGATCGCCTATGCAATCTGAGCGGAAGTTCCAAAAACTCATCAAAAAGCTCTGGGACACATCAAAAACGCACTTAAATGCTTAAATGTGAACCAGGTCTTAAAATTTTGGCACATTCAATTTTTTTTGGGAGGGGTACCTAATTTTGACAGGTACCCGCTCCCACTTCTGCACCGATCGCCTATGCAATCTGAGCAGAAGTTCCAAAAACACATCAAAAAGCACTGGAACACATCAAAAACGCACTAAAAAAATGCAAGGGTGTGAACCAGGCCTTAAACTTTTGGCATGTTACATTTTATTGGGAGGGGGTACCTAATTTTGACAGGTACCTGCTCCCACTTCCGCGCCAAACGCCTATGCAATCTGAGTGGAATTCCCCCGCCCGCACCCTTTTGGGACGCGTCACAGGTCCCAGAAGGCCGCTGGATCATTCACAAAACAAAGCGTGGCTCGTGCATGCGCAGTGGGAAGTCGGCTCTGAAGCCACAAAGAGTCACAGGTGGCTTCCCACACTAAAGATGCCTGTGCCAGGGACCAAAAGACCGGTAAAGAACCTTGCCCCCCCCTCCATTTAGCTCATCAAAGGCAGCCTGCAGGTGGAATTAAAGGACAGGAGACTACAAGGCCCAGCATTGTCTACATGACACGGTATTGTAGCCTTTCAGCTCAGTGTCTGTAGTCTGGCACACAAGGTGTCAACCTGCTTAAAGACAGGTGACGGAGCTTATAAAGTAGAACTATAAACCACTAATAACATAATTATCAGGCAGCCGTGAACTGTCAGATTCTTCCTGTCGGCTGACCAGGTTAATCACCAATCTTATCTGTTCGCACTGAATCATGACGCAGAAATTCCTCCTGCTGCAAGCTTATCATTCTTCCATTAGCCTCTAACAATAACTTAAAGGACGGGTCCAACCAAAGGCTGGTTTACCTGCCAAAGAATATGTAACGTAGCCAGCGTGATCTTGTGGTGCTCTGCCAATCCCTGCTGTGGTGTGCTGGGCGACAACGCTTTTCTGAGCCTGCAAAAATGCTTCGTGAACCAGGCCTTAAACTTTTGGCACAGTACATTTTATTGGGAGGGGGTACCTAATTTTGACAGGTACCCGCTCCCACTTCCCCACCGATCGCCTATGCAATCTGAGCGGAAGTTCCAAAAACGCATCGATTTGTAATTGGCCTGCCTGGTCAGCTGTGAAGTGTTTTTATAATTTTTTTCCATACTCCTCCTTTTTTTGCTTGCCAGACTTATCAGGGGTGTTGAGCACTGCAAGTCGTTGCTTTGGTGCATTGCAGGAAACGGTCAGTGTAACACAGGGGTAGCGAAGCTTGGCACTCGAGCTGTGGTGAAACTGCAAATCCTGTGATGAGCGAGTAATTGGGTATGGTGTATCACCAAAAATCACTTGTGCTACACTAAGTGTGTAGCAACTATTGAACACCTCTGATACGGGACTTTAAGTTCTACTGGTTACCACAAATCGTAAAGAGACCAATTTAGAAAACAAATTTTTTTACAAATTTACTAAAAACCCATAAGCTGCACAAACTGTTGGCGCTATATAAATCCTGTATAATAATAATAAATGGTCCACACATATTAATAAGAAAAATACACATGTCCTTGAAATAGCGGGTTTCTCCCACTTCTTCAGGACCGTCAAGGAGATTATAACGTATAGTGGTTTGTACAAAATAGTAGAATGATCTCTAAAAAAAAAAAAAGAAAGTAAAGCATTAACAAAAGTTTATTATACATAATATACCATAGTTATACCACGTTATTACCACAAGGCAATTGCCCTGCCTTGTCGGCTTTGAAGTGTTTATAATGTTTCTTTACTCCTTTTTTGCTGGCCAGACTTATCAGGGGTGTTAAGCACTGTAAATTAGACCTTTTAGTGCATTGCAGGATACTGTCGGTGTAACACAGGGGGGGGGGGGGTAGCGAAGCTTGGCACTCCAGCTGTGGTGAAACCAAGTCCTGTGATGTCTGTCATTTTGGGTAGGATGGGGTATGGTGTATCACCAAAAATCTCTGGTGGTATCATACTGTAAGTATATAGCAACTATTGAACAACTCTGATTATGGGACTTTAACCACTTCAGCCCCAGAAGGTTTTACCCCCTTCCGGACCAGGCCAATTTTTTTGCGTTACTTTAACTGACAATGGCGTGGTCATGCGACGCTGTACCCAAATAAAATTGATGTCCTTTTTTTCTCACAAATAGAGCTTTCTTTTGGTGGTATTCGATCACCTCCTTCGGTTTTTATTTTCTGCGCTATAAACAAAAACACCGACAATTTTGAAAAAATCTAAAAAAAATAATTACTTTCCGCTATAAAACATATCCAATAAAAAAAATTTAAAAATTGAATTTCTTTATCAGTTTAGGCCGATTTTGTATTCTGCTACATGTTTTTGGTAAAAAAAAAAAATACCAAAAATCGTATATTGTTTTTTTTTTTTAAAACATTATAGCGTCTACAAACTATGGGATAGATTTATGGACTTTTTATTGTCTTTACTAGTAATGATGGCGCTCAACAATTTTTGGTGGGTCTGCGACATTGCGGAGGACAAATCTGACACTAATGCCTCGTTTCCACTGAGCGGATCGGTTCGGTACGGTACGCTATTTTCAGTGTTTCCATTATGAAAGTGGCCCATACAACCGAACCATACCGCACCATTCAGGGTCCTGCTTCAGATGTGGGGCCATAGAAAATGGAACGGTTCAGTTAGGGCGGAGCTACGATACATTCCACTGATTGGCGGACAGAAAAGCATCTGCCAATCAGTGTGAGGCCACACTAGGCATTTTTTCTAAACCCTCTATGGACCCTGGTGGTCCGACTTGCAGTGGAAATGCTCACCTGAATAGGCCGGACCATTCTTACCTTTCCAAACTGTACCGACCTGAACCGATCCGCTCAGTGGAAACGAGGCATAAGTGACACTTTTTGAGGACCAGTGACACCAATACAGTGATCAGTGCTAAAAAAAATGTACTCACTGTATAAATGACACTGGCAGGGAAGGGGGTTAACATCAGGGGCAGTTAAAGGGTTAACTGGGTTCCCTGGGTGTGCTTTCTTACTGTGTGGGGGATGGACTGACTCGAGGAAGAGACATATATCTGTTCCTGATTAGCAGGAATCGCAGATCTGTCTTTCCCTCACTGACAGAACGACGGTCTGCCTTGTTTACATAGGCAGACCGCCATTCTGCCTCTCCAGAGAATGATTGTGGGTGGCCCGCAGCCATCGCAGCTGCCGGATCCACTTATTGGCTCCCACTGCGCTCCAGGGCCGATGTAGGAAATTGCGTACAGGTACGTGATTTTGCGCAAAAGGGCTGCCTTGCTGTAGTATATGTACGTGGGGCGGTCCTTGCGCGGTTAAGTTGTACTACTGGTTACCACAAATCATAGAGACCAATTTATAAAACAATTACATTTTATTACCAATTCACAAAAAAAAAAACATTAATTGTCCATACATTAATAGCGAAGAAAATAAAAAAAGTGCGAAATACATATATGTCCTTTTTTAAAATAGCAGGTTTCTCCCACTTCTTCAGGACCGACAAGAAGATTATAATGTGTCATGGGACTTGTAGTTCCGCCACAGGTTGAGCACCCTTGATCTATGGACAGGCTGATTGTACTGAAGTCGACCTCAGTACAACCAGCCAGTCGTATATTTTTTTTTTTTCTTTCAGGCAATCACTGCAGCCGGCAGTGATCATTGTGTTCTGCCGGCATAACACAATAGCACTGCAGGAGAGATTGTTGATGGGGGGGATCGAGCATTTTTCTTAACTTCCAGCCGTGGTTGAACAAAACAGAATTGCGTAATCTATGGCTTGCCTAAGACTTTTGCAACCAGAGGCATGATGGGATTTGCAGTTTCACCACAGCTGTAGTGCCAAGGTTTGCCTATCCCTGGTGCATAACATGTTTCAGTCAATAGGATCTGAAGGGGGGAAGTATAGGCAGCATACAGACACTGAAATTGGCCTCAGTTGCAGTGCAAGGTGATGACAGAGAATAGTGGTGTCGCCCTCTTGTGGCAGGTTAATCAAAAGGCCAGCTGAACAGAATAAAAAAATAAATAAATAAATAAATAAATATATATATATATATATATATATATATTATTATAAAATAAAATCTCTTTTGCCAGGTAAAGCAGTTGTATATGTACTTGGGTCGCGTATTTTGCGGTTTGGTTGGAGATCGGCTTTGAAGGCTTTCCAAGGATACGGCTGTGTAGGCTGAAAATTGTCTGCAGTGTATAGCGGTGCCAAGCTGGCTTGTAGAAAATGCACGCAGTGATCCTGATGAATTAAAGATGGAGCATGTTTAATTTTTCAGTATATTTAAAAAAAAAAGTGAAAAACCTTATCTGAGGATGTCGATTTCAGACATGCAAACGCTTTGCGAGTAATCTGGGGAAGTTCCCTCCGATCAGTAAATATACGTCATGTGATTTAACCACCTGAAAATGCTGTATGTGTCCTCCAGAGATCGGACCCTAAAGGACTCGAGACCTATGGGACCAATCAGGCGTTTGCTTTCTGGGATGTAGTTTGACAACATAAACCTTTTAATTGAAAAGATTTATCAAATGATGGATTTTGATCCATTAAGTGATTTTTATTTTATTTTTTCCCCCTTTTTAAGGCCGATTTTTTTTTTTTTTTTTTTTTTTTTTTTTTTTTTTTTTTTATCAAAAAACAAATCTATTCATTGAATAGATGCTAAAAGTTTTAAACAATCTCCTGCATTGTTTATCTCTTGGGGTTCCGTGCAGTGGCGATTTTTCTGGCACTTCTGCAATGTATTCTTTTAAGGACCGGCGCACACGGGTAACGTGATATCGCCAACGATTAGGGTTTCATTTGGTGGAGAATAAATATGTACGCCGCAACTGTTGGCAATTATTTGCTGCTTCTTGCTAGGCTCTACAGCAGGGGTCTCCAAACCTTCTAAGCAAGGGGCCGGTTTACTGTTCTTCGGGTCTTAAGGGGGGCTGAGCTGTGGCCGGTGGGAGTAGAATATGCCCTAGCATCAGTGCCCCATCATTGGTTTTAATTGGGATGTATAGTGCCCCATCTATGGTGTCAGTAGGGGGAAATGGTGCCCTATCATTGGTGGAATAGTGCCCCAAGGGCCAGATAAAGGCAAGCAAAGGGCCACAGTTTTGGAGACCACTGCTCTACAGCTTTGGTTCCCAGCTTCAGTCCTCAATTATCCCCAACAGGTCACGATTTTAGGATTTCCTTCACTTTTTGCGCAGGGGGTCTCAAGCTTGAAGTCCATGTCAATGGCTTGGTATTTATGATGGCTATATTATCTAAGTGACATTTCCTGTTGGGTACCGTATATACTCGAGTATAAACCGGCCCGAATATAAGCCGAGGCACCTAATTTTACCACAAAAAACTGGGAAAACTTATTGACTCGAGTATAAGCCTAGGGTGAGAAATGCGCAGCTACTGTAAGTGGAAAAGAGGGTCAACAATGTCAATTTGCAGCCTCACTGTGCCCATTTGCAGCCATAGGTCCCCCAAACTTGGTAGTTAAGGGTTCCTAGATGCCCCCTAGCTGCAGCCTCTGGAGTCTCTGGACCCAAAGGGTCCCGAAATGACATTGCTGCAGATGGACACAGTTGACCGACTTTGGGGCCCCGTATCTCGAGGCCACTTAGTGCTAGGAACCCCATCTTTGCATATGTGCTAGATCCACTGGGTCTGCACACCAAATTTGGGGTTCCTAGCACTAAGTGGCCCTGAGATACGGGGCCCTGAAGTCGGTCAACTGTGTCCATCTGCAGCAATGTAATTTTGGGACCCTTTGGGTCCAGAGACTCCAGAGGCTGCCGCTAGGGGGCATCTAGGAACCCTTAACTAACAAGTTTGGGGGACCTATGGCTGCAAATGGGCACAGTGAGATTGACTCGAGTATAAGCCGAGGGGGAGAACTTTCAGCACAAAAAAAGGTGCGGAAAAACTTGTCTTATACTCGATTATATACGGTACTTGAGTGCGAAGGTTGGCAGCCACTGCTCTACAGGGAACAATTTACACCCCATGTGTAGCAATCCATTGCTAATGATTTTGGTAGAGTTACGCTACCAAAAAATTGCCTGTGTGCAATCCAGCCTTTGAATGGCCGTAGCTGGTAGGCGGGGGCCGGGAACCCAGTTGTAGAAATCTCCTCTGTGGGGGATCCTAAGAAAATTGTGCATTTTCAAAGGTTTAGTTTTGCAGATATCCACCTAAAGCTGACCACACACTTTACAATCTCTATACTATCATCTTGAGGTTTATCAATGTTATACAATGTGTGGACCTACCTAAACCACTAATTCACTTTTGTGGTTGGGGGTTCGGTAAAAGTGCATGGTCAGTTTTTTTTTTTTTAATAGTTCATGGTGGAGTTACCATTTTTAAATTGAATTGTAAAGATATTGATTTTTTTTACTATCTGTGCCCTCTGTATGTGATTGTAATATGAAGGATCTTGTTATTTAAATAAAATTTTGGTTTATTGTAACATTTGTGGATCTAGTTGCCCCGATACGCCAGGCCTCGGCTTGCAATTTTTCCGCTCTTGCGGGAGTGGCGGGTCGAAGCCTGTGTCATTTTATTGTCTTGTAGTATCTTCCTTCTTTTTTTATTCTTTTTTTTTTTTTTCTCCTTGCTGTAGGAAGCTTTTACTTTTATTTTTATTTCCTGTGAAATACCCCCTCCTTTCTATGGCTGTAGAAAATGTGATTTTTACTCACAAGCAGAATGTTTTCAATGACAGATATCAGTATTTTTAATACGATGTAAAATATGCGCATTTATATCACGAAATGAAGTTTTAATTTTTTTCAAACGATCGAATCATAGCTTCTGCGGTATGGCCATGTCTTATATTTTTACAAAAATTTAAAAAATAAAAATAAACTTAGATTCTCATCTGCCTGGACTTTTTTTTTTTTTATTGTTGTGATTGGAATTAAAAATTATTACTTTTGAGGAATGTTTGTGTTTGCCGGTCAGAAAAATTCACCCGTCTCTCTCTTCCTGTGATTGGAATGATGGTAAGTCTCGCCAACGGGCACCCAGATTGCTATGAAAAACGTAGCGACTATATACAAAACTAATGTTTGATTCTGGAATCCTCACGTTGATGACATTCTTGGCCTGAAGATAGTCGAGCGCCTATCGTCCAGTATGTGGCCAGTGTTGCATACATTTCAGTAACAGTGGTTGGATTGATTTTGAAGTGGCGCTGCCCTCTGTGTGCACCTGGAATGGTTGCTTCATGCAGTACATTCCTCTCTATTGATCTGGCGTTTGGCCTCAGACGACCGGTATACCAATGCAGGTTTATCCGGTTTTGTGTCGATGGCTCATTGCATGACTTGGGAGTTTGTCATTTTGCTGTCTTTGCAAGAGTTCTCCAGCTCTTGTGGAACTGCAACTCCCATCATGCTATGCCAAAAAGCTCACCATTGGCTCTGCATGGGCGTGGTGCTGGTGGTTCAGTAAAAGCAGGAGAGTCGCAGGTTGCGAGAAACTGATCATATAGGGGGAGTTTTACTAAAACTGGTGCAAAATCTGGTGCAGCTGAGCATGGGAGCCAATCGGCTTCCAGGTTTTATTGTGAAAGCTTAACCTCCTCTCTGCCCGCCCTATAGACAAATGATGGCGGACGGGATCCCCTCTCATTCTGGGACGATGTCCTATGACGTCTCACCGCGATGACGTGGCTCTTTACCCATGTGATCTTTGTCCAATCACAGCTGATCACCTGTAAACACGGAAGTGCCGTTTAATTGGCTCTACTGACAGTGTGAGGAGAACCGAGCCAATCAGCGGCATCTCTTCACAGGGGAGACATGTACAGATAATCAGGGCACTGTTTATCAGTACCCTGATTATCGCTGCAGCCCCAACAGGGCCCATCAGTGATGCCACTTTGTGCCCATCAGAAATGCTAGTGAGTGCTGCTTATTACTGCCTTCTTATCAGTGCCCATCAGTAAAGGAGAAAAATTACTTATTTACAAAATTTTCTGACAAACTAAGGAAATATATATATATTTTTTTTCAATTATTTGGTATTTTTTCGTGTTTTTTGCGGAAAAAAAAAAAAAAACCCAGCAGTGATTAAATACCACCAAAAGAGAGCTCCATTTGTGTGAAAAAAAATAATAAAAATGTAATTTGGGTATGGTGTTGCATGCCCGCGCAGTTGTCAAAGTGTGACAGCGCTGAAAGCTAAAAATTGGCCTGGGCAGGAAGGGGGTTAGAGTGCCCAGTATAGAAGAAGTTAAAGGGGTTATAAACCCTCGTTATGTGTTTTTTTTTTTTTTTTTTTATATAGAAAAATAGTCTATACTTGCCTGCTCTGTGCAATGGTTTTGCACAGAGCAGCTCCTGATCCTCTTCTTCTGGGGTGTCCCGCCAGTTTCCATGGGGGCACCCATGCAGGCTCGCTCCCGATTGCCGCTGCTGCGTCCATTGACTGACAGACAGCAGGACTCAGCCATGCCCCCCGCTCCAGTGCCACTGGATTTGATTGACAGCAGTGGGAGCCAATGCTGCTATCAATCTGTCCAATGAGGAGAGAGACGGCGGCTGGAGCCGCTGCGTTCCTGCACATCGCTGGATCAGATCGGGCTCGGGTAAGGGAAAAGAAAAAAAGAGGGGCGGGCTCTGGGGGGGGAGCTGCAGCACAGAAGGTTGTTCACCTGTATTCATTAAAGTGATACTAAAGTCCTTTTTTTTTTTTTTTATAATTTTTTTTTAAATAGCGAACATGTTATACTTGCCTGCACTGTACAGTGGATTTGCACAGAGCAGCCCAGATCCTCCTCTTCTCGAGTCCCTCTTTGGCGCTCCTGGCCCCTCCCTCCTGTTGTGTGCCCCCACAGCAAGCAGCTTGCTATGGGGGTTACCCGAGCCGAACCACAGCTCCCTGTGTCCATTCAGACACAGAGCCCGCCCCGGCCCCCCTTTCTCTCCTTATTGGCTGATTGACTTTGAGGGCAGTGGGAGCCAACAGTGCCGTGCTGTTGTCTCAGCCAATGAGGGGAGTCCTGGCCCCTCCCTCCTGTTGTGTGCCCCCACAGCAAGCTTTTCATCTTAATGTATAGAATGCATTAAGATCAAAAACCTTTCTTTACAACCACTTTAAGGTGAAAAACCTTGAAGCTTTACAACCACTTTTAATTGAACGAGCTGAAGTTAGAAGCTGACTGGCTCCCATGCACAGCTGCACCAGATTCTGAGTGCTCCAGTTTGAGCAAATCGCCCCCACAGTGTTAGCTTCACGTTACTTGGGGAAAACCAGCCACATCCACCATCACAACCCATTTGTTTCCAAGTATGAGGAAGCTTTGGCCTTGACTGTAGCCAACAGTATATCACATCTTTTGTTCTCAGTAATTTGTCATGTGTTAATGAGGGAACTGACTGCGTCCTGCTGGGGCCAGTGTGTTAACCATGTACGTTCCTGACCAGAGGACAAACGGCCCACCTGCTCTACCTCCCCAGATGGCCAGTTGTGTTGTTGGCTATCCTCCCATAAAAAATGCTGGGTCCATGGCTCCCTCTGTGGCTTCACTAAGGGGCGTGTCTAGTATTACTGTAACCAGGGGCGCATTTATTATTTTTGTTATATATCGTGATACAAGTATGCATATAAGGAGCGAAGGCTTTTCCCGCTTAACGAAAGCTTTGACAGATGAGACAGACAGGCATTTTTTTTTTTTCTTGCCAGTGTATTGCAGTGCCAGCAGTAACCAATCCGCTTTGAATGTTCTCCATGGTTGCATGCTGTCCTGTGATTGTTTGCTATGGGTTGCAGCAGATCATAGCTCATTGCACCTTGTTTATGAATATGCTTTCTCATACTTTGAGGGACACACACAGGAAATCTTTCATCTCACAGTTATCCTGCTGCCTACAGGAGAATAGCACAGTGGCAAACAAACTTTAGGCCGGCTAAGGGTAGCCCCTCCTACTGCCAACATGTCTCAGGTTTTGCTAGATGCTGAGGAGGTGTCCATCCTCATGGAATGCTTTTTCCTTACGCTTCAAGAATTGTACACAAGGTATTTACTGGCAGAAAAAAAAAAATGTTACTATCCAAAGATAAAACAACAAGAGCAGAAGATTTATTAGAACAAACTCCCCCCCCCCCCACCCCCCATCCATCCATGTCTCAATGCTTTATTTTGTTGAGGAATCCCTTTGAAAAACAACCCCCTAGCCTTTCCCACCATGGCCATCTTAAGTAAAGGAAAATGATTCATGTAGCATATGGTTCCTGGAATCCATCTGCCCTTAGCTCAAGAATGCACGCAGGAGAGCATACTTGGCTGAGAACCTCTCCTCCCCTCCTGAAGACTCCTGGGTTACTTAAAGCGGAGTTCCGCCTAATTTTTTTTTTTATTTTTTTATAGTCAGCAGCTACAAATACTGCAGCTGCTGACTTTTAAAATAAGGACACTTACCTGTCCAGGGCGGCCGCGATGTCGGCACCCGAAGCCGACCCATCTCTCGGGTGGAGGCGCCGCCATCTTCAGTAAGGGAATCAGGAAGTGAAGCCTTGCGGCTTCACTCCCTGGTTCCCTACTCATGCGCCACCCCACTGGTCCCTACTGTCTTTTGGGACCTGTGTGTCTCCCAGAAGACAGTGGGGGGAGCGCTGGAAGTGGCGTAGATACTCGCGGGTGGCTCTGCTATCTATGCCTGGAAGTGGGAGCAAAATACCTGTATTAGACAGGTTTCTGCTCCCCCTCCCCCCTGAAAGGTGCCACATGTGGCACCTTTCAGAGGGGAGGAGGATTCCGAAAAAAACGGAAGTTCCATTTTTGACCCTCCTGAAAATTCCTGGAATATGTGACATCAGCCTAGGCAAGAAACCAGGAAGAAAAAATGTAATATGCAGCGCTCTGAAAGAATGATCATGCTGACCACCAGACAGCCGTGGTATCCACCTGGAGCTGACATGTTTTGCCAGCAGCCAGTACGCTCCCCCTCTGGGAACTGAATTTTCTCCCCTCCATTTTTCTTGGATGGTGACTGATGTTCAAACCATCTCCAGACAAGCCTCCCGGATGATTGTTTCCCCCTTATTCACTCGGAGGTCACTGGTAACGTTCACTAACATTTATTTTAAACTTTGACTGTTCAACCATTTTTTTAACTTTATGGAATAAATAGCATTGTTTATGCATACAGTACTACGTTGGAATTTATTTGATCATTCTTTCAGAGCGCTGCATTTTGTGTTTTTTCTTTGACTGTCGCATCTCTTTCCATGCTGCGCTGGGTCTGATCCACTTATCTGATTACTCCTCAGTTATCGGTTATGTCCCCGTAACCTATCCTGCACATCAGTGTCCGGCCCCTAGGGTCTCACCTTTTGGTGAGGACACCCATTAGAGGTTGCGACACTACCTGTTGGTGGCTCAGTGGTGTCCCATTCACCTTTTCTCCATCTGGTGTATGCATATGGAGCCTGGATGGAATCTGCATGCGTGAGAGAGAGTGAAGGGTTTCCTTGTTGGACACTGCACTAGTAAGTGTCTATATAAATGATTGTGAACAATTGTACAAATATTACAGATGTATCAATATTGCATTAAGTAACAAAATGTCTTTTCAACTAGAACGAAAGCTCCTGAGGAAGCGACATATTAGTCACAAAACATGTTGAGCACAAGTTCCTCCTTTTAACCGGCAGGACCGACGACCACCCCTTTTCGGGCCAGTCCACACCTCAGTGGGAACGCTATACGGTGCAAGTTCTACACACATCAATCCCACTTTCAGCGAATTACGTAGTGGTACTGAAAACCCATAGGGGGAGCCTCTCGGGTCCTTTTCCTTTTAAATATTCCCAAGTATTGTTTATGTCAATATTTGTGTTTTTCTCCACTCTGTAATAATTGTTTTTGTGATATATATTTTCAATAAATTTTGTATAAAAATTCTCAAACAAGTGCCTATAAAGTCCATTTTTCTTTCTTCTTTTTTCCTATCGGAAAAAAGTAAATTCTTGACATACATGTAGGATGTGGCACTCAGACATATTTTAGGTGTTTTTTAGATTGCCACCTTAGGACCCAGCAATCTAATCTCTCTATACTCCTCATCAGAGCACTTTACCAGACTGGAAGTGCTCCGGGTGTTCTGTGTCTTTAGAAAACCAGGAAGAAACTGAAGAAATTGAAAAATTTCAAAAAGTTTAAAACAAATATGATTTACTTCCCTATCTTTTTACTAATGCTAGCATTGTGAAGATTAAAAATAGTCAATGTTGATTGGGAGAGTGAAGTCCCACTTTAACTCATAGTGAGCCTTAACTTTCTACAAAAGGGCTGAATTCCTAGCAGGGTTAGGCTGAATTTAAGGCAGGGCAAAAGGGGCAGTTGCCCTGGGCCCTGTCATTGTTGTGGGGACCAAAGCAGCTACCTCATACTTGCCAACTATCCTGGTTCAAATTCCCTGGTCCATTGAGGTTATAGTCCCGTGTTGTGTCCCAATAGCTCAGTGTGAAGTGCTGCTACTAATGCTGCCCAGCTCTGCCCTTTTGTTGTGTATAGAACAAAATTGTTTAAGCTTCTCTCAGGGGTATAGGCCGTGTTAATGCACACTAGGCCCTCACAAATAAATATATTTTGTTGTGTACAGATGACTCTCCTGCAGACCCTGTGTTTTACATGTAAATTACCTGCATTCATATGTAAATGGTGGCGGCCGGGCGGCATTGATATGTATATCATGCTCCCCTGAGGTCATATCCACAGTAATCTCTAGCAACCAATCAACAAGCAAAAAACCATGTGCTGTAACCTCTAGCAACTAATCAGTGAGGCGTAATGTGTGATGTAACCTCTAGAAACCAGTCAGTGAGCGGTAATGATACTCTGTAACCTCTGGCAACCAATCGCAATAGCTGCCTGATGTGATTCAGTAAACTGATTTTGAGTCTAGCTGCTATTTATTGCCCTAAGAAAAGTATTGCCCAGGGTCCAATAAATGTTAAAGACGGCCCTGATTCCTAGAATTCCAGGACTGTGCCTCACCCTTTCCTGTCAAGGTGCACTTCACTAGATCTGGAGTGCTTCTTAGCAACAACCAACTGTTTGTCAGATCTGCAAGGCTGCCGCTTTGTCTTCTGTTTACGCATTCCGTATGTTCTGTCAGGAGAACGTTTCGGTCTCATTTGATGCCAGCTTCTGGCGCAAGGTCCTTCAGGCCGCTCTATAAGCTGCAGGCAGGTCCCATTTCTTACAAAGCCATCCACAACTCAGCCCCATCATCACTAGCCTAGACTCAAAAATATAAACCTAATCGTTCTCTTCGTTGTTCCTGCTCTCTAGCTCCCTCTTCACCTTCTCCTTTGCTCGCCTCCAGGACTTTTCCAGAGCCTCTCCCATCTTATGGAACTCCCTACCCCAACCTGTCCGATTATCTCCTACTCTGCTTTTAGACAATGCCTGAAAACCCTCCTCTTCAGAGAAGCCCATCCTGCAAACACCTAACAACTGTATTTTTATTTTCTCCCATCAGCTCATCCCCCACAGTTATTACCTTTTTGTATCACTTGACCCTCCCTCTTAGATTGTAAGCTCTAACGATCACGGGCCCTCTGATTCCTCCTGTATTGTAATTGTACTGTCTGCCCTCATTTTGTAAAGTGCTGGGCAAACTGTTGGCGCTACATAAATCCTGTACAGTGGAACCTTGCATTACGAGCATAATCCGTTCCAGGAGTATGCTTGTAATCCAATGTGCTCGCATATCAAAGCGAGTTTTCTCTTTGAAGTCAATGGAAACTAAAATGATTAGTTCCACATTGACTTCAATGGGATGCAATACCGCATGCGGCCAGAGGAGGGGGGGGGGGGCGCCGGAGAGCCTCGGGAACGGCCGAAAAGGCCCGAGCACCCTTCTGCTGACCTCGACAAACCTCGGAAAGACTCCGTTCACGAGCCTTTCCGAGGTTTGCCGAGGTCAGCCGAAGTGTGCTCGGGCCTTTCCGTGCATTTCCGATCGGCGTCATTCGGCTCATGCACCCCCCCCCCACATCAGGCCAAAAGCGGTACTGCACACCACTCTTGGCCTGAATCCGTCTCGTTTTGGGAGACAATACTCGCAAACCGAGTTATGATTTTTAGAAATGCAGTACCAACAATGGGGCACTATTCCTCCCACTGATACCAACAATGGGGCACTATTCCTCCCACTGATACCAAACAATGGGGCACTATTACTTCCACTGATACCAACAATGGGGCACTATTACTTCCTCTGATACCAACTACACCCACTAGAGCTCCTAAATGCAGGTTTCTCTGGAGCTGGTCACCTTTTCCAATCGGAAAGTACAGTTTGGCTTCTAGAGCACCTTTTCTGAGCCACCGCTTCTCCAGCGACTGCTAGGCTGCTTCTTGAGCAATGAGCAGTTTCTTCCCCTCAGATATGTAGCTACTAGTGTCGCATCAATACAGTTTTTTTTTATTGGTGAGTAGACATGTGCACAACAAAAAAAATTTGTTTTTTTTCGTTTCCGTTGATTCGTAATGATTCGTAAATTCATAAGTCGTCGGTGTTCGTATTGGTAACGATTCGTATTTTCGTAAGAGTTATTTTTTCATTGATTCGTTTTTCCGTTAGTTTAATTTTCGTTTATTCGTTTATTCGAAATTCGGACGCATTCGTATTTATTCGCACTTTCGTAACATTCGGAACATTCGTAGATGTAGATGTAAGAGACACGGAAAATTACGAATCGAAAAAAAAAAAAAAAAAGTAACGAATGTACGAATTTTTTCGTTCAATCCATTCGAAGCATGTTAAGCAGCGCCATTGTAAGGGACACGGAAAATTACCAATTCAACAACAAAAAAAAAAAGTTACGAATGTACGAATTTTTTTCGTTCAATCCATTCGAGGCACGTTAAGCAGCGCCATTGTAAGGGACACGGAAAATTACCAATTCAACAAAAAAAAAAAAAGTTACGAATGTACAAATTTTTCGTTCATTTTGATTTTTGTTTTTTGGATTTTCTTCTTTCGTAGATTCGTTGTTTCTAATTTTGTTTTTTTCGGATTTTCGTTTCGTTTTCGATTCGAACGATTCGTTATTCGTTAAAATTTTTAGCGAATCGTTCGTTCATTCGTACGGTAACGAATGAACGAAAAAAAACGAAAAACGAAAAAAAACGAAACGAATTGCATATGTCTATTGGTGAGGACCGCTACTTTAGATCAAGTACTCCCCGATACCGAGTACCGATACTTTGTGGTGTGATTTGCGTCCGTACAAAAAAAAAATTGTCACAAATCGCATGTGATTTTCCCCCACTGCTTCTGTGTATGTGTATAGAAGGGGAAAAGTGCCATCTAGTGGGCAGTTTATTAAAAAAATTTTTAGAACTCACGGTACATATCTGGCCAAAAATACGCATAGGTGTCCCGGTCCTGCCGATGATAGCAAATCGCAGCCTCTGGAGAGCACCACAGGGCTGAAGGAGAAGTTCTGGGACCCCGTGGGTATAGGGCGGGCGTGATTTGCTATCGTCGGCAGGACCTACACCCGTGCAGATTTTGCATTTGGCCAGATATGTACTGTGAGTGCTAACATTTTTATTAAACCGCCCGCTAGATGGCGCTTTTCCCTTTCTATACACACGAGCGGTGGGGGAAATCGCTATTCGGACAGGAATCGCACCGCATTCCTGTTCAAATCGTATGCAGTTCTTTGCTATGTGATTCGCACCCATTCATTTTTCATTGATGCAAATCGCACTGCAAAGTATCGGTATCCAGAGCATTTGCACGAGTACTGATACTCGCGCAAATGCTTGGAATCGACACCGGTGTATCCCTAGTAGCTACTGGTACCAAAAGATCTTTTTTCGCTACCGGTAAAGGGATCGCTATTCCCACTGACCGCCAGGCTAATGTATCGTGAGCTGTAGATATTAGCAGGTGTTCCCTGAGACCTGAAAGTTATTTCAAGGGTTCTTTGGTGTTGAAAAGGTTGAGAAGCTGTTTTTAGAGAATGAAAAAGTCTGCAGAGCCGCCAGAGGGGCAATGTCTGTATGATTTGTTTGGTTGTAGCACCATCTAGTGGCAAATTCTCAACCTTTTTTACAAAAAAAATAAAAATTTTCTGCTGAGTTTTAATTTTGTTCTACCCCAAAATCGGGATCCATTTAGACCCCTTTCACACTGTGCCGCCACCTGCGTCAGCGGTAAAGTGGCGCTATTTTAGCACCGCTTTACCATTGTTTTAGCAGCGCTATTCGGCCGCTAGCGGGGCGGTTTTAACCCCCCGATAGCGGCCGAAAAGGGGTTGCCGCAGTGCCGTTTTGCCGATGTGTGTATGTATATATGTGTATATGTGTGTGTATGTAGAGAGAGCGTCCCAGAGAGAGCCAGGAGAAGTCTTGTTCGGGGTTTATACATCTCCCAGGCTCCTCTCATATACATTCAGAGGTCTCTGAGACATGATCCAGTTCGGATCTTAGTCCTCCTTTCCAGGCTAATTTAAGCTCACCTGAGCAAACAGCCTTTGCTCTCTGCCTGAGACACACAAACAGGGATGGTTTGTGAGGAGCCAAAAGGTTGGTAAAACCCTTTAAAAACTCTTTACAGAAGCTGACAAGCGGTAGGCTTGCTCAGCCTGATAGTTAGAGACGGTGTATGTTATAGTTAGAGCCGAGACACGGCTAGGACTTTTGTTTGGTTATTTCTGTTTTGATGTGTTTTCTGGAAGACTGTGCAGCACCTGTATATGGACTTGTATTTAGATCAAATAAACCCAGCACTGTTTTCACTACCTCATGTGGATTTGGTATCTGTGCCTTACTAAACAGCCCATCCCCGTGAGCTTTGTACCTGCTACCTGTCCCCCAGGTTACAATATATATATATATATATATATATATTTTTTTTTAATATATTATACACACATAAGAAAAGTCCACTTAAAAATGTACACCCCAATGAAAGTCTTAGGGCCGGTTCACACTAGATGCAGTGCAAATTCACAGCAAATGCGCTGCAAAATCCGCACCACATCTAAATCGCAAACCTGTTCATGCAAACTAATTGCGGAGTGTATGTTAAAGGGGTTGTAAAGGTTCGTTTTTTTTTTTTTTTTTTTTTTTTTTTTAAATAGGTTCATTTAAGCTAGTGCATTGTTGGTTCACTTACCTTTTCCTTCGATTTCCCTTCTAAATGTTTTTTTTTTCTTTGTCTGAATTTCTCACTTCCTGTTTCGCCTCAGTAAACTTCACACCATCATCCGAGCGGTGTTTAGTCAGCCAGAACAGCTTATTGAGGAGGAACAGGAAGTGAGAAATTCAGACAAAGAAAAAAAACATTTAGAAGGGAAGTCGAAGGAAAAGGTAAATGAACCAACAATGCACTAGCTTAAAGAACCCATTTAGAAAATAAAAAAAAAAACAACCTTTACAATCCCTTTAACCGCTTCCCGACCGCCTCATGTACATATACGTGAGCAGAATGGCACGGGCAGGCAAAATCCCGTACCTGCACGGGATCCTTTAAATGCCTGCCCGAGGGTCGCGTGCGCGCCGCCAGCGGCGCGCTCGCGACCCGGTCGGGAGCTCCGTGACCCCGGCCGCGGGACCAGCGGACCCGATCGACGCTGGTGTCCCGCGATCGGGTCACGGAGCTGAATAACGGGGAGAGGTCTGTGTAAACAAACCTCTCCCCGCGCTTCCTACTCTGCCTGTCATTGATTGGCTGTTCCCGGTCATCGGGAAAGCCGATCAATGACGTCAGACGTCAGCCCCGCCCCCTAATGTAAAAAAAACACACACACGTCACAGCCCATAACCCCTCCCCCTAGTGGTTAACCCCTTTACTACAACTGTAATTTATACAGGAATCAATGCATTTAAATAGCATTGATTGCTGTATAAATGACAATGGTCCCAAAAATGTGACAAAAATGTCCGATGTGTCCGCCATAATGTCGCAGTCACAATAAAAATCGCTGATCGCCGCCATTACTAGTAAAAAAAATATTTAAAAAAATGCTATAAAACTATCCCCTATTTTGTAAACGCTATAACTTTTGCGCAAACCAATCAATAATCGATAATTGCTATTTTTTTTACCAAAAATATGTAGAAGAATACGTATCGGCCGAAACTGAGGAAAAAAAAAATTTTTTACATATTTTTTGGGGATATTTATTATAGCAAAAAGCAAAAAATATTGCATTTTTTCAAAATTGTCACTCTATTTTTGTTTATAGCGCAAAAAATAAAAACCGCAGGGGCGATCAAATACCACCAAAAGAAAGCTCTATTTGTGGGAAAAAAAGGACGCCAATTTTGTTTTGGAGCCACGTCGCACGGCCGCGCAATTGTCAGTTAAAGCAACGCAGTGCCGAATCGCAAAAAGGGGCCTGGTGCTTTGGCTGCCAATTGGTCTGGGGCTGAAGTGGTTAAGTTAAAGAGGGAGTCCGGCGAAAAAAAATTTTTTTTAAAAGTCAGCAGCTACAAATACTGCAGCTGCTGACTTTTAAAATAATGACACTCACCTGTCACAGGGTCCAGCGACGTCGGCACCCCAGGCCGAACCGCCCCTCGTTCCTCGGATGCTGAGGCCGCCATCTTAGGTATGGGAATCAGGAAATGAAGCCTTGCGGCTTCACTTCCCGGTTCCCTACTGCACATGCGCGAGACACGCAATGCAATAGGAATCGTCCGCGCTGTCTCTGGGACCCGTGTGTGTCCCAGCAGACAGCGCGGCGGGACAGGAAGAGGCATAGACTCCCGTGGGATACCTGTCTTAGACAGGTATCTGCACCCCCCCCCCCCTGAAAGGTGCCAAATGTGACACCGGAGGGTTCCGATGAGCGGAAGTTCCACTTTAGGGTGGAACCCCGCTTTAATGACACCCTGCAATCAGTTTTCAAAGAGCAGCGTGATATGCAGAATTGGATTGCGTGGGTGTGCACACCCATGCGATCCGATTCTGGCATGGGTCAAAATTTGTCCGTTCCCTGATGAACCAGATGATTTTCAATACAAAAACTGTAGCTGCTGACTTTTACTAAACAAACGCTCACCTGTCCCACAATCCAGCGATGTGCTCACCCAAGCCGTCCTTTCTCCCCATCGCCGGCATCTCAACTGTGGGTCCCTTAGTATGACAGCTTGCAGCTTCACGGCTGGGTGCTTCCTGCGCATGCACCTTCTTAAGGGTCATGTGGTCTTCTGGGACCTGTGACATGTCTTAGAAGACTGGAGGGAGGGGAGAGGAGAGGAGAATGCCCTCTACAAACAAAACTAAAAATTAAATGATGCTTTAAAATACTTTTTCTAATAATCATTGTCTGAACACCAAATTTTATTTTTACACATATACTTCCTTTATTCCATTTTGTTATTCTCACATAAAAGAGGCAAGGCTCCCCATAGATCTGGGGGAAGACATTTGTTTGTAGCACAAGAAATGCCAGATTCTATTACTAGCAAGCGTCTGAGTGTCCTGGGAAAAACGCAGTTTGCACTATTGTGTAGGGAGTGACCTCCTGTGATCATCACAATGTTATTTAATAACCAAAATGAATGCCCCCTTCACATGTGTGCATTAGGGACATGTGCATGAAAATGCATGCTTCACATTTACAAGACAGTGGCAGGAGGAGACCTGTGATGGAAGGGGAGTTGTCTGAGAAGACAGGGGTGCAGGAAACTGAGGTGCCTGGAAGTAAAAGGGTGCAGGAAAACGGGGTGACTGGGGGGGGGGGCAGGAAGGTGAGGTGTCTGAGAGGACAGGGGTGAAGGAAGGTGAGGTGTCTGAAGGAGTGCTGTAAAATGGGGCCTTTGAGGGGACAGGTGTGGGAAGGTAGGGTTTCTGATAGTATATGGGTGTAGAAGATTGGGGTGTTGGAGGAGAAACGGATGCAGAAAGGTAGGGCGATGGGGCAAGAAAGGTGAGATGTTTGAGGGGAAAAGGAGTACAGACGTGGGTGGTCTGATGGTACAGGGGTTCAGGAGAGTAAGGGGTCTGATGGGTGTTGGGGTGTGGGGAGTCTGGTGGTATAGAGGTTAAGGTGTCTGATGGTAAAAGGGTATAGGAGGATGGGGTGTCTGATGGTAGAAAGGTGTAGGTGGTGGGATATCTGATGGTATAGGGGTTCATGAAGGTAAGGTATCAGATGTATAAAGGTGTAGGGGGTAGGGGGTCTGATGGTATAGGGGTTCAGGAGGTTAAGGTGTCTGATGGTAGAGGGGTGTAGGAGGGTGAGGTGTCTGAGGGGACAGGAGTATGGTTAGGTTGGGTGTCTGAGGGGACAGAGGTGCAAGAAGGTGATTTGACTGCGAGGACAAGGATATAGAAAGTGAGGTGTCTGAGGAGACAGGGGTACTGAAATGTGAGTGGTCTAATGGTATAGGGGTTGAGAATGGGTTGCCTGATGGTATAAGGGTTTGGGAAGGTGGGGCGTCTGAGGGGAAATGATTGTAGAAAGGAGGGGTGTCTGATGTTATTGGGGTCTATTAGCGTTGTGTGACTGGTGCTATGGGGTTTCAGGAAAGTGGGGTATCTGATGGTACTGGAGGTTCAAGAATGTGGGATGTCTGGTATAGCAGGGTGGAGTGTATGATGGTAGAGTGGTGTAGAAAGGTGGGGTGTCTGGTGGTATAGGGGTTCAGGAGGGTGGGTTGTCTGATGGTAGAGGAGTGTAGAAAGGTGGGGTGTCTGGTCGTATAGGGGTTCAGGAGGGTGGGTTGTCTGATGATAGAGGGGTGTAGGAAGGTGGGGTGTCTGGTGGTATAGGGGTTCAGGAGGGTGGGTTGTCTGATGGTAGAGGGGTGTAGAAAGGTGGGGTGTCTGGTGGTATAGGGGTTCAGTAGGGTGGGTTGTCTAATGGTAGAGGAGTGTAGGAAGGTGGGGTGTCTGGTGGTATAGGGGTTCAGGGGGGTGGGTTGTCTAATGGTAGAGGAGTGTAGGAAGGTGGGGTGTCTGGTGGTATAGGGGTTCAGGAGGGTGGGTTGTCTGATGGTAGAGGGGTGTAGAAAGGTGGGGTGTCTGGAGGTATAGGGGTTCAGGAGGGTGGGTTGTCTGATGGTAGAGAGGTGTAGAAAGGTGGGGTGTCTGGTGGTCTAGGGGTGTAGAAAAGTGGGGGGGGGTGTCTGTGGTATAGGGGTGTAGAAAGGTGGGGTGTCTGGTGGTATAGAGGTTCGGGTTGTCTGACGGTATAGGGGTGTAGGAAGGTGGGGTGTCTGAAGGTATAGGGGTGTAGAAAGGTGGGGTGTCTGGTGGTATAGGGGTTCGGGTTGTCTGACGGTATAGGGATGTAGAATGGTGGGGTGTCTGGTGGTATATGGGTGTAGAAAGGTGGGGTGTCTGGTGGTATAGGGGTGTAGAAAGGTGGGGTGTCTGGTGGTATAGGGGTTCGGGTGTCTGACGGTATAGGAGTGTAGAAAGGTGGGGTGTCTGGTGGTATAGGGGTTCGGGTGTCTGACGGTATAGGAGTGTAGAAAGGTGGGGTGTCTGGTGGTATAGGGGTTCGGGTTGTCTGACGGTATAGGGGTGTAGAAAGGTGGGGTGTCTGGTGGTATAGGGGTGTAGAAAGGCGGGGTGTCTGGTGGTATAGGGGTGTAGAAAGGCGGGGTGTCTGGTGGTATAGGGGTTCGGGTGTCTGACGGTATAGGAGTGTAGGAAGGTGGGGTGTCTGGCGGTATAGGGGCGTAGAAATGTGGTTCCAGTAATTTACAATGGTGTTCCAACTGTGGCGTGAAGCATTTACTTATAGTGTTACATTACATTTACTTATAGTGTGTTACATTACATATAACAATATTTATTTTATATTTGGCCCTCACAAGGGGCTCTCTAAGATCCCACAATGGACAGGCCAGCAGTGATTGGACCCTGACTTAGGGTCAGCCTTGAATTTGGCGGGAAAAGCCAAGCCAGACAAAGCATTTTTCTTATGAAGTTGATTGCAGTTCATAGGAATGTCCACACGGTGGCGGGAGTGTCCAGGCGCTGGAAGGGAAGCGATCGTAGTCTGCAGTTCTACCTATTGTCCACTCTTTTTTAGAATGGCGCTAACGATGCCGGAGTACTTCTGATTGTCCACTGGGGGCAGCAGAGAATGACTGAGCGGAGTACGTACTATTTAGGTGGCGTCAGACTTTAGATTGCAGCTCCCCAAAACGTACGCCGGGTGGCGGCAGAGTACAGCCGAGAGCCGGACCGTCGGCCGGCGTTGTGTGGAAATTCCCGGGCCGGGTACCTCAGGCTGATCTCCGGGAGATGAGAGGCGGGGTGCAGGCCGGGACCCCGGGGGGACAGGAGGAGGCGGGAAGGGGCCCTCAGGAGGGGGGAGGACAGAGAGGGCCGCATGAGGTAGAGGTGTCTGAGGGGACAGGGGTGCAGAAAGCTGAGGAGACAGGGGTGCAGGAATATGGGGTGTCTGGGGGTACAGGGGTGAAGGAAGGGGAGTTGTGTGGAAGGACAGGGGTGCAGGAAGGTGACGAGATAGGGGTGCAGACAAGTGGGATGTCTGAGGGACCAGGGGTTCAGGAATTTGGGGTGTCTGAGGGGACAATGTTTCCAGATTTTTGGGTATCTGAGGGGACAGGAATGCTGGAATCTGGGGTGTCTGGGCGGACAGGGGTGCAGGGTTTTGGGGTGTCTGAGGGGACAGAGGTGCTGGAAGGTGAGGTGTCTGGAAGTAAAGGGGTACAGGAATTTGGGGTATCTGAGGGTACAGGTGTATGGGAAGGGGAGTTGTGTGGAAGGACAGGGGTGCAGGAAGGTGGGATGTCTGAGGGACCAGGGGTTCAGGAATTTGGGGTGTCTGAGGGGACAGGGGTGCAGGGTTTTGGGGTGCCTGAGGGGACAGGGTTTCCGGAAATTCGGGTGTCTGAGGGGACAGGGGTGCAGGAAGGTGAAGAAATAGGGGTGCATACAGATGGGTTTTCTGAGGGGACAAGAGTGCAGAAATTTGGGGTATCTGAGGGGACAGGAATGCTGGATTTTGGGGTGCCTGAGGGGACAGGGGTGTGGGATTTTGGGGTATCTGAGTGGGCAGGGGTTCAGGAATCTCTGGTGTCTGGAGTTACAGGGGTGCAGGAAGGTAAACAGGTAGGGGTGCATACAGGTGGGATGTCTGAGGGGACAAGAGTGCAGGAATTTGGGATGTCTGAGGGGACAGGGATTCAGGAATTTGGGGTGTCTGAGGGGACAGGAATGCTGGATTTTGGGGTGCCTGAGGGGACAGGGTTTCCAGAATTTCGGGTGTCTGAGGGGACAGGGGTGCAGGAAGGTAAACAGATAGGGGTTCATACAGGTGGGATGTCTGAGGGGACAAGAGTGCAGGAATTTGGGGTGTCTGAGGGTACAGGGGTGAAAGAAGGTGTGGTATCTGAGGGGACGGGAATGCTGGAATTTGGGGTGTCTAAGCGGACAGAGGTGCAGAAAGGTGAGGAGTCGGGGCTTCAGGATTTTGGTGTGCCTGAGAAGACAGGTGTATGGGAAGGTGAGTTGAGTGGAAGGACAGGGGTGCAGGAAGGTGACGAGATAGGGGTGCAGACAGGTGGGATGTCTGAGGGACCAAGGGTTCAGGGATTTGGGGTGTCTGAGGGGACAGGGGTGTGGGATTTTGGGGTGTCTGAGTGGACAGGTTTTCCGGAATTTCGGGTGTCTGAGGGGACAGGGGTGCAGGAAGGTGAAGAGATAGGGGGGCAGACAGGTGGGATTTCTGAGGGGACAAGAGTGCAGGCATTTGGGATGTCTGAGGGGACTGGGGTGCAGGAATTAGGGGCATCTAAAGGTACAAGAGTGAAGGAATTAGGGGCATCTGAGGGTACAAGGGTGCAGGAATTAGGGGTGTCTGGTACAAGGGTGCAGGGATTAGGGGTGTCTGAGGGGACAGGGGTGCAGGAATTAGGGGTATCTGAGGGTACAGTGGTACAGGAATTAGGGGTATCTGAGGGGACAGTGGTGCAGGAATTAGGGGTGTCTGAGGGTAAAGGGGTGCAGAAATTTGGGGTATCTGTGGGGACAGTGGTGCAGGAATTAGGGGTGTCTGAGGGGACAGGGGTGCAGAAATTTGGGGTATCTGTGGGGACAGTGGTGCAGGAATTAGGGGTGTCTGAGGGTAAAGGGGTGCAGAAATTTGGGGTGTCTGAGGGTACAGTGTTGCAGGAAGGTGATCTGTTTGGGGGTCCAGCACAGAAACATGTTGTGGCCCCGGTGATGGGATGGCAGAAGGTTGCAGAGGTTCAGGAAGGGTTAATGAAGAAGGGGAAGGAGATTGGTGTAGATCAGGAAGAAGCCGCCGGTTTGTGTATAATGCAGAAGCTGGAAGAAGTGGCGGGCCTGGCACCAATGCCCCCGGAGGAGACCGCCCTGAGTGACAGTCAGCGGTACGCCCAGCTGCTCACTGCTGACACCGGCACCGAGGTTTGTATCCAATCTGAACATCTTGTGTGACCCCCCGGGTGTACCTGGCATCACACTTCAGCTGCTGCAGCACTCCATGTATTACAGAGCTGTCCATCACACGCCCCTGACAGCACTCCTCCACCTGTAAAAAACACAAGTCCTGACCCTTCAGATGATTCTCTGTACCTGTGCTGGAAAAATGAGGCCTCCATGTCCCAAACAAAGGTGGGAGACATGCCGCCCGTAGAAAGCAAATGTCATTTTTCATTGAATCGCCGCTACGAGTAACACAGACATGTCACCTCCAACTCCGCTCCATTAGACTGACAGATATGTATTGTCCTCCTGAGAAAGACATTAGACACAGGCGGCCTCCACAGTAATGTTCACCATTCTTCTTTTTGAGCTTTCATTTAAACATATTCTTCAAAAGACACAAAGGATGTAAATCCACTTTCCGGGCATCAAATGTCTACAAACCCAGATATTACCTTATAAAAGTAGCGGCGACATCATCACTGTGCTGTACATAACCTGAGCAGAGCTGTGGGAGGGGCCCAGAAGTCTCTTCCCACTACAGGCTGTCTGCGGAAAACTACAGGAGGGGGCGGAGACAAGACCAGTTCCTCTGCACAGGTAGAGAGAGCAGCAGTGAGGCGTCTTTGGTAGAGGAAGCTCGCTGTGGATTACTGCATAAATCTTTGGATCGCTAACCCAGAATTTGTATGCCAATAAGGACTTCTGACTTGTCTTATGGGCAGCACAGTGGCTTATTCAAACCTTGGCCAAGGCACCCTGGTGGTACTCCATTGGGGGGGTCAGTGTAGCTCTAGTTCTCGCTTCAAACATCGAGTCACTCAATAAGTAATGTTCCAGGTTTGAGGTACACTGATAACCAAAGTAAGGGATGGAGGTGTTTGTTTCGGGTGGCTTAGTGGTTAGGGTTTTTGCCTCATAGCACTGAGGTCCTGTGTTCAAACCCTGGCCAGGACAAAGCTACATGGTTGCTGTTTTGCTTGTGTGGTACGCCAGTTCTTCGTCCACCCTCCAAAGATATGCTGGTAAGTTGGGCCCTGGAAGTGTTCACTGTGGGTGGCTCAGTGGTCAGCTTATTTGGCCTCATAGCACTGAGGTCCTGTATTCAACCCTCGGCAGGACACTATCTCCATGGTTACCCTTTTGCTGGTTTTCTCCCACCCTTCAAAGACATGCTGGTAGGTTAATTGGTTCCTGTCTAATATGTCTGTAAGGCTCTAAAAATCCAATGGCAGACCCTGGTGGCCCTCTGTCTGGGGGCCATTGCAGCTCCAGTTCTCGCTTCAAACATAGAGTCAATAAAACAAGGTTCTTAAGGTTTGAGGAGCACTGATAACCAAAACAGGAGATGGAAGTGTTCCCTACAGGTGGCTAAGTGGTTAGAATTTTTGCTTCATAGTGCTGAGGTCCTGTGTTCAAACCCTGGCCAAGGCACCCTTGCGACACTCTATTGGGGGAGCCAGTGCAGCTCCAGTTCTCGCTTCGAACATGGAGTCGCTAAAAGGATTTGAGGAGTACTGTTAACTGAAGCATGACGTAGAAACATTCACCGAGGGTGGCTTAGTGGTTAGATTTTTTTGCCTCCTAGTGCTGAGGTCCTGTGTTCAAACCCTGGCCAAGGCACTATCTTCATGGTTGTCGTTTTGCTTGCATGGTACTCCGGTTTCTTCCCATCCTCCAAAAACATGTTGTTAGGTTAATTTGCTCCTGACTAAACTGGCCCTAAAAAGGTTCCAAGGTTTGAGGTGCACCGATGATCAAAGCACAAGGTTGAACAGTTCCTTGAGGGTGCCTTACTCGTTAGCCTATTTGGCCTCATACCGCTCATATCCTGTGTTTAGACCCTAGCCAAGACACTATGTCCATGGTTGCATTTTTGCTTGCATGGTACTTCGGTTTCCTCCCACCCTTCAAAGACTTGCTGGTGGGTTAATTGGCTCCTGACTAAATTGGTCCTACTATGTCTGTGCGGGTCTAACAGCAGACCCTGGTGGCACTCCATTGGGGAGCCAGTGCAGCTCTGTTACTCTCGTCAAACATAGAGCCAGGTTTGAGGTGCCCTGATAACAAAAGTATGAGCTGGAGGTGTCTATAGTGGTTGGCTTAGTGGTTAGTGTCCTTGCCTTGTAGCACTGAGGTCCTGTGTTCAAACCCTGGCCAGGACTTATATACATGGTTGCTGGTTTGCTTGTGTGTCTACTCCAAAGATATGCTGATAAGTTGGATCCTGGAAGTGTTCACTGTGGGTGGCTCAGTGGTTAGCTTATTTGGCCTCATAGCACTGAGGTCCCATGTTCAAACCCTCACCAAGATGCTATATCCATGGTTGCCTTTTTGCTTGCATGGCATTCCAGTTTTCTCCCACCCTCCAAAGACATGCTGGTAGGTTAATTGGTTCCTGTCTAATATGTCTGTAAGGATCTAAAAATCTAATGGCAGACCCTGGTGGCCCTCTGTTGGGGGCCACTGCAGCTCCAGTTCTCGCTTCAAACATAGAGTAAATAAAACAAGGTTCTAAGGTTTGAGGAGCACTGATAACCAAAGCATGAGGTGGAAGGGTTCCCTACAGGTGGCTAAGTGGTTAGAGTATTTGCTTCATAGTTCTGAGGCCCTGTGTTCAAAACCTGGCCAAGGCACCCTGGTGACACTCTATTGGGGGGCCAGTGCAGCTCCAGTTCTCGCTTCGCACATGGAGTCGCTGAAACAAGGTACCAAGGTTTGAGGAGCACTGTTAACCGAAGCATGGCATGGACGTGTTCACTGAGGGTGGCTTAGTGGATAGCTTTATTGCCTCATAGTGCTGAGATGCTGCATTCAAACCCTGCTAAGGCACTATCTCCATGTTTGCCGTTTTGCTTGCATGGTACTCCGGTTTCTTCCCATACTCCAAAAACATGTTTTTAGGTTAATTTGCTCCTGACTAAACTGGGCATAAAAAGGTTCCAAGATTTGAGGTGCACCAATGATCAAAGCACAAGATTGAAGAATTCCTTGAGGGCAGCATAGTGGTTAGCCTATTTGGCCTCATATCGCTGATATACTGTGTTCAGACCCTAGCCAAGACACTATCTCCATGGTTGCCCTTTTGCTTGCATGGTGCTCTGGTTTCCTCCCACCCTTCAAAGACTTGCTGTTGGGTTAATTGGCTCCTGACTAAATTGGCCCTACTATGTCTGTGCGGGTCTAACAGCAGACCCTGGTGGCACTCCATTGGAGAGCCAGTGCAGCTCTGTTACTCTCGTCAAACATAGAGCCACTAAATAAGTAAAGTTCCAGGTTTGAGGTGCCCTGATAACCAAAGTATGAGATGGAGGTGTCTATTGTGGTTGGCATAGTGGTTAGTGTCCTTGCCTGGTAGCACTGAGGTCCTGTGTTCAAACCTTGGCCAGGAGCTACTTGGTTGCTGTTTTGCTTGTGTGTCTACTCCAAAGTTATGCTGGTAAGTTGGTTCCTGGAAGTGTTCACTGTGGGTGGCTCAGTGTTTAGCTTATTTGGCCTCATAGCCCTGAGGTCCCGTGTTCAAACCCTCGCCAAGACACTATCTCCATGGTTGCCTTTTTGCTTGCATGGCATTCCGGTTTTCTCCCACCCTCCAAAGACATGCTGGTAGGTTAATTGGTTCCTGTCTAATATGTCTGTAAGGATCTAAAAATCCAATGGCAGACCCTGGTGGCCCCTTGTTGGGGGCCACTGGAGCTCTAGTTCTCACTTAAAACAGAGTCAATAAAGCAAAGTTCCAAGGTTTGAGAAGCACTGATAACCAAAGCATGAGAGGGAAGTGTTCCCTACAGGTGGCTAAGTGGTTAGAGTATTTGCTTCATAGTGCTGAGGTCCTGTGTTCGAACCCTGGCCAGGACATAGCTACATGGTTGCTGTTTTGCTTGTGTGGTACGCCAGTTTTTGGTCCATCCTCCAAAGATATGCTGGTAAGTTGGGCCCTGCAAGTGTTCACTATGGGTGGCTCAGTGGTTAGCTTGTTTGGCCTCATAGCACTGAGGTCCCGTGTTCAAACACTCGGTAGGACACTATCTCCCCTGTTGCCTTTTTGCTTGCATGGCATTCTGTTTTTCTCCCACCCTCCAAAGACATGGTGGTAGGTTAATTGGTTCCTGTCTAATATGTCTGTAAGGATCTAAAAATCCAATGGCAGACCCTGGTAGCTCTCTGTTGGGGGCCATTGCAGCTCCAGTTCTCGCTTCAAACATAGAGTCAATAAAACAAAGTTCCAAGGTTTGAGGAGCACTGATAACCAAAGCATGAGATGGAAGTGTTCCCTACAGGTGGCTAAGTGGTTAGAGTATTTGCTTCATTGTGCTGAGATCCTGTGTTCAAACCCTGGCCAAGGCACCCTGGTGTGGTCGCACTCTATTGGGGGGGTGGGCAGTGCAGCTCCAGTTCTCTCTTCGAACATGGAGTCGCTAAAAGGATTTGAGGAGTACTGTTAACTGAAGCATGACGTAGAAGCATTCACTGAGGGTGGCTTAGTGGTTAGCTTTTTTTGCCTCCTAGTGCTGAGGTCCTGTGTTCAAACCCTTGGCAGCACACTATCTCCATGGTTGCCCTTTTGCTTGCATGGTATTCTGTTTTTCTCCCACCCTTCAAAGACATGCTGGTAGGTTGGATCCTGGAAGCATTCACTGTGGGTGGCTCAGTGGTTAGCTTATTTGGCCTCATAGCCCTGAGGTCCTGTGTTCAAACCCTCGGCAGGACACTATCTCTATGGTTGCCCTTTTGCTTGCATGGCATTCTGTTTTTCTCCCACCCTTCAAAGACATGCTGGTAGGTTAATTCGTTCCTGTCTAATATGTCTGTAAGGATCTAAAAATCCAATGGCAGACCCTGGTGGCCCTCCGTTGGGGGCCACTGCAGCTCCAGTTCTCGCTTCAAACATAGAGTCAATAAAACGAAGTTCCAAGGTTTGGGAAGCTCTGATAACCAAAGCATGAGATGGAAGTGTTTAATGCAGGTGGCTTAGTGATTAGATTTTTTTCTTCTTCATAGTGCTGAGGTCCTGTGTTCAAACCCTGGCCAGGACATATATACATGGTTGCTGTTTTGCTTGTGTGTCTACTCCAAAGATATGCTGATAAGTTGGATCCTGGAAGTGTTCACTGTGGGTGGCTCAGTGGTTAGCTTATTTGGCCTCATAGCACTGAGGTCCCATGTTCAAACCCTCGCCAAGATGCTATATCCATGGTTGCCTTTTTGCTTGCATGGCATTCCAGTTTTCTCCCACCCTCCAAAGACATGCTGGTAGGTTAATTGGTTCCTGTCTAATATGTCTGTAAGGATCTAAAAATCTAATGGCAGACCCTGGTGGCCCTCTGTTGGGGGCCACTGCAGCTCCAGTTCTCGCTTCAAACATAGAGTCAATAAAACAAGGTTCTAAGGATTGAGGAGCACTGATAACCAAAGCATGAGATGGAAGGGTTCCCTACAGGTGGCTAAGTGGTTAGAGTATTTGCTTCATAGTGCTGAGGTCCTGTGTTCAAACCCTGGCCAAGGCACCCTGGTGACACTCTATTGGGGGGGGCCAGTGCAGCTCCAGTTCTCACTTTGCACATGGAGTCACTGAAACAAGGTACTAAGGTTTGAGGAGCACTGTTAACCGAAGCATGGCATGGACGTGTTCACTGAGGGCGGCTTAGTGGATAGCTTTTTTGCCTCATAGTGCCGAGATGCTGCATTTAAACCCTGCTAAGGCACTATCTCCATGTTTGCCGTTTTGCTTGCATGGTACTCCAGTTTCTTCCCATACTCCAAAAACATGTTTTTAGGTTAATTTGCTCCTGACTAAGCTGGGCATAAAAAGGTTCCAAGGTTTGAGGTGCACCAATGATCAAAGCACAAGATTGAAGAATTCCTTGAGGGCAGCATAGTGGTTAGCTTATTTGGCCTCATATCGCTGATATCCTGTGTTCAGACCCTAGCCAAGACACTATCTCCATGGTTGCCCTTTTGCTTGCATGGTGCTCCGGTTTCCTCCCACCCTTCAAAGACTTGCTGTTGGGTTAATTGGCTCCTGACTAAATTGGCCCTACTATGTCTGTGCGGGTCTAACAGCAGACCCTGGTGGCACTCCATTGGAGAGCCAGTGCAGCTCTGTTACTCTCGTCAAACATAGAGCCACTAAATAAGTAAAGTTCCAGGTTTGAGGTGCCCTGATAACCAAAGTATGAGATAGAGGTGTCTATTGTGGTTGGCGTTGTGGTTAGTGTCCTTGCCTTGTAGCACTGAGGTCCTGTGTTCAAACCCTGGCCAGGAAATATCTACTTGGTTGCTGTTTTGCTTGTGTGGCTACTCCAAAGATATGCTGGTAAGTTGGTTTCTGGAAGCGTTCACTGTGGGTGGCTCAGTGGTTAGCTTATTTGGCCTCATAGCGCTGAGGTCCTGTGTTCAAACCCTCGCCAAAACACTATCTCCATGGTTGCCTTTTTGCTTGCATGGCATTCCGGTTTTCTCCCACCCTCCAAAGACATGCTGGTAGGTTAATTGGTTCCTGTCTAATATGTCTGTAAGGATCTAAAAATCCAATGGCAGACCCTGGTGGCCCTCCGTTGGGGGCCACTGCAGCTCCAGTTCTCGCTTCAAACATAGAGTCAATAAAACAAAGTTCCAAGGTTTGAGAAGCACTGATAACCAAAGCATGAGATGGAAATGTTTAATGCAGGTGGCTTAGTGATTAGATTTTTTTCTTCTTCATAGTGCTGAGGTCCTGTGTTCAAACCCTGGCCAAGGCACCCTTGTGACACTCTATTGGTGGGGGGCCAGTGCAGCTCCAGTTCTCGCTTCGAACATGGAGCCACTAAAACAAGGTACCAAGGTTTGAGGAGCACTGTTAACTGAAGCATGACATGGGGGCGGCTTAGTGGATAGCTTTTTTGCCTCATAGTGCCGAGATGCTGCATTCAAACCCTGCCAAGGCACTATCTCCATGGTTGCCATTTTGTTTGCATGGTACTCCGGTTTCTTCCCATACTCCATGTTTTTAGGTTAATTTGCTCCTGACTAAGCATAAAAAGGTTCCAAGATTTGAGGTGCGCCAATGATCAAAGTACAAGATCCTTGAGGGCGGCTTAGTGGTTAGCTAATTTGGCCTCATATCGCTTATATCCTGTGTTCAGACCCTAGCCAAGACACTATCTCCATGGTTGCCCTTTTTCTTGCATGGTGCTCCAGTTTCTTCCCACCCTTCAAAGACTTGCTGGTGGGTTAATTAGCTCCTGACTAAATTGGCCCTACTATGTGTGTGGGTCTAACAGCAGACCCTGGTGGCACTCCATTGGGGGGCCAGTTCAGCTCTGATACTCTCGTTCAACCAAAAGATTGAGATGGTTGTTGCGGGTGGCTTAGTGGTTTGTGTTGGGGCTATTGCCTCCTTGCACCAAGGTCCTGTGTTCAAACCCCAACCAGGACATATTCACTGTCTGTGGAAAAAATTTCCCTTCACTTCCTGTCCCAGAGACACAGCAGAAAGCTAGAGGAAATCTCCCCAAGTGAAGGTGATGCCTTTCCTAGAACGTTATCCTAAAGGACAGGTGTAAGATTTCCCCTCGCTTCTTGTTTTGGGCAAAATGTTTGATTTCCCCTCCATTTTCTTTCTTTGGGTTTCTATGGCCATCAGTACAAGTTGAGGGATGAACCTCCCCAATGGGGACACAGACCTCCTAGCACAAATCCTCCCCATCGCTTCCCCTAGCACGAATACCCCCCAATCATCCCTACTAGCACAACCCCCCCCCCCCCCCCCCAAAAAAAAAAAAAATCTCCCCTCCTCCCTCTACCATATCATCTCTTCTAGCACAAATCCTCCCAACACAAATTCCTCTCAGTCACCACTCCTAGCAACCCCTCCAAATGTCCCCTCCTAGGACAATTCTTATCCCCTGCTGCCTCCCAAATTCCCCCTCTCACCCTCTCAACACAACCCCCCCCCCCCATCTCCTCACAACAGCCCTGCCCCCAAATCCATCCATGTCTCCATGCTTTATTTTGCTGAGAAATCACTTTGAAAAACACTCCTCCAGCATTTCTGGCCACCGCCATCTTAAGAAAGGGCAGAAGAATTTACTTCCTGGAATCTGGAAACCATCTGCCCTTAGCTCAAGCATGAGGGTGTGCTTAGTTAAGAAAGCACCTCCTCCCCCTCCTGAAGACTCCTGGGATGTATGACATCATTTGCCTAGGCAAGAAACCAGGAAGTCACTGAAGAAATGTAAAAAAAAAAAAAAAAAAACGTTTAAGACAAATAAATATGATCTACTTTCCTATCTATTTACTAATACTAGCATAAGGATTAAAAATAGACAATCGTGCGGGAGCTCGCTGTTTATAGCACTGAAAGCCGGACCTGTATGCTCTAGTAACGTCACCGGCTGCATGCACTCTGTGCAAGGTTAGGAGATATTCACAGTACCTACAGGTAAGCCTTACTTAGTACCTTAGGTATGCCTGCAGGGGTCTCAAAACCGGCGGCCCTCCAGCTGTTGCAAAACTACAAGTCCCATGAGGCATTGCAAGGCTGACAGTTCCAAGTAAGGATGAGCTCAGGCGCGTTGGCATGGTCCACGTGCAGAGCCCACCAGGAAGTCGGCGCAGCGCTGCGCTAATCACAGGCAGTGAGACATTGCCCCGATGCGTGGCTGCAGAGATCGGGCAATGTCTCACTGCCTGTGATTAGCGCACGTGAGCGGGCTCTGCACGTGGACCATGCCAACACGCCTGAGCTCATCCCTAGTTCCAGGCATGACTCCCACAGGCAGAGGCATGATGGGACTTGTAGTTGAGCAACAGCTGGAGGGCCACCAGTTTGAGACCCCTGCATGTAGGTACAAGTGGTAGTACAGAGTTTACTACCACTTTAAGACATGCCGGTTGGTAAATGGCCTGGTATGTACATTGGTATGTATGTGGGATTAGATTGTAAGCTCCTTCTCAGCACTATATAAATACCTGTAGTAAATTTTTTAAAAAAACTTTTAAACTAAGCTTATTCCTATTTAACAAGATTGTGTTTTATGTTTTTTTTTTTTTTTTTTTTTATTTCCTGTCAGGCGCAAGGCTTGGAAAACGCCATCGAGGAGATGCTGACCCGCCTGGACGAGTTCTGCGCCATGGTGGACATGGTGAGTCCCCATGTTATTATGAGCTGTTGCTGTTGTTCACAAAAGATGGCTGCCTGAGCACATAGAAAATGGAGCCGCACAACACTGCCCCTAAAGGCCTCTGCCGGGCTGGGAGCTGCGTGTTTGTGCGCTGCTGGCAGCTGTGAGTGGGGGAGGGGGACGGGTGACGTCATCTGTTATGCACTCAGCCTGCCGGTAGGTGTACAGCAGACGTGCTGACGAAGCAGCCACATTACAAACAGCCTGCAAAAAAAAAAAAAAAAAATGGGCTATGCTTGTTCTTGCACAGAGCAGTTACATAACGGACACTAGGTGGCAGTAGAGCGAGCAAGTAGGTTAGCCGCAGATCACCGAGCTCCATTTAACTTCTTCATGGCCTAGGTGCTGTGCTGGTATTCTTAGTGCATGGTGCAGGCAGGTCTGTTAACCCCTCCGCCCTCTGCGAATGTTACACATCAATTACACAAATTGCTGCAACTCTACTTTACGACCCGCCAATACCCATATCCAAGTGCATCGTACATAGGGTTGCCGCCTCACCCCTTTAAACCCGAACACATATTAATTACGCGGGTTCTGTGGCTGATTAAGGTGGTAATTAAACTCACTCGGTGCCTTATCTGTATTAAATTGGCCTCATAACCTGTCTAATCCATATGTGTTCCGGGTTTAAAGGGACGAGGCGGCAACCCTAATTGTACACGTGAAGTCCCTGTTTTATTGCAGCTCGATAAGTACAGGTTGAAGTGTTATTGCTCTGGCCTACTGGCTTTGTCCATTGGTGTCTCTGTGCGTGTACCTTTATAGGATGACCCCCCTCCCGATTAGTCTGACTAAAGTAGATGACAACCCAATCACCAAAATCTCATATGATCTTTATCCAGTTATGCCGGCCTATATGAAAAATCGTCCGGTTAAAGTGATTGTAAAGCTACGTTTTCTTTTTTTTTTAAATAACAAACATAGTTAGTAAGGTTGAATAAAGACACCAGTCCATCCAGTGTGAGTGTCTACAATTGTCCATATCCCTGTACATTGCACACTCACATTGGTCCCTACCCTCAAGCCCACAATCCAAGGTCCCCATTCATATACTAGGGCCAATTTTGGACAGAAGTCAATTAAACTACCAGCATGTCTTTGGAGTGTGGGAGGAAACTGGAGTACCCGGAGGAAACCCACACAGGCACAGGGAGAACATGCAAACTCCAGGCAGGTAGAGTCGGGGTTGGGATTCAAACCAGCGACCCTTTTTATTGCTAGGCGAGAGTGCTAACCACTACACCACTGTGCCGCCCTTAAACATGTTATACTTACCTCCACTGTGCAGTTCCTTTTGCACAGAGTGGCCCCGATCCTTATCTTCTGGGGTGTCCCCCCCCCCCCCCCCGGCAGCGCTGGTAGCTCCTCCTCCGCATCATATAACCCCCTAGGAGAAGCGATTTCCCGGGGGGGTTACCTTACGGGTGCAGTCCCGGGTCCAGCATTTGCGTCTATGAATGCAGGACTCGGCACCAGCCCCCTCCCTGGCGCCCGCATAATTATTATTATTATTATACAGGATTTATATAGTGCAGCGCTTTACAACATGAGGGCAGACAGTACACTTACAATACAAATCAATACAGGAGGGATCAGAGGGCCCTGCTCGTTGGAGCTTCCAATCTAGAAGGGAGGGTCAATTGGAAAAAAAGGTAATACTGTGGGGGGTGAGCTGATGGAGAAAATGAAAATAGAGTTGTTAGGCGGGGGCCGGATAGGCTTCTCTGAAGAGAAGGGTTTTCAGGGATCGTCTAAAAGCTAATAAAGTAGGAGATAGATTGGGGAGCCAATGGCTGCGCTGCTATCAATCTATCCAATCAAGAGCCGAGACAACGGGCAGAGGGGAAGAACGCGTCTCCGGCGTGGGAATTACGGGACTCAGATGAGTAAATAGGGGGCCGGACAGTGACAGAAGTTTTTTCACCTTAATGCATAGGATGTATTAAGGTGAAAAAAACATGAGGGTTTACAACCCCTTTAAAGTGGTTGTACACCCTGTACAACCACTTTTACCTACAGGTAAGCCTATATTAACCACTTCAGCCCCGGACCATTTGGCTGGCCAAAGACCAGAGCGTTTTTTGCGAATTCGGCACTGCGTCGCTTTAACTGACAATTGCGCGGTCGCGCAACGTGGCCCCCAAACAAAATAGAGCTTTCTTTTGGTGGGTATTTGATCACCTCTGCGCAGTTTTTATTTTTTGCGCTATAAACAAAAAAAGAGCCAAAATTTTGAAAAAAACACAATATTTTTTTACTTTTTGCTATAATAAATATCCCCCAAAAAATATATAAAAAAAAATGTTTTTCCTCAGTTTAGGCCAATACGTATTCTTCTACATATTTTTGGTACAAATTTGCAATAAGCGTTTATTGATTGGTTTGCGCAAAATTTTATCGTCTACAAAATAGGGATTAGTTTTATGGCATTTTTTATTAATATTTTTTTTTTTACTAGTAATGGCGGCGATCAGCGATTTTTTTATCGTGACTGCGACATTATGGCGGACACATCGGACATTTCTGACACATTTTTGGGACCGTTGTCATTTATACAGCAATCAGTGCTATACAAATGCATTGATTCCTGTGTAAATGACATTGGCAGTGAAGGGGTTAACCACTACGGGGCAGTTAAGGGGTTAAGTGTGTCCTAGGGGCGTGATTCTAACTGTGGGGGGCTACGTGTGACACGTCACTGAGCAGAGATCAGTGTCCTGTCACTAGGCAGAACGGGGAGATGCTTGTTTACATCGGTATTTCCCCGTTCTTTCTCTCCGTGAGACGATCGCGGGTATCCCCGCGGACATCAAGTCCGTGGGACCCGCGATTCTACTCACGGAGCTTGCCGCGCGCGCCCGCAAGCCGCCTCTTAAAGGGCAACGTTAAGGTACGTTAGTTTCCCATACTGCCGTGAGGCGGTCAGCAAGCGGTTAAGGCTTACCTGTAGGTGCTTAAAATATCTCCTAAAACTCCACGGTTTAGGAAATATTTACTAAAAAGACGAGCGCCGATGACGACGGCACATGCGCTGATTTCATCGGCGCATTCGCCCATTACAAAGGGCACATCGTGCCATTTCCATTAGGGGTCATGCCGTGACTGGTGGCTCCTGCGCGCATTACGCGGGAGTGACGTCACTCGACTCCGTCCTGTCACAGAGCCGGAGTTCGCTGGCCCCGGAAAGGAAGAGGGGCGAAGATGGAAGCTCCCCGCTCGTGGGGACAACGGCGACAGCGCCGGCTTCTGTGTCAGGTAAGTGACAGATAATGGGCTACTATAAGATGCATAGTAGCCCATTATGCTTTACCTTTGCAGGGAAATAAAGAGGAAGTAAAACCCACAAGGGTTTATCTTCCTCTTTAAGTTCAGTGTAAACGACAAATCGGTTGTCGTTTCTAAAGTTGTTTCCAATCCTTTAAATCTGCATATTTTATTTTATTTTTTTAAATAGCCTCTGGTGATCCCACCATGAAGATGTTCAATAACTTCCTGGTATGGGGGGGGGGGGGGGGGTGACGGTCTCTCTGTCTCCTGATTGGGCTCCTGTGTTGTCACCCAGGTATCTCATAGAGGCTACAATGACCTGATGGATAATGCAGGGATGGTCCACTGTTATTGCCACCAGGAAACCCACCCTGAGAAACGACATGCAGACCAGTAGTGGGCTTAACACTAGCTGAATGCATTTTGCATGTTCTCCCTCTGCTTCCATAGGGTACCATATTAGTCAATGCAAGCTCTGTGATCTGACCCACAATTATTTGCTGATAAGTGGAGGCAGGGGCGTTGCTAGGTCTACAAAAGATCTGGGGCTAGAGCCCATAGCAGCCTAGTAAAGAAAGTCATATGCTCGGGCGGGCATACACATGTATATAATATATGTTTGTGTGTGTGTATATATCCCCAGAGAGCCCCCCCCCCCTTACATCAGGGTCCCCAGAGAGCCTCTCCCTTACATCAGGGTCCCCAGAGAGCCTCTCCCTTACATCAGGGTCCCCAGAAAGCCTCTCCCTTACATCAGTGTCCCCAAAGAGCCCCCCACATCAGGGTCCCCAGAGAGCCCCCCACATCAGGGTCCCCAGAGAGCCCCCCTTACATCAGGGTCCCCAGAGAGCCCCCCACTTACATCAGGGTCCTCAGAGAGCCTCTCCCTTACATCAGGGTTCCTAGAGAGCCCCCCACATCAGGGTCCCCAGAGAGCCTCTCCCTTACATCAGGGTTCCTAGAGAGCCCCCCACATCAGGGTTCCCAGAGAGCCCCCCTTAAATCAAGATCCCCAGAGAACCTCCCCCTTAAGTCAGGGTCCCCAGAGAACCTCCCCCTTAAATCAGGGTCCCCAGAGAGCCTCCCCCTTAAATCAAGATCCCCAGAGAGCCCCCTGCATCAGGGTCCCCAGAGAGCCCCCCCTTACATCAGGGTCCCCAGAGAGCCTCCCCTTGAGGACCCCTGCAGAGACTGGCGACGCCACTGAGTGGAGACATATCAGTAGTACTGCTTATTAATGAACTGATGACATTAGAAAGCCGACATGGGGCCCTGCACAGCCTTCCTTGACAGGAGCACCTCCTTTGGTGGAGGGGTAACTGTGGGGGCCAGGCCACAGACAGACCCTTTGGGGCCCAGTACAGGAGGAATTCCTACACCCCCCCCCCCTATTTGGTGGTGCTGTGTTCACTGAGCATCACTCACCATTATTTATATATATATATATATATATATATATATATACACTCGATGACCACTTTATTAGGTACACCCTTTCTAGTAGCGGGTTGGACCCCCTTTTGTCTTCATTCTTGGTGGCATATATTTAACAAGGTGTTGGAAACGTTCCTCAGAGATTTTGGTCCATAGTGACATGATAACATCACACAGTTGCTGCAGATTTGTCGGCTGCACATCCATGATGCAAATCTCCTGTTCCACCACATCCCAAAGGTGCTCCATTGGATGAGATCTGGTGAGTGTGGAGCTCTACTGGATGAGATCTGGTGAGTGTGGAGGCCATTGGAGGACAGTGACCTCATTGTCCAGTGGTGAGATGATTGGAGCTTTGTGACATGGTGCATTATCCTGCAGGAAGGAGCCATCAGAAGATGGGGACACTGTAGTCATAAAGGGATGGACATGGTCAGCAACAATACTCAGGTAGGCCGTGGGGTTTAAACGATGCTCAATTGGTACCAAGGGGCCCAAAATGTGCCAAGAACATATCCGCCCCACACATTACACCCCCACTACCAGCCTGAACCGGTGATACAAGGCAGGATGGATCCATGCGCCAAATTCTGACCCGACCATCTGAATGTCGCAGCTGAAATCCAGACTCATCAGACCAGGCAATGTTTTTCCAATCTTCTATTGTCCTATTCTGGTGATCTGTGCCAATTGTAGCCTTAGTTTCCGGTTCTTATTTGACAGGAGTGCCACCCAGTATGGTCTTCTGCTGCTGTAGCCCATCTGCTTCAAGGTTCGATGTGTTTTCCATTCACAGATACCTTGGATGTAACGAGGGGTTATTTGAGTTACTGTTGCCTTTCTAGCATCTGGATATTTTCTCTTTTTCTCACCATTCTCTGTAAACCTGGTTGTGTGTGAAAATCCCAGAAATACTCAGACCGGCCCGTCCGGCACCAACAACCATGCCACGTTCAAAGTTACTTAAATCCCTTTTCTTCCCCTATTCTGATGCTCGGTTTGAACTTCAGCAAGTCGTCTTCACCACCTCTAAATGCCTAAATGCATTGAGTAGCTGCCATGTGATTGGCTGATTAGCAATGTGTGTTACCAAGGAATTGAAGGGTGTACCTAATAAAGTGTCCGGTCAGTGTATATATAATACTGGAGATGGAGACTGGTGTCTTCATAGGAGATCCCCGTGTGTAATTCTGTATCCTTTCCAGGTAGCAAACATGGTCTCTGTGCTCTCGTGTATAATAAGTCCGTGTATAAAATATCAAAGAAAATCTT
The DNA here is from genome assembly GCA_028564925.1 of Lithobates sylvaticus. Taxonomy (NCBI): domain Eukaryota; kingdom Metazoa; phylum Chordata; class Amphibia; order Anura; family Ranidae; genus Lithobates; species Lithobates sylvaticus. The sequence goes on along the minus strand of CM053037.1, from coordinate 12,600,315 downwards.
ACCAGCTTCACCTACTCTTCTTTATTTAATCATATTATATATATATATATTTATAGAGATAATTAGTTATCACTTTTTTATATATATATCTTCTTTATTTAATCCTACTATATATATATAGTAGGATTAAATAAAGAAGATATATATAAAAAAAAGTGATAACTAATTATCTCTATAAATATAAAAAAAGCGCCCTTTCCTGATAGGGTCACATACAACAATGATAGACATTCCTGTAGCTGCAGTATATAGGAGTTGTGGATGGATGAAGAATTTAAAAAGGTGAGTTTTTTTTTGGGGGGGGGGGGGGGGGATGTTTAACCACTATTCAGCTTTCAGCGCTGTCGCACTTTGAATGACAATTGCACGGTTGTGCTACACTGTACCCAAACTACATTTTTATAATTTTGTTCCCACGAATAGAGCTTTCTTTTGGTGGTATTTGATCACCTCTGGGATTTTTTATTTTCTGGTGAACAAATAAAAAAAAGACCAAAATTTGGGTTTTAGTTTCTGTTACAAAACTTTGTAAATAAGTTAGCAAATAAGTTAGGCAGCACAGATGGGCACTGATAGGTGGCACTGATATGCAGCACTGATGGGCATTGATAGGCAGCACTGATGGGGCACGCATAGGTTGCACTGATGGGCAATTATAGGCGACATTGCTAGGCACTGAAAGGCGGCACTGATGGGCACTGATAGGTGGCGCTAATGGGCACGCACTGATAGGTGGCAGTGATATTCAGGACTGATGGGCATTGATAGGCGGCACTGATAGGCACGCATAGGTGGCACTGATGGGCACTTATAGGTGACATTGCTGGGCACTGAAAGGCAGCACTGATGGACACTAATAGGTGGCACGGATGGACACTGATGTGTGGCACTGATGTACACTGATACATGGTACTGATGGGCATCACTGACTGGCAGGCATTAGTGATGGGCACTGATTGGCATCAATTACGGTCACTGATTGGCATCAATTGTGGCCACTGATTGGCATACCTGGTAGCCTTGGGTGGCATACCTGGTGGTCACAAGTGGTGGGCATCCCTGGTGGTCCTGGTGGGGATAATCAGCGCAGACGCCCCCTGTCAGAGGAGCAGCCGATCGTCTCTCCTCTACTTGCGTCTGACAGATGCAAGTGAGGAAAAGCCGATACACGGCTTTTCCTGTTTACACCGTGATCAGCTGTGATTGGACACGGCTGATCAGCCGCGGGGGGCGATCGGTGGTGCGGCGTGTCAGTCTGACACACCACAACTCCGATCTAGGTAAAGAGTCTCTGAGGGAGACGTTCGTATGACGTTCAATCAGGATAACTAAACCACTTTGCTGACTTCATTTTGCTATATGGCGGGTGGCAAGTGGTTAAAGAAGGATTCCAGGTATGGCAATTTTATATAGTTACATTGTTCTACGTTGGAGCAATATAATTATATCCGTGTCACACCTGTAGGGTCCACGTGGAAGCTGGAAGTCACTGTAGAGGGCACCATTACTACAAAATGATCTCCGCTTCTTCAGGGTCCTGTTGCATTGTGAAGACAAGAGTTTGCTGGGCTCGGGCACCATTCAGGGAACACTTAGCATTTTCTCTATGGATGCAAAGCTCTCTGTGGTTGGATGAGGCAGGGTGGTGACTTTAACAATCTCCACCTTGTCCAATACACTTTGCATTCCAACATGATAACGACCCCCAAAACACACCTCTAATGCCCCCGTACACGCGGTCGGAAATTCCGACCACAAAATCCGTCTGATTTTTTCAGACGGATTTTGTCCGACACTGGTGTTGCACACACACGGGTCTGACAAAGTTGTCGGAAAAATTCGATCATCCTGAACGTGTTGACGTTCGTTGCGTACGACGGGACTACGTAGAGGCTAGTAGCCAATAGCTTTGGTCTTGTAATGTGATCTGAGCATGCGTGGCACTTTGTCCGTCGGAATTCGCTACACACGATCGGAAAAAGTCCGATAGGACTTTGTTGTCGGAAAATTTGAGAGCAGGATCTCAAACTTTTTCCGTCGGAAATTCCGACGGAAAAAAAATGATGGAGCCTACACACGGTCGGAATTTCCGACAACATTGTCCGATAGGGCATTTTCCGTCGTGTGTATGGGGCATAATATGACCACTGCCTTGCTAAAGAAGCTGAGGGTAAAGGTGATGGACTGGCCAAGCACGTCTCCATACCTAAACCCTATTGAGCATCTGTGGGACATCCTCAAACGGAAGGTGGAGGAGCGCAAGGTCTCCAACATCCATCAGCTCCGTGATGTCGTCATGAAGGAGGGGAAGAGGACTCCAGTGGCGACCTGTGAAGCTCTGGTGACCTCCATGCCAGGGGCGGACTGACCATTCGGCCACTCGGGCACTGCTCGGGTAAGAGCCAATCTAATGGAGTAGGAGGAGAGTGGAGGCAGCCCAAGAAAAGGCCTGCAGCCATACATGTGGTCGGGTTATGAAGAAGAGGAGCATTAATGGAGGAGCAAAGAGAAGTGATTGAGGTCGGAGATATCATTATTTCAGATTGGTCCCCGTCACTGAAAACTGGCCAAACCTGGATGAGAATGTTTCTGTTCATGTATGTAATGCCAGTCCCTTCTGTGGATGCCATTGGTCATACAGATATATGATTTACACTTCAATGGGACCTCTCCAACTAGCAGAGTTCTCTCCAGTCCTTGTCACCTACACATTCCTGTTTTGCATTCTCTGATCGCTTCTTTGCACACCCGAGTACCTTTCAAGTCCATTAAGTGGACACATGTTTTCACCTCACCCCTTGACTTCATGGGTTTATTTACACCATTGATTAAAATTCAGGGTTACTTCTGTAGCCCAGAAGGAGCTAAAAACTCGAGAGGCCCCCCCACGTCAGCCATTTTGTAGAAGCTTCCCTCCACATCCTGACTCATGAAATGGAAGGGGCGGCCTTGTCTCCAGGGCGCAGTGACTGCGGCTGACCAGAAGGGGAGCTCTTCCTACACTGCTGGTTGTCATTCCAGTGGTCGGAGTGTGTTTGCAGCAGAGATAAGTCATTTGCTGACCTGATTTGGATTTGCAGCTCGGGAAAAATGAAGAACTTACCTCGCTGACACATTGCACACAGGCCGCCATCTATGCCTAATGACCCCAAAAGCTTGTCAGCGCCATTTTTTTTTTTTTTTTTATAGTATCAGACATTAGGGCAGACAATTGTATTGCAGTGCATTGCAGCTAGATCAGTACAGATTGAGGTGTCATTGTTCTGGCCTACTGGCTTTCTCCATTAGTGTTGATGTTTGTGCAGGTTTATAGGATGACCCCCAATTAGTCTGATTAAAGTAGATTGCAGCCCAATCACCAAAATCTCATATCATTTTTATCACGTTAATGTCATTTTTAAAGTTGATTCCAATAATCTAAATATGCAGCTTTTTTATTAAAATAGCCCCTGGTGATCCCGCCATGAAGATCCTTGTTCAGGCACTTCCTGGTACAACGCTCTGCCTCCTGATTGGGCTCCTGTGTTGTCTCCCAGGTATCTCATAGAGACTACAATGAGCTCATAGATTATGCAGGGATGGTCCAGTGTTATTGCCACCAGGAAACCCATCCTGACGAACGACGTGCAAACTGGAAGGGGCTTTGTTGCAGCTAACAGATTTTGCAGCAGCACAGTGGCATGGTGGGTATTACTTCCGCTGTTTAGTGTCCCTGGTTTGAACCCCCGGGCGTGACGCGAGCTGAATGCATTTTGTATGTTCTCCCTCGGCTTCCATATTGGTCAATGCAAGCTCTGTGATCTGAGCCACAATAATTTGCTGAGACAAATCAGTAACACTGCTTATTTATGAAGTGCCAACATTATGCATTTATTTACATACAACCATGAACTTTTTTCGGGGGGGGGGGGGGGGGGGGGGGGGGGGGGGCATAATTTTAAGGTCACCCATGCTCTGGACCCTTTTCGAAAACGTCATTATCACGGTCAGAGACTGCAAACGTAGTACAGGAGATGGTCAGAGACTGCAGACATGGCACAAGAGACCGTCAGAGACTGCAGACATGGCACAAGAGACCGTCAGAGACTGCAGACATGGCACAAGAGACCGTCAGAGACTGCATACATGGCTCAAGAGACTGTAAGAGACTGCGGACATGGCACAAGAGATGACCAGAGACTGTATACATGGCCCAAGAGACTGTCAGAAACTGCATACATGGCTCAAGAGACTATAAGAGACTGCGGACATGGCACAAGAGACTCTAAGAGACTGCATACATGTGGGGGTGACAGAGAGAGATAGGGGGGTGACAGAGAGAGAGGGAGGGGGTGACAGAAAGAGACATAGGGGATGACAGAGAGAGACAGAGGGGGGTGACAGATAGAAAGGGGGGTGACAGAGAGAGGGGGGTGACAGAAAGAGACAGAGGGGGGTGACAGAGAGAGACAGAGGGGTGGGGTGACAGAGAGAGGGGGTGGAAAAGACAGAGGGGTGACAGAGAGAGAGAGGGGGTGACAGAGAGGGGTGATTAGGGGGCCAGAGAGAGGGACCCCCTAGCCCTGTCTGCAGTCCCTCAAGTGCCCCTATGTCCCAGTGGTGTGTGTAATGCTCAGTATGGTACCTTGCATGCCAGTAGGAGGTCCATTATGGCCAGCAGCTGGCAAAACCCCGTTTTCATTCTGGGTGAGGACAGGGCCGGCTGCCAGCGCTAGGATAAAGACCAAGTGGGGAACAAACTCCTGATCCGATCCCTGATTCCTAGGGGGGGGGGCACTTGCCCCCCCCCCCCCTTGCCCCTACCTGTGGACGCCCATGCATACAACATTATGCAGTGCTGTACATCCAGAGCCCCATTAGAAATCATGGGGTCCTGTTCAGCCTTCCATGGCAGGACCACTCCCCCATACCTCCCAACATTTTAAATTGGGAATGAGGGACACCGTCTACAAATGTATGTAGCATGCCTCTGCCACACCCTCTTAAAGGAGAATTAACCCCCCAAAAAAAAAAAAGGTTAATTAAATCCACAAGGGCTTTTTTTTACCACTATTATTCCTTTATATTGGCTTTTAAAATGTACAAATGCAGCAATTTAGAAATTAGATGAAACGTTTAGCACTGGGAAACACTTTTTGAAAGATAAAAAGTGCATTTTATATACAACTATATAGATCAGACCAAAATGAGGGACAAATGAGGGGGAAAGAGGACAGAGGGACATTGCTCCAAATCAGGGACAGTCCCTAGAAATCAGGAACAGTATGCGCCCCCCCCCCCCCTGGAGGGGTAGCTGTGTGGGCCAGGCCACAGGCAGACCCTTGCTGCTGAAGCTTTGGGGCCCAGTACAGGAGGAACTCCTACACCCCCCCCCCCCAGTTTGGTGGCGCTGTGTACATCGCACATTAGATGTTTCTAAAACGCCCACAAAAAAGAGAGGAGAGCCTCTACTGATTGAATTGCAGCAAAAAAGAGTTCACTCTGCGTCATTCACCATTTTATATATTGAGGGAGACTGGTGTCTTAACAGAAGATCTCCGCGTATAATTCTGTGTCCATTCCAGGTAGCGAACATGGCCTCTGTGCGCTCGTGTATATACAGGTGCATCTCATAAAATTAGAATATCATCAAAAAGTCTAAGGGCTCTTTCACACGGGGCGGATCAGTGCAGATCCGCCCCGTGAATAGCCGCTTGCTCAGCGGGGATCCCCGGAGCGATCTCCGCTGAGCAGGAAGATGACAGGTCCGTCTCTGCACTCCATGCAGGGACGGACCTGTCAGAGCGCCACTCTCCCCTATGGGAGATCGGGTGACGACGGACCGTAGAGTCCGTCGTCATCCGATCCGCTCTGCAGATGGATGAAAAAATGGGGTTTTCCTCTGTCTGCAGAAACGGAGCATAGCGGGCACGGACGAGAGCGGGCGTCAGTGGATGCTCATCCGCTGACACCCGCTATCCCATAGGGATACATGTATGTCCGTTTTTCATCCTAAAACGGAAGGATGAAAAACGGACATACGGTCCGTCAGTGTGAAAGAGCCCTAATTTATTTCAGTAATTCAATTTAACAAGTGAAACTCGTATATTTTATATAAATTCATTACACACAAAGAGTGATATATTTCAAGCATTTTTTATTTTTTTTATTTTAATGATTATGGCTTATGGCTAGTGAAAACCCCAAATTCTGTATTTTCAGAAAATTTAAATATTGCATAAGACCAATAAACAAAATCATTTTTAATACAGAAATGTTGGCTTAGTCTGTCCATGTACAGTATAGTATGCACTCAATACTTGGCCGGGGCTCCTTTTGCATGAATTACTGCATCAATGTGGCGTGGCATGGAGGTGATCAGCCTGTGGCACTGCTGAGGTGTTATGGAAGCCCCGGTTGCATTGATAGCGGCCTTCACCTCATCTGCATTGTTGGGTCTGGTGTCTCTCATCTACCTCTTGACAATATCCCACAGATTCTCTATGGGGTTTAGGTCAGGTGAGTTTGCTGACCAATCAAGCACAGTGATATCATGATCATGAAACCAGATATTGGTACTGTTGGCAGCGTGGACAGGTGCCAAGACCTGCTGGAAAATGAAATCAGCATCTCCATAAAGCTGGTCAGCAGAGGGAAGCACAAAGTGCTGGTAGTCCTGGTAGAGGGCTACGCTGACTTTGGACTTGATAAAACACAGTGGACCAACACCAACAGATGGCATGGCTCCCCAAATCATCACGGACTGTGGACATTTTTGCATTTCATTTGGAAATTAAGGTCCCAGAGTCTGGAGGAGGAGTGGAGAGACACAGAATCCAAGTTGCATGAGGTCCAGTGCGAAGTTTCCACAGTCAGTGATGATTTGGGGAGCCGTGTCATCTGCTGGTGTTGGTCTGTGTTTTATCAAGTCCAAAGTCAGCGCAGCTCTCTACCAGGAAATTCTAGAGCACTTCATGCTTCCCTCTGCTGAGCAGCTTCATGGAGATCCTGATTTCATTTTCCAGCCGGACTTGGCACCTGGCCAGCAAACTCGCCGGGCCAAAACCCCATAGAGAATCTGTGAGGTATTGCCAAGAGGAAGATGAGAGACACCAGACCCAACAATGCAGACAAGCTGAAGGCCGCTATCAAAGCAACCTGGACTTCCATAAGGCTGCTTTCACACTGGGGCAGTGCGGGCGGCGACGGTAAAGCAGCGCTATATTTAGCGCTGCTTTAACATCGTTTTACCCGCGGTATGCGGCCGCTAGCGGGGTGGTTTTAACCCCCGCTAGCGGCCAAAAAAGGGTTAAAAACCTCCGCAAGCGGCGCTTTGCCGGCAGTATCCCCGCGGTCTCCCATTGATTTCAATGGGTAGGAGTGGTATAGGAGCGGTGAACACACCGCTCCTTCACCACTCCAAAGATGCAGCTAGCAGGACTTTTTTTTTACCGTCCTGCTAGCGCACCGACTCCAGTGTGAAAGCCCTCAGCAACAGCTGTTTCGGGTCGGTTTGCAGGCGCTATTTTTAGCGCAATAGCGCCTGCAAACCGCCCCAGTGTGAAAGCAGCCTAACACCTCAGCAGTGCCTCAGGCTGATCACCTCCATGCCACGCCACATTGATGCAGTAATTTATGCAAAAGGAGCCCCGACCAAGTATTGAGTGCATACTATACTGTACATGGACAGACTTTTCAGCAAGCCAACATTTCTGTATTAAAAATCCTTTTATTTTATTGGTCTTTTGTAATATTCAAATTTTCTGAGATACTGAATTTTGGGTTTTCACTAGCTGGAAGCCATAATCATCAAAATTAAAAGAAAGAAATGCTTGAAATATATCACCATGTGTGTAATGAATCTATGAAAAAAAATATATGAGCTTCATTTTTTGAATTGAATTACTGAAATAAATTAACTTTTTGATGATATTCTAATTTTATGAGATGCACCTGTATAGTCCATATATAAAATACCAAAGAAAATCTCACCAGGGCAGTCTCAGCTTCACCCACATTTCTTTAGTTAATCTGTGGCAAAAAACAGCATATTATAAAAAAAAAAGAAAATAGTGATAACTAATTATTATTATAAATAAAAAATAGCTACAAAACCATCTGGCCACCGAACATTTTTCAAATTATGTTATTTTTAAAAAAAAGAAGAGTGAGTGAAACCAAGAGTGACCTTGTGGGATTTTCTTTTGTATCTTAAAGTGATTGTAAAAGTTCCCATTTTTTTTTTTTAAATAACAAACATATCATACTTACCTCCACTGTGCAGCTCGTTTTGTACAGGGTGGCCACGAACACCGACTTCTGGGGTCCCTCGGCGGCTCTCGCGGCTCCTCCTCTTATCAGATAACCCCCTAGGAGAAGCACTCTCCCGGGATGTTACCTTGTTTGCGTCCATAGACACGAATGGCGGACTCGGCCCCACCCACCGGCGCCCGCGTCATTGGGGGGGGGAAGGATCACCGCTCCAGGTGGATATGTGGATAGAAGACTCTCCTCAGGACTGGAATACTAGGTGCAGGCTAAGCATATAGCAAATGAGACAAGGAACAGTTCTGGACAGCCGCACCCCGGAATATAGCCTTTATTGTAAAAATCCAAACGAACTGACGCGTTTCACACTTAACAGTGCTTAATCCTAGCTGATTAAGCACTGTTAAGTGTGAAACGCGTCAGCTCGTTTGTCCCGTTTTTTTGCTGTGGCTTGTATTTTTGGATTTTTACTATAAAGGCTATATTCCGGAGTGCGGCTGTCAAGAACTGTTCCTCGCCCGCTTCATTGGATTTGATTGACAGCAGCGGTAGCCAATGGCTGCGCTGCTATCAATCTATCCAATCGAGAGCCGAGAACCCTGGGCAGAGGAAAAGCGCGTCTCCGCCAGGTGAAATTCTAGGGCTCAGGTAAGTAAAACGGGGGGGGGGGGGGGGGTTGGGGGGCCGGTCAGCGCCACGTGTTTTTTCACCTTAATGCACAGGATGCATTAAGGTGAAAAAACACGAACAACCCCTTTAACCCTTCCTGATAGGGTCACATACAACAATGATAGACATGCCCGTAGCTGTCGGTGATAGGAGTTGAATGAAGAATTGAAAAAAGGTGAGTTTTGGGGGGGGAAATGTTTAAAGATGACTTCCAGGTATGGCAATTTTATATAGGTACGTTGTTCCAGCTTGAACCAGTATAAGTATGTATGTGTCATACCTGTAGGATCCATGTAGAAGCTGGAAATCTCTGTAGTAGACACCCCTATGCCAGGGATCTCCCGTTTTCTTTAGGGTCCTGTGCCGAGTGGCTGCCCTGCTGCATTGTGAACACAGGAGGTCACTTGCTTGGCTCAGGAGCCATTCAGGGAACACTTTGTATTTTCTCAATGAATGCAAAAAGCTAAAAAAAACTGAGAGGCCCCCCCACATCATCCATTTTGTAGAAGCTTCCCTCCACAACCTGACTCATGAAATGGAAGGACGTCCTTGTCTCCAGGGCGCAGTGACTGCGGCTGACCAGAAGGGGAGCTCTTCCTACACTGCTGGTTGTCATTCCAGTGGTCGGAGTGTGTTTGCAGCAGAGATAAGTCATTGCTGACCTGATTTTGATTTGCAGCTCGGAAAAAGAAACACTTACCTCGCTGACACATTGCACACAGGACGCCATCTATGCCTAATGACCCCAAAAGCTTGTCAGCGCCATTTTTTTTTTTTTTTTTTTTTTTTTTAGTTTCAGACATTATAACAGACAATTGTATTGCAGTGCATTGCAGCTAGATCGGTACAGATTGAAGTGTTATTGCTCTGGCCTACTAGCTTTCTCCATTGCTGTGCATGCAGGTTTATAGAATGACCCCAATTAGTCTGATTAAAGTAAATGACAACCCAATCACCAAAATCTCATATGATCTTTATCATGTTAATAGCAGTTCTAAAGTTGAGTCCAATTATTTAAATTTGTAGCTTTTTATTAAAATAGCCCCTGGTGATCCCACCATGAAGATCCTTGTTCAGTAACTTCCGGGTATGGGGGTGACAGCGCTCTGCCTCCTGATTGGGCTCCTGTGTTGTCACCCATAGAGACTACAATGACCTCATAGATTATGCAGGGATGGTCCACTGTTATTGCCATCAGGTAACCCACCCTGAGAAACGACATGCAGACTAGACTGGAAGTGGTTTTGTTGCAGCTAACAGCTTTTGTGACAGTACAGTGTGATTGGTGGGTATTACTTCTGTCTTACAGTTCAGGGGTCTGTGGTTTGAACCCTGGGTGTGACACTGAATGCATTTTGCATGGTCTCCCTCTGCTTCCATTGGGTGCCATATTAGTCAATGCAAGCTTTGTGATCTGACCCACAACGTGGCCGATTAATTTGCTGATACTGTATATCATTTGCCAATACATATCAGTAATACTGCTGATTAATGAAGACATTCCATTAACACTGAAGTGCCGACATTATAAAGATAGGTGGTGGGCCAGGCCACAGACAGACCCTGCCGGGTCTCACTGCTGAACCTTTGGGAACCAGTAGGGGAGGAATGCTTATACCACCTTATTGGTGGCCAATGCTTTTACCCCCTATTTGTGGCCAATGCTTATACCCCATATTTGTGGCCAATGCTTATACCCCCCTACTACTGGCCAATGCTTATAACCCTCTATTGCTGGCCAATGCTTATACACCACCTCTTGCTGGCCAATGCTTATACCCCCCCTATTGCTGGCCAATGCTTATACCCCCTATTGCTGGCCAATGCTTATACCCGCCTATTGCTGGCCAATGCTTATACCCGCCTATTGCTGGCCAATGCTTATATCCCCTTCTATTGCTGGCCAATGCTTATACCCACCTATTGCTGGCCAATGCTTATACCCCCCTATTGCTGGCCAATGCTTATACCCCACTATTGCTGGCCAATGCTTATACCCTCCTATAACTGGCCAATGCTTATACCCTCCTATTGCTGGCCAATGCTTATACCCCCCTATTGCTAGCCAATGCTTATATCCCCTCATATTGCTGGCCCATGCTTATCCCCCCCCCCCCCCATTGCTGGCCAATTCTTGTACCCCCCCCCCCCCCCCCCCCCCCCCCATTGCTGGCCCTGTGTACATCATTTAACTAAAGGGTGTAGATTTATGCCTCTAAAACACCAACAAAAAAGAGAGGAGGACCCCTACTGATTGATATGCAGCAAAAAAAAGAGTTCCATATGCATCACTCACCATTACACATCTATTTCTGAGGGGATGGAGGCTGGTGTCTTCATAGGAGATCCTCGTGTAGAAATCTGTATCCTTTCCAATTAGAAAACACGGTCCCTGTGCTCTTGTGTATATTTAGCCCATGCAGAAGATACCAAAGAACTTCTCACAGGGTCACTCTCGCCTTTACCCACTCTTCATTATTTCATCGGTAGCCAAAAAACAGCACATTTTGAAAACAGCTAAAAAGCCAACATCCATCTTATGAAATCTGCTCATTCTTGGCTACCCATGAAATAAAGAAGAGTGGGTGAAGGCGAGAGTAACCCTGTGAGATGTTCTTCACCCTCCCTGATAGGGATATCAGGCTTCCGCCCAGGCCATGGCACAGAAATGGCACTTCTGAAAATATGGGACGACGTCCTGGAAGCAGCTGATGACGGAGAATCGTGTCTTCTGGTACTGCTGGACCTTAGCGCGGCGTTCGACACAGTGGACCACAATACGCTTCTCAGCCGCCTCAAGGAAGTGGCAGGAGTCACAGATGGAGATCTTTCATGGTTCGCTTCCTTCTTAAGAAAACCGGTCACAGACAGTGAAACTAGGAGTCTTCACTTCGGAAACCCAGGCAATTTCTTATGGAGTCCCTCACGGTTCACCTTTGTCACCAGTACTCTTCAACATTTACATCCGGCCACTCTTCAAAATTATTAGCAAATCGGATCTATGCTTCCACTCATACGCTGACGACACTCAACTGTACTTCCGTATCACCGGACAAAAAGACCAATACCAGGAACTAGAAAAATGTCTCACATTGATAGATAAACGTACATATTCGCCAGCACACCATGGATCGAGGAAACTTCATCCAAAAAAGGTTTTTAATGAAAAAATTACATCACAAAAATATAAGGTGCAACGTTTCGGAGCGGCGCAGGACCCCTTCGTCAGGCATTTACCAGGACCCGACTGGTAATCGATACAGCACCCGCCATTTTGTTACGAGCCACATATACCAGGAATAAGTGCGATAGGAATATCAATCTCACATTGATAGATGACTGGATGACCACTAGCTCCCTCAAACTCAATGGATTGAAAACAGAACTGCTGCTCCTCAACGCAAACCGAAGTAAAAGAACGAAGACCCCATGGACACAACCAACCATCCTTGGACAGACCATCCTTCCAAGCACCAAAGCCAAAAGCCTCGGAGTCATCTTTGAATCAGAGATGACCATGGAGGCACAAATAGGATCAGTAATCAGCGTATCCCTTCACCTTCTCCGCCTGCTTCACAGACTTATCCCATTCATCCCGGAAAAGGAGAAAGCAGTAGTAGTGGGAACTATCATCAATTCGCGACTTGACTACGCAAATTCCCTCTACATAGGATTACCGGATTACCAGATTGCACGCCTACAAGTCGTCCAAAACACAGCAGCAAGACTAGTCACCGGAAAGAAACCCTGGAAATCCATCTCCCCATCCCTGAGGACCCTCCATTGGCTCACGGTAAAAGATAGGATCACATTCAAGACCCTCTGCTTCACCCACAAATGTACACAAGGAAACGCTCCTCAATACCTATGTGAGAAAATAAAAAAATACATACCAAATCGCAGCCTTCGATCAACAAACCAAAACCTCCTTCTTATCCCCAAAGCCCGCTACAAATCTAAGGGAGAACGAAGATTTGCAGTACAGGGACCTCGGCTATGAAACGCTCTACCAAACAACATCCGCGTGGAAGAAAACCATCGGGCCTTCAGGAAAAAACTCAAGACCCACCTCTTCTAAAAGCAGGACAAGGACAGACCAAGCGCCTTGAGGCAATTCAGTTCGCATTTGCAGCGCTATACAAATCATTCATAGATACAAGAAATAATGGACTGAATGGCACCCGTGCCAAGTGGGTGACCTCCAGTGTGTTTAGTAAGCAACAGGACAGCCGCTCAGCATGGGACCATACATGTGGTCGGGTTATGAAGAGGAGGAGCATTAATGGAGGAGCAGAGAGAAGTGATTGAGGTCGGAGATATCATTATTTCAGAATTGTCCCCGTCACTGAAAACTGGCCAAACCTGGAAGTTTGTGGATGAGAATGTTTCTGTTCATGTATGTAATGCCAGTCCCTTCTGTGGGTGCCATTGGTCATACAGATATATTATTTACATTTCAATGGGACCTCTCTAACTAGCTGATTTTTCTCCAGTCCTTGTCACCCACACATTCCTGTTTTGCATTCTCTGATCGCTTCTTGGCACACCCGAGTACCTTTCAAGTCCATTAAGTGGAAGCATTTTTCACCTCACCCCTTGACTCCATCATTTAATTACACCGTTGGTTAAAAATGCAGTCATGGAGAAGGAGCTAAAAACTGAGAGGCCCCCCACGTCAGCCATTTTGTAGAAGCTTCCCTCCACATCCTGACTCATGAAATGGAAGGACGTCCTTGTCCCCAGGGCGCAGTGACTCCAGCTGACCAGAAGGGGAGCTCTTTCCACACTGCTGGTTGTCATTCCAGTGGTCGGAGTGTGTTTGTAGCAGAGATAAGTCATTGCTGACCTGATTTGGATTTGCAGCTTGGAAAAAATAAGTACTTACCTCACTGACACATTGCACAGAGGCCGCCATGTACGCCCAATGACCCCAAATGCTCATCCATGCCATTTAAATATTTTTTTTTTTTTTTTACAGTATCAGACATTAGGGCAGACAATTTTTTTGCAATGCATTGCAGCTAGATCAGTACAGATTGAAGTGTTATTGCTCTGGCCTACTGGCTTTCTCCATTGCTGTTTATAGGATGACCCTGATTAGTCTGTTTAAAGTAAATGACGACCCAATCACCAAAATCTCATATGATCTTTATCATGTTAATAGCAGTTATAAAGTTGAGTCCAATTATTTAAATTTGTAGCTTTTTATTAAAATAGCCCCTGGTGATCCCACCATGAAGATCCTTGTTCAGTAACTTCCGGGTATGGGGGTGACAGCGCTCTGTCTCCTGATTGGGCTTCTGTGTTGTCACCCATAGAGACTACAATTACCTCATAGATTATGCAGGGATGGTCCACTGTTATTGCCATCAGGTAACCCACCCTGAGAAACAACATGCAGACTAGACTGAAAGTGGCTTTGTTGCAGCTAACAGCTTTTGTGACAGTACAGTGTGATCGGTGGGTATTACTTCTGTCTTACAGTTCTGGGGTCCGTGGTTTGAACCCTGGGTGTGACACTGAATGCATTTTGCAGGTTCTTCCTCTGCTTCCATGGGGTACCATAGTAGTCAGTGCAAGCTTTGTGATCTGACCCACAACATGGCCAAATAATTTGCTGATATATCAGGTGCCAATACATATCAGTAATACTGCTGATTAATGAAGACATTCCATTAACACTGAAGTGCCGACATTATGTAGATAGGTGGTGGGCCAGGCCACAGACAGACCCGGCCGGGTCTCGCTGCTGAACCTTTGGGACCCAGTAGGGGAGGAATGCTTATACCACCCTATTGGTGGTCAATGCTTATACCCGCCTAGTGCTGGCCAATGCTTATACCCCCTATTGCTGGCCAATGCTTATACCCCACCTCTTGCTGGCCAATGCTTATATCCCCTATTGCTGGCCAATGCTTATACCCGCCTATTGCTGGCCAATGCTTATATCCGCCTATTGCTGGCCAATGCTTATATCCCCTACTATTGCTGGCCAATGCTTATATCCCCTACTATTGCTGGCCAATGCTTATATCCGCCTATTGCTGGCCAATGCTTATATCCCCTTCTATTGCTGACCAATGCTTATACCCACCTATTGCTGGCCAATGCTTATACCCCCCTATTACTGGCCAATGCTTATACCCCCCTATTACTTGCCAATGTTTATACCCCCCTATTGCTGGCCAATGCTTATACCCTCCTTTTACTGGCCAATGCTTATACCCTCCTATTGCTGGCCAATGCTTATACCCTCCTATTGCTGGTCAATGCTTATACCCCCCTATTTCTGGCCAATGCTTATACCCCCCTATTGCTGGCAAATGCTTATATTCGCCTATTTCTGCCCAATGCTTATATCCCCTTATATTGCTGGCAAATGCTTATACCCGCCTATTGCTGGTCAATGCTTATACCCTTCTATTACTGGCCTATGCTTATACCCTCCTATTACTGGCCAATGCTTATACCCTCCTATTGCTGGCAAATGCTTATACCCTTCTATTACTGGCCAATGCTTATACACTTCTATTGCTGGCCAATGCTTATACCCCCTTATTGCTGGCCAATTCTTATACCCCCCTATTGCTGGCCCTGTGTACATCATTTAACTAAAGGGTGTAGATTTATGCCTCTAAAACACCCACAAAAAAGAGAGGAGGACCCCTACTGATTGATATGCAGCAAAAAAAGAGTTCAATGTGCATCACTCACCATTACACATCTATTTCGGAGGGGATGGAGCCTGGTGTCTCTGTAGGAGATCCTCATGTTGAAATCTGTATCCTTTCCAATTAGAAAACACGGTCCCTGTGCTCTTGTGTATATTTAGCCCATGCAGAAGATACCAAAGAACTTCTCACAGGGTCACTCTCGCCTTCACCCACTCTTCATTATTATTTAATCGGTAGCCAAAAAACAGCACATTTTTAAAACAGCTAAAAAGCCAACATCCATCTTATGAAATCTGCTCATTCTTGGCTACCCATGAAATAAAGAAGAGTGGGTGAAGGCGAGAGTGACCCTGTGAGATGTTCTTCACCCTTCCTGATAGGGATATCAGGCTTCCGCCCAGGCCATGGCACAGAAACGGCACTTCTGAAAATATGAGACGACGTCCTGGAAGCAGCTGATGCCGGAGAATCGTGTCTTCTGGTACTGCTGGACCTTAGCGTGGCGTTCGACACAGTGGACCACAATACGCTTCTCAGCCGCCTCAAGGAAGTGGCAGGAGTTACAGATGTAGATCTTTCATGGTTCGCTTCCTTCTTAGGAAACCGGTCACAGACAGTGAAACTAGGAGTCTTCACTTCGGAAACCCAGGCAATTTCTTATCGAGTCCCTCAAGGATCACCTTTGTCACCAGTACTCTTCAACATTTACATCCGGCCACTCTTCAAAATTATTAGCAAATCGGATCTATGCTTCCACTCATACGCTGACGACACTCAACTGTACTTCTGTATCACCGGACAAAAAGACCAATACCAGGAACTAGAAAAATGTCTCACATTGATAGATGACTGGATGACCACTAGCTCCCTCAAACTCAATGGATTGAAAACAGAACTACTGCTCCTCAACGCAAACCGAAGTAAAAGAACGAAGACCCCATGGACACCACCAACCATCCTTGGACAGACCATCCTTCCAAGCACCAAAGTCAAAAGCCTCGGAGTCATCTTTGATTCAGAGATGACCATGGAGGCACAAATAGGATCAGTAATCAGCGGATCCCATCATCTTCTCCGCCTGCTTCACAGACTTATCCAATTCATCCCGGAAAAGGAGAAAGCAGTAGTAGTGGGAACTATCATCAATTCGCAACTCGACTACGCAAATTCCCTCTACATAGGACTACCGGATTACCAGATTGCACACCTACAAGTCGTCCAAAACACAGCAGCAAGACTAGTCACCGGAAAGAAACCCTGGGAATCCATCTCCCCATCCCTGAAGACCCTCCATTGGCTCACGGTAAAAGATAGAATCACATTCAAGACCCTCTGCCTCACCCACAAATGTACACAAGGAAACGCTCCTCAATACCTATGTGAGAAAATAAAAAAATACATACCAAATCGCAGCCTTCGATCAACAAACCAAAACCGCCTTCTCATCCCCAAAGCCCGCTACAAATCTAAGGGAGAACGAAGATTCGCAGTACAGGGACCTCGGCTATGAAACGCTCTACCAAACAACATCCGCGTGGAAGAAAACCATCGGGCCTTCAGGAAAAAACTCAAGACCCACCTCTTCTAAAAGCAGGACAACAAGGACAGACCAAGCGCCTTGAGGCGATTCAGTTCGCATTTGCAGCGCTATACAAATCATTCATTCATAGATACAAGAAATAATGGACTGAATGGCACCCGTGCCAAGTGGGTGACCTCCTGTGTGTTTAGTAAGCAACAGGACAGCCGCTCAGCATGGGACCATACATGTGGTCGGGTTATGAAGAAGAGGAGCATTAATGGAGGAGCAGAGAGAAGTGATTGAGGTTGGAGATATCATTATTTCAGAATTGTCCCCGTCACTGAAAACTGGCCAAACCTGGAAGTTCGTGGATGAGAATGTTTCTGTTCATGTATGTAATGCCAGTCCCTTCTGTGGATGCCATTGGTCATACAGATATATTATTTACATTTCAATGGGACCTCTCTAACTAGCTGAGTTTCCTCCAGTCCTTGTCACCCTACACATTCCTGTTTTGCATTCTCTGATCGCTTCTTGGCACACCCGAGTACCTTTCAAGTCCATTAAGTGGAAGCATTTTTTACCTCACCCCTTGACTCCATCATTTAATTACACCGTTGGTTAAAAATGCAGTCATGGAGAAGGAGCTAAAAAACTGAGAGGGCCCCCACGTCAGCCATTTTGTAGAAGCTTCCCTCCACATCCTGACTCATGAAATGGAAGGACGTCCTTGTCTCCAGGGCGCAGTGACTCCAGCTGACCTGAGGGGGAGCTCTTTCCACACTGCTGGTTGTCATTTCAGTGGTCGGAGTGTGTTTGTAGCAGAGATAAGTCATTTGCTGACCTGATTTGGATTTGCAGCTTGGAAAAATTAAGTACTTACCTCGCTGACACATTGCACAGAGGCCACCATGTACGCCCAATGACCCCAAATGCTCATCAACGCCATTTAAATATTTTTTTTTTTTTTTACAGTATCAGACATTAGGGCAGACAATTTTTTTGCAATGCATTGCAGCTAGATCAGTACAGATTAAAGTGTTATTGCTCTGGCCTACTGGCTTTCTCCATTGCTGTTGCTGTGCATGCAGGTTTATAGGATGACCCTGATTAGTCTGTTTAAAGTAAATGACAACCCAATCACCAAAATCTCATATAATCTTTATCATGTTAATAGCAGTTATAAAGTTGAGTCCAATTATTTAAATTTGTAGCTTTTTATTAAAATAGCCCCTGGTGATCCCACCATGAAGATCCGTGTTCAGTAACTTCCTAGTATGGGGGTGACAGCGCTCTGTCTCCTGATTGGGCTCCTGTGTTGTCACCCATAGAGACTACAATGGCCTCATAGATTATGCAGGGATGGTCCACTGTTATTGCCATCAGGTAACCCATCCTGAGAAACGACGTGCAGACTAGACTGGAAGTGGCTTTGTTGCAGCTAACAGCTTTTGTGACAGTACAGTGTGATTTTTGACCAATGCCTATTGCTGGCCAATGCTTATACCCCCCCCCCCCCCATTGCTGGCCAATTCCTATACCTGCTTATTGCTGGCAAATGCTTATACCACCCTATTACTGGCCCTGTGTACATCATATAACTAAAGGGTGTAGATTTATGCCTCTAAAACACCCACAAAAAAGAGAGAAGGACCCCTACTGATTGATATGCAGCAAAAAATGTGCATCACTCACCATTACACATCTATTTCTAAGGGGATGGAGGCTGGTGTTTTCATAGGAGATCCTCGTGTAGAAATCTGTATCCTTTCAAGGTAGCAAACACAGTCCCTGTGCTCTCGTGTATATTTAGCCCATGCAGAATATACCAAAGAACTTCTCACAGGGTCACTCTCGCCTTCACCCACCCTTCATTATTTCATCGGTAGCCAAAAAACAGCACATTTTGAAAACAGCAAAAAAGCCAACATCCATCTTATGAAATCTGCTCTTTCTTGGCTACCCATGAAATAAAGAAGAATGGGTGAAGGCGAGAGAGAATCCTGTGAGATGTTCTTCACCCTTCCTGATAGGGATAGGTACAAGAAATAATGGACTGAATGGCACCCGTGCCAATTGGGTAACCTCCTGTGTTTAGTAAGCAACAGGACAGCCGCTCAGCATGGGACCCGGACGGTAGAGGCAATCACTGTAGTAGGGGTGTAGTAGTGGTGTCTACACAGTGATCTCCAGCTTCCAGAAGGATCCCACAGATATGGCACTCATATACTTCCATGGCTCCAAGCTGGACCAATGTTACCATGTTAGAATCTCCATACCAGGAATTCATCATTAAACAGGATAAAGGTAGGAGCCAGTCTAATGGAGGAGGAAGAGAGTGGAGGCAGCCCAAGAAAAGGCCTACAGCCATATACGTGGTCAGGTTATGAAGAGGAGGAGCATTACTGGAGGAGCAGAGAGAAGTGATTGAGGTCGGAGATATCATTATTTCAGAATTGTCCCCTTGACTAAAAACTGGCCAAACCTGGAAGTTTGTGGATGAGAATGTTTCTGTTCATGTATGTAATGCCAGTCCCTTCTGTGGGTGCCATTGGTCATACAGATATATTATTTACATTTCAATGGGACCTCTCCAACTAGCTGAGTTTTCTCCAGTCCTTGTCACCCTACACATTCCTCTCTTGCATTCTCTGATCGCTTCTTGGCACACCCGGGTACCTTTCAAGTCCATTAAGTGGAAGCATTTTTCACCTCACCCCTTGGCTCCATCATTTAATTACACCATTGATTAAAAATGCAGTCATGGAGAAGGAGCTAAAAACTGAGAGGCCCCCCACCTCAGCCATTTTGTAGAAGCTTCCCTCCACATCCTGACTCATGAAATGGAAGGACGTCCTTGTCTCCAGGGCGCAGTGACTCTGGCTGACCTGAGGGGGAGCTCTTTCCACACTGCTGGTTGTCATTCCAGTGGTCGGAGTGTGTTTGTAGCAGAGATAAGTCATTGCTGACCTGATTTGGATTTGCAGCTCGGAAAATTAAGTACTTACCTCGCTGACACATTGCACAAAGGTCGCCATGTACGCCCAATGACCCCAAATGCTCATCAACGCCATTTTATTTATTTTTTTTTACAGTATCAGACATTAGGGCAGACAATCTTTTTGCAATGCACTGCAGCTAGATCAGTACAGATTTAAGTGTTATTGCTCTGGCCTACTTGCTTTGCCCATTGGTGTTGCAAGTCTATAGGATGACCCCGATTAATCTGTTTAAAGTAGATGACAACCCAATCACCAAAATCTCATAAAATCTTTATCATGTTAATAGCAGTTCTAAAGTTGATTCCAATAATCCAAATTTGCAGCTTTTTTTTAAAATAGCCCCTGGTGATCCCATCATGTTCAGGCACTTCCTGGTATGGGGGTGACGGCGATCTGTCTTCTGATTGTGCTCCTGTGTTGTCACCCAGGTATCTCATAGAGACTACAATGACCTCATAGATTATACAGGGATGGTCCACTGTTTTTGCCACCAGGAAACCCATGCTTAAAAACGACATGCAGACTGGAAGTGGCTTTGTTGCAGCTTTTGTGGCAGCACAGTGGCATGGTGGGTATTACTTCTGCTTTACAGTTCTGGTTTGAACCCTGGGCGTGACACTAGCTGAATGTATTTTGCATGTTCTCCCTCTGATTCCATGGGGTACCATAGTAGTCAGTGCAAGCTCTGTGATCTGACCCACAACGTGGCCTAATAATTTGCTGATATATCAGGTGCCATTACATATCAGTAATACTACTTATTAATAAAGACATTCCATTAACACGGAAGTGCTGACATTATGTAGGTAGGGGTGTGGGCCAGGCCACAGACAGAGCCTGCCGGGTCTCGCTGCTGAACCTTTAGGACCCAGTAGGGGAGGAATGCTTATACTGCCCTATTGCTGGCCAATGCTTATACCCACTAATGGTGGCCAGTACTTATACCCCCTATTGGTGGCCAATGCTTATACACCCTATTGGTGGCCTTTGCTTATACCCCCCTATTGCTGGCCAGTACTTATACCCACCTATTGGTGGCCAATGCTTATACCCCCCATTGGTGGCCAATGCTTATACCCCCCATTGGTGGCCTTTGCTTATCCCCCCCTATTGCTGGCCAGTGCTTATACCCCACCTATTGCTGGCCAGTGCTTATACCCCCCTATTGCTGGCCTTTGCTTATACCCCCCTATTGCTGGCCCCGTGTACATCATATAACTAAAGGGTGCAGTTTTATGTCTCTAAAACACCAATGATAAAAAGAGGAGGACCCCTACTGATTGATGTGCAGCAAAAAAAAAAAGAGTTCAATGTGCATCACTCACCATTGCATATCTATTTCTGGGGAGATGGAGGCTGGTGTCTTCATAGGAGATCCTCTTCGAGGTAACAAACATATTCTTGGTGCTCTCGTGTGTATTTAGCCCATGTAGAAGATACCAAAGAACTTCTCAGAGGGGCACTCTCGGCTTCACCTTTCCTTCTTTATTTCATCGATAGCCAAAAAACAGCTAAAAAGACAACATCCATTTTATGTGATCTTTTCTTGGCTACCGATGAAATAAAGAAGAGTGGGTGAAGGCGAGAGTGACCTTGTGAGATGTTCTTCACCCTTCCTGATAGAGATAGATACAATAAATAATGGACATGCCAGTAATTGCAAGTGATAGGAGCTGGGAATGGATGCAAAATATAAAAAAAAGTGAGTTTGGTGGAAATGTTTAAAGATGAATTCCAGGTATGGATATTTTTATGTTGTTCCAGCTTGGACCAATATAAGTATGTATGTGTCATACCCGTGGAAGCTGGAAATCACTCTAGTAGACAGCACTACTACTCCAGGGATCTCCAGTTTTTTTCGGGGGGGTCCTGTGCTGAGTGGCCGCCTTGATGCAATGTGATCACAGGAAGTCACTTACTTGGCTCGGGAGCCAATCAGGGATTTAGCATTTTCTCAAGGAATGAGCAATGTTCTCTGATTGGGGGTTAAGTCGAGAGTGACCTTGTGAGATGTTCTTCACCCTTCCTGATAGCGATAGATACAAGAAATAATGGACTGAATGGCACCCGTGCCAAGTGTCCTGTGTTTATTAACCACCTCAATACTGGGCACTTTCGCCCCCTTCCTTCCCAGACCAATTTTCAGCTTTCAGCGCTCTTGTACCTTTTTACTGACAGTTGCGCGGTCGTGCTACGCTGTACCCAAATTAAAAATTAAATTTTTTTTATCATTTTGTTCACACAAATAGAGCTTTCTTTTGGTGGTATTTATTCACTACTCTGTTTTTTTATTTTTTGCGATATAAGCGAAAAAAGAGCGTAAATTTTGAAAAAAAAAACAATATTTTATTCTTTCTATTTTAAAGAAATCCAATAAAAATCGAATTTTGTCATAAATTTAAGCCAGAATGTATTCTGCTACATGTTTTTGGTAAAAAAAAAATCCCGTTAAGTGTATAATAATTGGTACGCGTGATCACGGAGATATGTACGCAAATGATCATGTACAGATGTGCGCAAGTGATCACGGACATATGTGTGCAGATGATCATTGGCACATGTGATTTTACTGTTATATATGTGGGGGACATGTGTTTTTGGGGATCATTACTATGTGGGGACGTGTGTTTTGGGGACACTATTTTGGGGACATGTGTGTTTTATGTGATCAGTGAGTAAAAAGCTGTAAAAAACAGATAATACTATATATTCAGAGGCGCCCCTCTCCTTGTTTTTTTATAGCTCTTTTTGGACCTTGCTTCTGGCCCTTTTGGTGGCAGCCCTGACAGGCTCATGTAATGTATATATCTATATATATACCCGCCCCTGCCCTCTTGGACTAATAGCAACTTTATAAATGAGGTATTGTGACATTGCGCCTTTTTACTTGTTTAGATAATACTTACTGATCACCAGGCGGCTGCAGAGACCCACTCTCCTCTCCTCACCGACAACTTCCGTGTGAGGAGAGCCGATCGCCTAGCAAACCGGCTCTCTGTTTACATCACATGGCGGCTGTGATTGGACACGGCCGTCATGTGATCAGGAGGGCCAATCACAGAACCCTCCTGCCGATCTGAGATGCGCCGACATCGCGACAGCTGCGCAGGAGCGCCCTAGCGCGATCTCCCTCCTTCTGAGGGACGTTCCTGAACATCCACTCAGAAGGAGAGAGCGCCCGCCCGGCCGTACATATACAGTGGCCGGGTGGGAAGTGGTTAAGCAACAGGGCAGCCGCTCAGCATGGGACCCGGACGGTAGAGGCAATCACTGTATTAGGGGTGTAGTAGTGGTGTCTACACAGTGATCTCCAGCTTCCAGGGGGATCCCACAGGTATGGCACTCATATACTTCCATGGCTCCAAGCTGGACCAATGTTACCATGTTGGAATCTCCATACCGGGAATTCATCATTAAACAGGATAAAGGTAGGAGCCAGTCTAATGGAGGAGGAGGAGAGTGGAGGCAGCCCAAGAAAAGGCCTGCAGCCATACATGTGGTCGGGTTATGAAGAAGAGGAGCATTAATGGAGGAGCAGAGAGAAGTGATTGAGGTCGGAGATATCATTATTTCAGATTGGTCCCCGTCACTGAAAACTGGCCAAACCTGGAAGTTTGTGGATGAGAATGTTTCTGTTCATGTATGTAATGCCAGTCCCTTCTGTGGGTGGCATTGGTCATACAGATATATGATTTACATCTCAAAGGGACCTCTCCAACTAGCTGAGTTTTCTCTGCTCTTTGTCAACCACGCATTCCTGTTTTGGATTCTCCGATTTCTTCTTTGCCTTAAGTACCTTCAAGTCCATAAAAAAGGGTGCAGTTTTTCACCTGCCTCCTTGACTCAAGTCATTTGATTACACCGTGGGTTAAAATCCAATAATTGAAAAGGAGCTAAAAACTTGAGAGGCCCCCCCCCCCCCCCACATCAGCCATTTTGTAGAAGCTTCCCTCCACATCCTGACTCGTGAAATGGAAGGACGGCCTTGTCTCCAGGGCGCAGTGACTACGGCTGACTAAAGGGGGAGCTCTTCCGACACTGCTGGTTGTCATTCCAGTGGTCGGAGTGTGTTTGCAGCAGAGATAAGTCATTTGCTGACCTGATTTGGATTTGCAGCTCGGAATATGAAGTACTTACCTCGCTGACACATTGCACACAGGCCGCCATCTATGCCTAATGACCCCAAAAGCTTGTCAGTGCCATTTTTTTTTTTTACAGTTAAGGGCCTTCATTTTAAGGAAACCAGTCCAGAGCAATGATGTGTAGCCAACCCTGGAGCAAGTGCATGCAGACAGGAAATAGCTTAAAAAGATAGGAGGAGATCAGCAACATTGAGATATTAGAAAAAGATACAAAAAAAGTTAAAACAGTAATTTATTTAAACAAACAAAATTACAGCAACATTGAGATATTAGAAAAAGATACAAAAAAAAAGTTAAAACAGTAATTTATCTAAACAAACAAAATTACAATAATTACGACACTCACATGCATTGATTTACTAAAACTGGAGAGTGCAGAATCTGGAGCAGCTGTGAATGGTAGCCAATCAGCTTCCAACTTCAACTTGTTCAACCAAGCTTTGACAATAAAACCTGGAAGCTGATTGGTTTCTATGCAGAACCGCACCTGATTTTGCACTCTCCAGTTTTAGTAAATCAACCTCACCTTGTTCTCTGACTGGACAAGGTGGTGACATCACAATACGGTACTAGTGAATTAACCCCTTTGTACACAGAGCAAACTAAATGTCACCCAGTTACGGTGTACATCAGGCATAGGCAATTAGCGGACCTCCAGCTGTTGCAAAACTACAAGTCCCAGCATGCCTCTGGGTGTCATGCTTGTGGCTGTCAGAGTCTTGCTATGCCTCATGGGACTTGTAGTTCTGCAACAGCTGGAGGTCCGCTAATTGCATATCCCTGGTGTACATCTTCTGTAATTAATATCTCACCGCTGAGTCGTTTTTCATCCTTTATAGAAACATTTTCATCAAACCTTTATATCTTAAGGCCCCTTTCACACTGGGGCGGGAGCCGCGGTGACGGTAAAGCAGCGCTATATTTAGAGCTGCTTTACCGTCGTTTTAGCCGCGGTATTCGGTCGCTCGCGGTGCGGATTTACCCCCCGCGAGCGGCCGGAAAAGGGTTAAAATCCCCTGCAGAGCGCCGCCGTAGCAGCGCTTTGCAGCGGTATTGCCGCGGTATTACCGCGGTGTCCCATTCAAATCAATGGGAAGGAGCAGTATAGGAGAGGTGAATACACCGCTCCTATACTGCTCCAAAGATGCTGCTAGCAGGTCCTGCTAGCGCACCACTCCAGGGTGAAAGCCCGCCGGCTTACACACTGGAGTGAATGGGGCCGGATTTTTTCATGGGGTTTTCAGGCGCTATTTTTAGCGCTGTACCGCCTGAAAAACGCCCCAGTGTGAAAGGGGCCTTAGTGTTAATCTTCTATTGCCCTCTCTGGTTCCTCCTTTCCCCCTTCATCAGCATTTTTTATGACGTTTTTAAAATAAAACCTTTTACGTTTTTTTATTACATAACTTTATTAAACCAGGGTGATGTCATCACTGGGTCTCTGTGCTTCTCTTGCAATGCAGGCAGATCATGGCTGGTGGGATGGGCTGGCAGGGCACTGTACAAAGCTTCCTGAACACATCACAGCGCCCTGCCTCAGTACTCGCTGCAAGAGACCTCAGCACCGAAGGCGGCTGACATTTGTGAGGAGTTATGCAAATATCAAAAATGCCTTAAAGCGGTGTTCTGCCCACCGCTGCAGATATTAAAAGCCAGCAGCTACACAATACTGCAGCTGCTGGCTTTTAATAATCGGACACTTACCTGTCCTGGAGTCCAGCGATGTCGGCACCGCAGCTGATGTTTCCATCAGCTGTCGGGTGCATGCCGCCGCCACTGCGGGTAAGGGAACCCGGCAATGTAGCCTTACGACTTCACGCCGGGAACCCTACTGTGCATGCACGAGGCCCCGCTCCTCTCTCCCACTGGCCCGGCGGCAGGGGGAGGAGGAGGAAGCAGAGCCGCGACGTCACGGGCCGTGGCCCGGACTCCCGGGAGTGGGAACAGGATACCTGTCAAAGACAGGTATCCCCCCCCCCCGAAAGGTGCCAGATGTGGCACTTAGACAAATCAACGGAAGTTCCACTTTTGGGTGGCTTTAAAGTTGGTACTGTAAATATCTCCTAAACGTTTGCAGTTTAGGAGAATTTCAGAGTGCATGCAGCCAATGACATCACCGGCGCATGCGTTTTGAAGGTCTGGCTTACAGTGCTGGACCTTCAGAGCTCTTCCGGAAACGTCTCTTGCACGCATGCGCTGGGGTGATGTCATTGCGCCTCGGCCACTCTTGTGTAGCCAGAGGCCGCGAAACCCAGAAGGAGGACCGGGGGGGGGCAGATGTCAACCGTCTCAGCAGTGACATTGTGGCGCTGGAAAGCTTGGTTCTAAGGTAAGTCTATCATAATGTGCTAGTATGTGAGTCAATCTAGCACATTATGACATTGCCTTGTAGGGGATTTTTTTTTTTTTAATCACCTGCGGTTTACCACCGCTTTAATGAGCTGGTGTCAGTCTGGGTTCACACCATTGGGAAATATGATTAGGAATCCCCACATCCAATTCGCAATAGCAGGAGATTTTGACCGGCTCTCTATGGAGTCGGTTCACATATCTCCGCAGCAGGTCCGGTGCGTTTTGCAGAAAAAAACGCTGTGCGTCATTTGGTCCATTTCAAGTCTGAATTCAACCCAAAATTCGGGCTGAAATCTGACTTGAAACTGTGAACCAGCACGCACCGGACCCCGGCTGTGAGCCGCATGCGGCTCATTTGTGAACCGAGCCTCTGTCTGAAAAAGTAGGCATCTCCGGGCAGGCTGCCTTTGCATGCAGACCACCCTACGCAATGCCCGCATGTGATACTGATCCTCCCTGATTGAGGCTGGGTTCACACCATTGCGAATTGGATGCAGTTTCCTGCATCCAATTCGCAATAGCATGAGATTTTGACCGTCTCTCTATGGAATCGGTTCACATATCTCCGCTGCGGCTCCGTTGCAAATTTGCACAGGAGCCCTGTGTGTCTTTTGGTCCATTTCAGGTCCGAATTCAGCCGAAAATTGCTGAAATCGGACCTGAAACGGTGAACCAGGACACACCGGACCCCCTGCTGGGAGCCGCATGCAGCGATGGTGTGAACCCAGCCTGAAAGAACTGCAATTTAATTAATGAAAGGGGCCGGGCCCGGGATAGTCAGGCTGGGGAGGAAAGGGCTAGATCAATGATGGCGGACCTTGGCACCCCAGATGTTTTGGAACTACATTTCCCATGATGCTCATGCACGCGGCAGTGTAGTTGAGCATCATGGGAAATGTAGTTTCAAAACATCTGGGGTGCCAAGGTTCGCCATCACTGGGCTAGATGATGCTGGAGGGCCTCCAGCCAGGAAATGAGGCGGAGCTCCAACTGACTTGCTGCAGCTTCTAATGCACATTGTGAGAAGCTCACAGTGTGCAGTGAAATCAGAGGAAGCAAATACAATGCAGGAGAGGAGCCGGTACAACTGAATGGATGACCGGAGGTCAGATAGAAGAGACGGCCCAATCTGAGGGCCCTCTGTAGTGACTGCCATGTTATACTCGCCGATAATTCCTGAACCAGTAGAGCGTTCAGTGTTGCATTTGGATCTTATTCATGTTCTTGTTGTAAAAAAAACTGGACCCCAATTCCAGACCTGTTAATGGTGAGTGGCAGGCATGTACTGGCCATCTGGACTACAGGGAGTTTCCCGGTGGGCCGATGGCTCAGTGGACCGCATTCAGTGACAGTCTGTCAAAGTAATGGCTGCGCGGCTCGCCCTCAACTAGCCAAAACGCCAGCTTGGTGCCAGGACAGGAAGTTGGTTAAGCGTTTCTGTCGTTTTGCTGAAGAACACGGATTGCTGTTCCAGCGATCTTTATTGGAACGGCCGACCCCTAATGTTACAGTGACTTCCTTTTATAGGCTGGCCCGTGTCCTCGGCGGTGGGCTGATTCTGCCTTTGTGTCATTGCCCTTTAATTCTGTGCTTTTCATCCATGTTCATGTATCATCAGTTAGGAACTCTTTACTTACACTGTGCTGAAAACAGAGCTGCATAGAGAGAGAGAGAGAGAGAGAGGGAGAGGTAATCGCAGGCCATGGAAGGAAGTGGTCATAACCTTACTAGTATTATGTAACAATATTGCATCATTTTTTCTCCACATCGGAATTAAAGGAGAAGAATGGCCATACTTCTCCTATGGGTCACAAGTGTGCACTTCTCCTGTGATATCACAGAGCCAGTCCAGACAATAATGTCGGGATCTGCCCAGATGCCTGAGCGACCGCAGGGCTCAGCCTCTCAGCATGTGCCGCTGAGATCCTGAACCAGCCCCTCCCGCCCCCCTCCACAGCCCGGGGCTCCAGTAGAGCTGACAGAGAACTGAGCGATCAGCGGTCTTTGATCGCTCAGTTTTCGGTGTAGAAGCAACGGGGGACAGCTGCAGCATCGGCCCATCTAGCCACTTCAAGACCGCAATATGTAAATATATTGGGGTTATCAGCCATCACCCCAGTTTTTTATTTTCCAGACAGAGATTCTCCTTCTCGAATCTCTTTTATAAACCGGGGGGGAGGGGGGGCGAGGGTCGTCCCCTCCTGCCACTCGCCAGTGTTTCTCGGGCTAACGGTTCTTACCCGCGAGCCCTGGACACGATCCAACGGTTTGTGTGGCTGGTTACAGAGATGAGAGGAGATCAGATTGTCTCTCCCCACCTCTATGATCTAGAAGGACTGGAGTGACGTCATGAAGTCACTTCTGGTGTAGGGTCTAGACGTCACTTCTGGTGTAGGGTCTAGACGTCACTTCTGGTGTAGGGTCTAGACGTCACTTCTGGTGTAGGGTCTAGACGTCACTTCTGGTGTAGGGTCTCGATGTCACTTCTGGTGTAGGGTCTAGACGTCATTTCTGGTGTAGGGTCTAGATGTCACCTCTGGTGTAGGGTCTAGACGTCACTTCTGGTGTAGGGTCTAGACGTCACTTCTGGTGTAGGGTCTAGACGTCACTTCTGGTGTAGGGTCTAGACGTCACTTCTGGTGTAGGGTCTAGACGTCACTTCTGGTGTAGGGTCTAGACGTCACTTCTGGTGTAGGGTCTAGACGTCACTTCTGGTGTAGGGTCTAGACGTCACTTCTGGTGTAGGGTCTAGACGTCACTTCTGGTGTAGGGTCTAGACGTCACTTCTGGTGTAGGGTCTAGACGTCACTTCTGGTGTAGGGTCTAGACGTCACTTCTGGTGTAGGGTCTAGACGTCACTTCTGGTGTAGGGTCTAGACGTCACTTCTGGTGTAGGGTCTAGACGTCACTTCTGGTGTAGGGTCTAGAGGTCACTTCTGGTGTAGGGTCTAGACGTCACTTCTGGTGTAGGGTCTAGACGTCACTTCTGGTGTAGGGTCTAGACGTCACTTCTGCTGTAGGGTCTAGACGTCACTTCTGGTGTAGGGTCTAGACGTCACTTCTGGTGTAGGGTCGAGACGTCACTTCTGGTGTAGGGTCTAGACGTCACTTCTGGTGTAGGATCTAGACGTCACTTCTGGTGTAGGGTCTAGATGTCACTTCTGGTGTACGGTCTAGACGTCACTTCTGGTGTAGGGTCTAGACATCACTTCTGGTGTAGGGTCTAGACGTCACTTCTGGTGTAGGGTCTAGACGTCACTTCTGGTGTAGGGTCTAGACGTCACTTCTGGTGTAGGGTCTAGACGTCACTTCTGGTGTAGGGTCTAGACGTCACTTCTGGTGTAGGGTCTAGACGTCACTTCTGGTCGAGGGCAGAAGTAAACAATTTTTTTTTTCTAAATCATAAGATCAATGGTTTCTTTTGATCTTTTGCTTTCAAAGGTAAAGGAGGCATTTAGGGTCTTATGCCCCGTACACACGGTCGGATATTCCGATGGAAAAAGTCCGATCGGATTTTGTTGTGGGAAAATCCGATTGTGTGCGGGCTCTAGCAGACTTTTTCCGTCGGAATTTCCGAAGTGAAGCGATGTGAATACTTTCCGGAATGTACTGTATATAAAAAAACAAACCTTACATTCTAGTATGAAATATATCTAATAAAACTGCCGGGACAGTACAAACACCCCCAAAATAACCCTTTTATGGAAAGTTGACACCCCAAAGTGATCTAATTTTGTGCCACAATTTCTCAGAAGTGAAGAAACCTGCTGGTACTGCATGGTATGCATGGAACTTGGTGCACTGGATGCAATGTATCAGTAATGTTCAGGTCATGCACAGAGGTGAAGGGGTTAATGTACAGGTAACATACAGTAGGAGGATGGACATGGAGGGTTATGTAAAACATGTGCAGGAAGGGTGAAGGGTGAATAGGGTCACATGGGTTGGGGGGATTTACTAAAACTGGAGCACTCAGAATCTGGTGCAGCTGAGCATGGTAGCCAATCAACTTCTAACTTCGGCTTGTTCAATGAAGCTTTGACAAGAAAACCTGGAAGCCGATTGGTTTCTATGCACAGCTGTACCAGATTTTGCACTCTCCAGTTTTAGTAAATAACCCCAGCAGAGACAGGATGGAGATCAATTGTACAGGAGAGGATGGGGGGGGGGGGGGGGGGGTATAAAAGGCTCGGTCACACTAGCAGTTGAGGAGCGGTAAAACCCCATGGCTCAGCCACGTTTTTCCTGTCCCCCAACTTCTGCCCCTTTAGCTGCTGAGACGGTGTACACATGCCCCGACTACAATGCTTCACTTTTATACCCCCCTGTTGCTTTGCACCTGCCGAGCGTGACCCATTTAACCACTTGCCGACCAGCCGCCGTCGTAATACGGCGTCAGGACGGCACATTCCCGCGAATCGGCGTAGGTGTACGTCTGCTCCTTTAAGGAGCCGTAGCAGGCGCGCGCCCACTGTATGGTGGAGGACCCCATGGCCGTGGTTGGAGAAAAGCCTGTGGTGTATGTGCCCCTGGAGTGGCAGTCTAGGGGGGGGGGCATAATTCTCATTGTGTTGAGGGGCACTATGAGTTTTTATCGGCACCTTGGTCACTGCACCATACACACTTTTTTCGCACCTGCCTCTAGGGCCGAGCCTTTTGGATGGGACCAGAGGAGTTTTTGATTCCTGGCCGAAGGGTCGGCCATTGTCTCCCCACTTTCTTTTATTTATTTACCCCATGTTTGTCACTTTTTTGTATCTTTTTTTTGATTATGTACACGTTTGTCACTGTGTGATTAGTAGGGTGTAGGTCCTCGGGCCTGCCCTGAAAGTCTTGGGTTGGGGGTGGACATGGCCTTCTGGCTTGGTTTGCCCCCTTCTCATAGGTTCTCCCTTTGGGGGAGCCCCACCTAGTACTTGGGTGGGTCTGTTTCGGCAGACCCACCAGAGACTGGTTTTGACCAGATGGGCCATAGTGAGTACCTCAGTCCCCGTCTGGAGCCTAACGCCCCGGGGGATCAGGGCAAGGTCCTTCCTTGGGAGGACCATAGTACACCCGGTGCACGTTTTGTGTTCACTCGTATTGCAACTGCCTCAAATAGCATTGCTGAATGAATTACCGCTGGGAACCCCTTGCTCTTCTCAGAGGCTAGTGTTCTTTATCCTTTTAGCTGCTAAAATCACGATAGCAGGAGCATGGAAATGACCCTCGGCCTTATTGCAATGAGAGAAGCATTACATTTCCTTGATTATGCTCCATAAAAAAATTGTTAGCATTATCAATGATAAACATCGTCAATTTGAGCAAATTTTGGACCCGTGGGCTGTATATATGAATGTCTCCATTACATTTCACCTCCTAATTGAGGGCCCAGGGTTCTTTCTCTTTTTTTGTTCTTTCTGCTTTCTCCTTTCTGTTCTTTCTGCTTTCTATCCCTTTCTTTTCTTTGCTTCTTTCTTTCTTTTCTATATCTTCTTACTTATATGATTATAGTGCTGGACGCCTGCAGAATTTTTTATTTTTTTTTGTCCTGTTCTGTTTTTGGGTAATTACCCTGTGTATAATGAAGCTTTGAAGTCTTGGTTGGGTGTACTTTTATGTTTGAGACCCATGGCGCTAGAGAGCTATATTATTTTGGCACATTATATCTCCTGTTGTCCCACGGAAGCTGTAACCTCCTGTTTGTATTTCATGGGACCATATGCCCCCACTGTTTTTTTTTAGCTGTACCCAATGTCCTATGTACAGTGGATATAAAAAGTCTACACACCCCTGTTAAAATGTCAGGTTTCTGTGCTGTAAAAAATGAGACAAAGATAAATAATTTCAAGAACTTTTTCCACCTTTAATGTGACCTATAAACAGTTGAACAACCTTTCCACCTTTCATGTGACATATATACTGTACATCTCAATTGAAAAACAAACTGAAATCTTTTAGGATGGGAAATTCAAACTAAAAAACTAAAATAATGTGGTTGCATAAGTGAGCAGACCCTCTTATAACTGGGGATGTAGCTGTGTTCAGAATTAAGCAATCACATTCAAACTCATGTTAAATAGGAGTCAGTACACACCGGCCATCATTTAAAGTGCCTCTTATTAACCCCAAATAAAGTCCAGCTGTTCTAGTAGGTCTTTCCTGACATTTTCCTAGTCGCATCCTACAGCAAATGTCATTGTCCGTAGAGAGCTTCCAAAGCATCAGAGGGATCTCATTGTTAAAAGTTATCAGTCAGGAGAAGATACTAAATAATTTCCAAGGCATTAGATATACCATGGAACACAGTGAAGACAGTCATCATCAAGTGGAGAAAAATATGGCACAACAGTGACTGGACAAGAACTGGACGTCCCTCCAAAATTGATGAAAAGACGAAAAGAAAACTGGTCAGGGAGGCTGCCAAGAGGCCTACAGCAACATTAAAGGAGCTGCAGGAATATCTGGCAAGTACTGGCTGTGTGGTACATGTGACAACAATCTCCCGTATTCTTCATATGTCTGGGCTATGGGGTAGAGTGGCAAGATGGAAGCCTTTTTGGAAAACCATCCAAGCCCGGCTAAATTTTGCAAAAACACATCTGAAGTCTCCCAAAAGCATGTGGGGAAAATGTGTTATGGTCTGCTGAAACCAAGGTTTAACTTTTTGGCCATAATTCCAAAAGATATGTTTGGCGCAAAAACAACACTGCACATCACCAAAAGGTCACCATACCCACCGTGAAGCATGGTGGTGGCAGCAGCATGCTTCGGGCTGTTTTTCTTCAGCTGGAACAAGGTAGAGGGAATTATGAACAGTACCAAATACCAGTCAATACTGGCACCAAACCGTCAGGCTTCTACTAGAAAGCTGAGCATGAAGAGGAACTTCAACTTTCAGCATTACAATGACCCAAAACATACATCCAAATCATCCAAATACATCCAAATCAACAAAGGATTGGCTTCACCAGAAGAAGATTAAAGTTTTGGAATGGCCCAGCCAGAGCCCAGACCTGAATCCGATTGACAATCTGTGGGGTGATCTGAAGAGGGCTGTGCACAGGAGATGTCCATTTGCAATCTGACAGATTTGGAGTGTTTTTGCAAAGGAGAGCGGGCAAATATTGCCAAGTCAAGATGTGCCATGCTGATAGAATCATACCCAAAAACGACTGAGCGCTGTAATAGAATCAAAAAGTGCTTCAACAAAGTATTAGTTGAAGGCTGTGCACACTTATGCAAACATATTATTTACATTTTTTTTTATTTTTACTTCCCTCCACCTAAAAGATTTCAGTTTGTTGGTCAACTGAGTTGTACAGTTCATATGTCACATTAAAGGTGGAAAAAGTTCTGAAATTATTTATCTTTGTCTCATTTTTTTACAGCACAGAAACCTGACAATTTAACAGGGGTGTGTAGACTTTCTATATCCACTGTATGTTCAACAGAAGATGTATGTGTTGTTGTTATTTTTCTTTTCTCTGCTCTTTCTTCAATAAAAAATGATTGAAAGAAAATTAGCATAGCCTTTGGATAGGAGATTGGGGTTCACCTAGTTTATGGGCAGGTGAGACCAGTCCCTGTTTTGGAGGCCTTGATTTAAAACTTGGGCCTGGCTGTAATGTATTTGGTTTGTGTAAACTGATGATATTGAGGCTTGTGTCTATTGTCCTGCTACTGGTTCAGAGTTTGAATGACCAGGTGATGGCCCAGCTTTGGCTTTCATGGTTTCAGGCTTCTCGCTGAGTCTGGTTCTTATGAAATCAGGTCAAATCCCAATGATTTTGTTTATTACCCTAAATTCTCATTGTATCTGAAAGAGGACAATACATCTGTCTGTGGTTTTGTAGAGGCTGGACATCCCATAGCCAGTGCTGTCTTTTCTACTTGGTTTTATATTTCTTGCATAGGAAAATTAAGCTTTAAGCGATCAATCCGAGGTAATAGCTCAAAGGGTAAGATTAACTACCGTATATACTCGAGTATAAGCCAAGTTTTTCAGCACATTTTTTTTTGTGCTGAAAGTGCCCCCCTCAGCTTATACTCGAGTCAAGCACTTTTCTGCAGCAGAGAATGACATTTTCCGACCCGAGTTTGGGGCCCCGTATCTTGGGGCTACTTGGTGCTATGAACCCCAAATTTTGTGTGCAAACCCAGTGGGGTTCTGTGTCCATCTGCAGCAATGAGACCCCAGGGGTATTTCCGAGTGGCCGGCAATGCCCGGCTATCAGCCACCGCCACACGAACCCTGGTGCGTAAGCATGTACCCTGTGCGGGGTTTCTTTTAGTACCCCACCTCTGTTTTATGTCTGCAATTAATAGACTATTCTCACACAATCTTTTTATTCTAGATACCTCACGCGCTTTCTCCTGATGAGTGGTGCTTCAGCCACGAAACGCGTAGAGCTACCAAATGTCGTGTTGGTCATTAATTTTACTTCAATTTCTACAGCTGTCATACAACAATCTACCCCACAGGATTTTGTGGCTATTTGGCATGCAGGCATTATCCTATGTTCTATGGTTTTATATAAACTCCAACTTGGTGCACTGTGGAATATTGTGATGTTCATATTATTATGTATCTATGTTGCTATCATACCTACTGTCAACATTGTTCACTATTTGTAACTGTTACTATCATTATATGCATGTTATACTGTATATGAACTCATTAAATCTTCCCAATTGTTCACCAATCTATCTCATTGCACATTCGCACATTATTTAAAGTCCCACCCTTGTTGCTCTCTCCAGTTTTAAACTAAATTCAGCTGCAACTATTCTGGTGTGCTCTTAAATCACAAAGGCTAAGACTGATTAATTGATTAATAGTGCGCTAGAACCTATAAAACCATTCTAAAGTGATAAAAAATATCCACATCTAGTTAACTGTCCATAGTGGCTAATTACCACAAAATACTGTAATAAAAAAAACTGTAGTAAAATGTCCTTAGACTGTGATCATAAAAAAACAAAAATGGAAAGATGAAATTATGAAAAAAGTGCAGACAGAAAGTCACCACCACCTCAGTGCTCACCTTCCAGAAGTTTTCAGACACAAAAGATCCTTATGATAATCAGCCTGTGTGTGTTCTGATCCTGGCACACAGTGCAAGCAGTTTTCCTTAATGTCTCCAAAAGCAATCCAGCCTCTCCAGGTTGAGTTGATTTCTCAAAACAATTTAATATATCATCATTGCGCAAGATTGTGATTGCCTCCTTATAATGATACAGTGATTGCCTCCTTATAATGCAAAATATACACACTCACATTTGCCTCAATGTATACAGTATATTGAACGATCAGTGTAAAGAACGTAGCTTTCCTCCTCACTGTTCATCCAGCATGTTCAGCGAAAACAAACACTCGGATGTGACGTCACCGGCTCCTCCCGACGCGTTGCGTCACAGGTCACGTGACTTTCTCCTTGAGTTTTTTATATTACAGTATTTTGTGGTAATTAGACACTATGGACAATTAACTAGATGAGTATATATTTTTTTTATCACTGTGGAATGGTTTTATAGGTTCTAGCGCACTATTAATCAATTATTCAGACTAATAAGGAAGAGCTGGAATAACATTTTGCAACCTATTAGGTTAATTGGCAACAGGTCAGTATTATAGGGGTTTGTTTACTACAGCTGGAAAGTGCAAAATCAGTCTCACTTCTGCATAGAAACCAACCAACTTCCAGGTTTTTATTGCCAAAGCTTAATTGACCAAGGTGAGGTTAGAAGCTGATTGGTTTCTCTGCAAAAGTGAGACTCTCCAGAAAGTTTGCACTCTCCAGCTTTAGTAAATAAACCCTATTGTTTCATAGTTGTTAAGGTTGAAAAAAGACACTAGTCCATCCAGCTCAACCTATGTGGGTGGGTGTGTGTCAATGTCAATAATCATTTCCCGTATCCCTGTATATTGTGTTCACTAAGATGCACATCCAAGAGTCTTTTAAAACTATTTAACCTTCCCACTGACACCACCAATTATGGAAGAGAATTTCACATCCTTACTGCATTGACAGTGAAAACCCCCTGCGCAGCTTAAGGTTAAACCGCTTCTCTTACAGTCTCATTGTGTGGCCCCGTGTCTTCTTACACTCCCTGAGACTGAATAGTTTCCTGCCTACACTAGGATCACCATTGAGGTATTTGTATATGGCTATCATATCTCCTCTCAAGCGTCTCTTCTCCAGTGGGAATAAGTCTAGCACTTGTAGTTGTTCCTCGTAATTGAGGTCCTCCGGTCCCATTATTAATTTAGTTGCCCTTCTCTGGACTCTTTCCAGCTCCAGCACATCCTTCCTGAGGATTGGTGACCAGAACTGGATGGAATACTCCAGTTGTGGCTGAACCAGAGTTTTGTAACATGGCAGGATTATCATTTTATCTCTGTAGTATATCCCCTTTGTATGCATGGTAACAGTCTGCTGGCTTTGCTTGCTGTGGCTTGACATTGCATGCTATTGCTCAGTCTGTCTTCTACCAGGATATGATTAGTTCAAAATTTAATGACCAGGTGATGGCCCAGCTTTGGCCTTCATGGTTTGAGTCTGGTCCTTGTGAAATCAGGTCATATCCCAATGTTTTGGTCTATTACCCTAAATTCTCATTGCATCTGAAACAGGATAATACATCTGTCTGTGATTAAGACCTTGTGGCTAAGAAGGGTATCATTGCTTGCACTGGTCCTTGAGTCGTGAGCTCACATTTTGAGCTTATACTTTAGTTATGTGTGACCTTTCATGTTATGTTGATTTTTAGAAATGATAGAAGAAGGAGAATAGAAGAAATGATTAGAGGGGAAGTAGCTCAGTGCATAAAGTTTATTGACTAACGCACTTCAAGATGTGGGATTTATTCATTCAGATTTGCTTTACTGCCTATGACGTTGTTAGGAAAGTCTATAGTGCTGTCATTAGAGCTGCCATAGAAACAAGACCCATTGAGTTGGCCCGTTTTTTATTTTTTATTTATACACGTTTTTTTTTTTGGTAACTTTTTTTGTCTGAGTATAGCTTTATGCTTGTCCCAAGCATGTTTGAAGCCACTTACTGTTGACTGGAAGTCTATTTCTGTCAATTTAGTTTCCAAGTTTTTACCTTATTCTTTAACATTCTTTTTATTGAACTTTGAAAAGGTCCTATGGCACAAGATATCTACAATTCTACTATAGCAAGGTGAACATAGTAAACATAAGAAAGTAAAAATGAAATAAAATAAAACAAAATAAGGATACAGGTGGACTAGGCAAAGACCAGGAACAGATTATGTCGTACATTGATTGAGCACTGAGCTTCCTGGACAGGAAAAGTAATCATACAGATTCAAAAATGGAAGGGGAATGAGGTCAGAACAGCCAAAGCTGCAGTAGGGTGGCAATATGGAGAGGAACCAATTAAAGTAGACAACAGTCAAGAGAAGCCCGAATCTATACGGGTTATGTAACCAGTTAGACCAGGGAAGCCATTTTATCACAGCTTTGGAATGCGTACCTACACTGGCCGCCATCATTAACTCATACATATGGTGAGTTTGAATAGTGTCAACCTTTTCTTTAGGGGAAGGAGCTTGGGGAGATTTCTATTGTCTCCAGCGATGTGCCTAGGCCGCCCGGGACTCTCCCTTCTGATTGGCTGAGACAGAGGAGAGAGAGGGGGCTGGGCTGAACAGCAGTTTGGTGTCTGAATGGACACACAAAGCTGCGGCTCGGTTCGTGTACCCCCATAGCAAGCTGCTTACACAGAGCAGGTAAGTATGACTTGTTTTTACAATAACTCAAATAACCACTCGTTACAGCAAAGGTATGCAGAATACCATCTCTGAATGCACAACACCGAACCTTGAAGCAGCAGAAGACCACACCGGGTACCACTCATGTCACCTAAGAACAGGGAACTGAGGTTACAATTCCCACAGGCTGACCAGAATTGGAAAATAGAAGATTGGAAACATGTTGCCTGGTCTGATGAGTCTGGATTTCAGCTGTGACATTCAGATGGTGGGGTCAGAATTTGGCGTAAGCAACACGAAGGCATGGATCCATCCTACCTTGTATCAATGGTTCAGGCTGGTGGTGGTGGTGTAATGGTGTGGGAGATATTTTCTTGGCACATTAGTACAAATGGAGCATTGTTTAAATGCCACGGCCTACTTGAGTATTGTTGCTGACCATGTCCATCCCTTTATGACTACAGTGTACCCATCTTCAGCAGGTTAATGCACCATGTCACAAAGCTCAAATCATCTCAAACTGGTTTCTTGAACATGACAATGAGTTCACTGGCCTCCACAGTCACCGGATCTTAATCCAATAGAGCACCTTTGGGATGTGCAGCCGACAAATCTGCAGCAACTGTGAGGTTGCTATCATGTCAATATGGACCAAAATCTCTGAGGAATGTTTCCGACACCTTGTTGAATCTATGCTATGAAGAACGAAGGCAGTTCTGAAGGCAAAAGGGGGTCCAACACGTTACTAGCAAGGTGACTTTAATAAAGTGGCCAGTGAGTATATATCGTAATTCCTCCCCAAAGAGGAGGCAACTTGAGAGGTGGGGGCACCCCACATTGAAATGCAGAAACTTCAACCGGTCTTTCCCCCCCGAAGAAAAATCACGGTGTCCTAATCCTTGCTCCCCATATCCCCCACCCACATATCCGCCCC
Source organism: Lithobates sylvaticus (assembly GCA_028564925.1). NCBI lineage: Eukaryota > Metazoa > Chordata > Amphibia > Anura > Ranidae > Lithobates > Lithobates sylvaticus. The sequence goes on along the minus strand of CM053037.1, from coordinate 12,561,055 downwards.
CCTTCATCACTCCTTACCGCCGAATAATAAAAAAAAAATTAAAACGAAACCTTGCGGAAAGACAAAGGAGAAAAAAACATATGTGATCATTTAGGGAGCAAAAACTTGGGAAAGTTACACCGCCCCAATTCTACCCTTATGTTCCTTCACCATATTCCCATAGCCATCACCTTTATTCCTCCCTCCCTCATAAATACCCATTCAGACCCGATGTGGGCATTCTTTATCTGTGAGCATATTTACTATTTCAAATTATTAGCGTTTAGTTAGAGAGTTTGGACTTTGGTGTCTGAGAAGAGGTGAAAGCTATCGAGCTAGAGAGCAAGAGCTTCGGCTAATGTTTAAAAATAATAATTACTTCTAATCTTCTTTGAATGAAAATCCCCTTTACCTCTCGCATGTCTCAGTGGGTGGAACAACAATCTGTTAGTTGATGCTTCATGCCTTTTTATTTTATGAAATATGAGAAGATTTAAGTTGGGCTGAGATAATAGCTCTGAAGGGCTAAGAGCTTTAGCTAAGGGGAAACCAGAAATTGCAATCTTAAATGTTGCTGTGCAAGTTTTGTAGCCACTGGTTGTCTTTTGAATGTTTAGACAATGCTTCTTTCTAGTTAGCTAATGCTTGATTTTGCTAAAATAGATCAGCGAGTCACACGTTTCCAAGTAAAGGTTGTGTCTCAAAGGGCAAGAGCGCTGCTTTCAAAGACCAATGCAAGAGTTCGAAATCCTTGAACTAAAGCCTTGTGGCTCTGGACTGGTCTCTTTACCTCTAAAGTGTTCTATTGGATGTGGTTTAAATCCTTTCTACTTGTCTAAAGAATTATTTTCCTTAAATAGTTTAGTGAGGTCATCTGTATTCAAAGAGGTGATAGATCAATAGTTAAGAACTCTGACTTTTGAAAATAAAAGAGTTCTGATCTGAGTTAAAGTCTTTTGGACAATATGCACAATAAAAAATGTGTTTACAAAAAAAAAAAGTCTTATGGACTTGAACAAGTGACATTACCTCTCACATGGCCCAAATGTTGTAGTATAATTGTTAGTGTTTTTTTTTTCTTTTACAAATGTTTTATTGAAAATATTCATAACAGGTGATTACAAGTATGCAACAGATACATCAAAACATATAATGAAAAGGGGGGGAGGGGGCCCAGTAATGGGACATTGCATACATAACATAGTATTCAGTGAAAAAAGAGGGCAATATACAGCGACTATCATCAGTACATTGTATTAAGAGTCCATCAACGATCCAGAGAAAGTCATTTATGTACTTCCTCCTTTCATGGCTGCTTTATTTTACATGTTTTACTGCGGTGTAACCATTGTCAGTAGCCCGACTCCATACAATCAGGAGTCTCAGAGAAAGGTAAGCAGAGAGAGGAGGAGATTGGATAGTCTGCAGGTTATAGAAAAGAAGACTTGCAAGGAGAAAGAATGGAAGAAAAGGATGGGGGGAAGAAAAGGGGGAAGAGCTCCTTTAGTGAGGGGTGCATCCAGAAACCAGTTATATTGAGAGAAGTTGGGTGTTGAACCTAGAGGGTTGATTGTATGCTATCCACGGGCGACAAACCTTAAGGAATTTATCATGGGTGTCAGAAGTGAAGGATGTTAGCTTTTCGTTTATCATTATGTCATTCATGCGGTTTTTAACTGCCTCAAAGCTGAGTACAGGGGTTTTCCAAGCCCTTGCGATGGTCAATTTAGTAGCACTGAAGAGGTGCCGAGCCAGTTGTCGCTCTGAGCGAAAAAGTTCAGGGATGGGCTTACATAAAAGGGCTTCATAGGGCTCCCTTTTGAGATTAGAGTGGAGCATATTACGTAAAAGGGTATAGACCCTGACCCATACACTGCAAACTCTAGGGCAGTGCTTTTTTTTTCTTTTTGGCTAATGACTTATTTTGCTTAAACGGGTTAGTGAGCTGCTTTCTGTTTGAAATGAGGTGATAGCTTTGTAGGGAAGCCCTCTGTTCTAATTTCCCTTGAATGGAAGCCTTGTGGCCCTGAACAAGGTGCTTAACTAACCTCTTACTGGATGGCATTGTAATTCCTTAGTTGATTTGTATATTTGGCAGGTGCCTTGTATTTTCGAAATAGGAACAACATGATGGTTGGTGAAGTTCTGATGGCTAAGTGGGTAAATACTCTCTCTAATAAAAAGTAACAAATAAAGAGTTTAAATCCTGGGTTCAAGTATTGTTTTGCAAAATTTTTTTTCTAGTTGGCTAATGCCTTATTTTCCTGCCGCAGGTCTCAAATTCCACTTAGAGAAGGTGGAAGCTCAAAACGTAAGAGCTTAAACTAAGACCTTGTGGCTCTGCTTTAGCTATGCCACCCCTGGTCACATTGGTTGCTTTAAATCTTACAGTCGTTGTGTTTTTCTGTTGAGATAATGACTTATTTTCCTTAAATATGTTAGTGAGGTGGTTTGTTTTTGACAAAAAAGTAATAACTTAGTGGTTAAGAACGCTAGTTGGTAAAAAAAATTTAAAAATTCAAATCCAAAAGGTTAATGAGTTGCTCTTCATGTGGAAGGAGGTCATGACAAAAAGGGTAAGGGCTCTGCCTAATAGCGAACGGGTAAGAGCTCTGCCTAATAGCGAACAGGCAAGAGCTCTAATCTATTTAAGGTAAAATGTTGCGGCCCTCGGCAAGCCGCTTCACTTCTCATGTGTCCTATTGGGTTGTCTAATGCCTTATATTTTTTTTAAACAACATGTGGTTTAAGAAGTGATATTAGCTCAGCCGGTAAAAGCTTTGGCTATTGAAAAGCAAGGAATCAAAACCTCTAGTCTTTTTGAGTTCAAGTCCTTTGGACATCATTTGAATGTTTTAGGTAATACTTTTTTTGTATGTGGCTAATGTCTCGTTTTCTTGAAATGGATTAGGAAGCCACATTTCATCTGAAAGGAGGTGGGATCTCAAAGAGTAAAAACTACCTAAAAAAAAGCGAGAGTTCAAATATCTGGACTTTCGCATAATAGTCAATATTCTTTTCTAGTTGACTGATGCCTTAAAAGTGAACAAGGGTAATCATGGGAAGAGGCGATAGCTCGGAAAGTAAGACCTTCTGTCTTAAATTAAAAAAAAAATAGATTTTGAATTCGAATGAGTGTAAACTTTGTCACCCTGGACAAGCCACTCAATTTCTCTATAAATCCAGTGAATTTTTTTTTTCCTTCTGACTGATGTCTTGTATTCTTGAGAGGAGAGATAGCTCTGAGTGTAATAACTCGTGCCTAATATTTTTGAAACACAAGAAGATGTAGGTGGGGCTGAGATGATAGCTCTGAGAGTAAGAGCAAAAAGTTGAGTACTATACCTCTGAGTGAAAGCTATGTGGCCCTGTTTATGCTCCTTCACCTTTCTCATGCCCTATTGACTTGGCTTTAAAACCTTTAGTCAATTTCCTTTTCTAGTTGCCCAATGCCTTGGATTCCTAAAACAGCAGAATGAACAATACGGAGTGCGAAAGAAGGTGCTAACTCTGGTTAATGTAAAGAAAAAGTCAGCGTTCAATTCTAATTGAGCCAAAACCTTATGTCGCTGAACAAGCAGTTTCTCATTGGTTGTAGTTTAAATCCCTCAGTCATTGTCTGTGTACATAATGACTTATTTTTTTTATTAAATAGGTTAGTGAGATACCTGGTGTCCGGAAAGTGGTAATGGCTCAATGGCAAAGAACTCTAGCAAGAAAAAACAAGAGTTCTATTTTTTTTATAGTAAAGGCTTGGGCAAGCATCTTCAACTCTCAAATGTTCCATTGGTTGTACTTTTTTTCCCTCTTTTCGGTGCTTTTTCTAGTTGGCTAATGATGTATTCCCCTGAAACGGGGTGGTGATCTAATTAAAAAGACTCTCCATCCAAAGCTAGTGCTTCATGTGCCCTTTGAACTTTGGGTGCCGGAAGCAAGCTGAGCTATCCACACTCGCTAACTGGGAGTAGAAGAAAAGACTGCCATACACTGGATAGATCACAAGTGTCCATGTTTATTGTAGAAACTGACCACAGACATGACAATGGCAGTCCCCCCTCTAATGTTTTTCAACCAATCAGTGCTTATTCATCAAGAATGATCTCTAACCTCTAGGATTAAGCACTGATTGAGTGAAAAGCATCAAATGGATGGTCTTAGTGCGCTGACTGTCGTGTGCGGACAGCTTCTACAATAAATGTGGATGCTTGTGATCTATCCAGCCTTTTCTTCTACTCACGGGATAGCAAGATTATTTGCAGTTGAAATGAGGCGATAGGTGAGTAAGAGTTCTGCCAGGACCAAGAGTTCTAGTCTCCCAGATTGAAAGCCTTATGTCTCTTGGCAAACCACATTGACTTCCACTGTGAAATAATGATCCCTTAGTTGAAAATAAATTTAGTTGACTGATGCTTAGTATTTATTTATATAAGTAGTAAAGTGAACAACACAATGGTTGAGAGGTGTTAATAGCTTAAAAGGTCATAAAAAAAATGAAATGTTAAAGGATCAAATCCCACTGCGTTAACATGTTGCCATTTCAATCCTTCGATTTTCTTTCTATTTCTCTAATGACTTATTTTCCTGAATCAGTTTAGTGAGTTGCGTTGTATATGAACAGAGTTGATAGCTATGCGATCTCTTCTAAAAATAAAAAGGCAAGGGTTCCAATCACCTTGAGTAAACCGTGGTGGCTTTGGGTAAGCCGTTTCACCGTTAGTTTTGTAATCTCTTGGTTGATATTTCCTGTTGGCTGATATTTTTTGAACTAGGAAAGTGAACAGTATGCATTGTAGGAAATTATGATACTCACTCAGTGGGTAAAGAACTTTGACTGCTGAAAGCAAACGCTTGAATTTTACTGCGTTCAAGTGCTGTGGCCATCATTTGAATCCCACAGTCAGCATTATTTTCCACTTGACTAAAGACATATTTTCTTGAAAAAAAGCCATATTTTGTTCAAGAGGAGGTGATATCTTAAAATGTAAGAACGCTACTTATTAAAAAAGCAAGAGTTCTAATCCTCGTGGCTCTAGCTTCACTTCTCTTAAAAGTCCCATCGTTTGTGGTTTAGACCCCTTAGTCAACGTGTGTTTCTATTTGGCTAATGACTTATTTCCCTTAAATATGTTAGTGAGGATCTTGGCGTTTGTGAGGAGGTAGAGGTTCAGTGGTTAAAGGGGTTGTAAAGGCATTAAGATAAAAAGCCTTCTGTGTGCAGCAGACCCCCTAATGCTTACCTGAGGTCCATCTAGATCCCGCAATGTTGCAGGAGTGTCTCGGCTGCCCCGGGACTCCTCTCCTCATTGGCTGAGACTGCAGCGCCGCGCCATTGGCTCCAGCTGCTGTCAAAGTCAGTCAGCCAATGGGGAGAGAAAGGGGGCGGGGCCGGGACACATCTCCATGTCTGAATGGACACACGGAGCTGTGGCTCGGTTCGGGTACCCACATAGCAAGCTGCTTGCTGTGGGGGACACTCGACAGGAGGGAGGGGCCAGGAGCACTGAAGAAGGACCTGAGAAGATGAGGATCAGGGCTGCTCTATGCAAAACCATTACACAGGGCAGGTAAGTATGACATGTTTGTTATTTGTAACTAAAATAAAATCAAGACTTTAGTATCACTTAATTGATAGTAAAAGGTAGTAAAAAAAAGCAAGACTTTTCACCTCTCTCACATCCCTTTGGCTATAGTTCTATCCTTTTTCAGTGTTTTTTTTTTTTCTTCCTATTAGGCTAATGACTTGAAACAGAGTAGTGAGGCGATGGTTTTCTCAAAATGAGATGGTAGTTCAGGAGGTAAGAGTTCTACCTCCTTGTAAAAACTCTCTAATCCTCTTTGATTAAAGGGACAAATGCAGGGCTTTACTATAGATTATTTGTCCGTATTGTCTGAATTTTTCCAGTTAGGTAAGCAGTGCCCATAGTTAATATGGCGCCGCAAGCCAAACTTGAGCATCTCAGGTTTGGCCTATTTAATGGTGGTGCGTCGCTGCGTTGCCCGTTCCCCATTGACAACGGCACCTATGACGAAACGCGTCTGGGAAGGCACGCAGTGATGCCACCATTCTACACGAGGGGAGGACGGGCTCCCGAATTTGCCGGCCGGCTTTGTGATTGTTTTTACACACTAACTTTGCAAGTATTCTTGTAAGTGCATTTCCTTTTTTACTATTAAAATATTTTATGCAGTATCACACTATGGGCAGTCTCTTTTCCTTTTGAGTATACATTGGAGGAAGGGTCCTGTGGAAAACATGAACACCGATCTTATTGCAAAGTGCAGACCCAGGGTGCTGTATGGTATACCATCATAGGCTTCAGGCTGTCGACGGGGCTGATTATATGCTCATTGCGCTTCGCCATCTGGTAAGCGCAATATTAATTTGGTGGACGGGTATCTTTTCACTCCAAAGAAGCATATGTGAAGTCACCGTAGTGGTCCAATTAGGACTTTGTTGAGTTTTCAGATTTGTCAGTGAACTTTTTTCTATGACATTCTTTCCATAACCATTAACAATTGATGTGGATCTATATATATGTGATCGAATTGGTGAATCATATCATTTTGAATTTGCCCTTTTCTGTCAGCTTTATTATATTATTGCATTATTTCTACATATAGTGATATTGGCGCAGCTCTTTGATTGTCTCTTTGATTAAAGCCTTGTGAACCTAGTCAAGTCAATTCTTTTCTCACTGGGTGGAATACAGATCCTTTAATTGAGTATGTTTCTAGTCGGTCGATGTCTTATATTTTTGAAATAGCAGAGTCTCCATGAGACTGTGATAGCTCAGAGGTTAAGAACTGTCACCAAACACAAGCAATTGAGAGTTCAAATCCTGCTGAGAGAGAGAGTTGTCTTTTGAAATCCTGTTTTTTCCAAGTGCGCCAATGCTTTTCCAATTTCGCCTCTTCACGTGTCTCAATGTTTGCAGTTAAATCCGTCAGTTGCCAGTGCCTGGTTTACAGTCGGATGCGATTTATTTTCCGAAAACAGGTTAGTGAGCTACTTTGTCTATGAGAGGCTATGAGGTTAGGAAGCTCTACTTCATAGAAACATGACAAGAGCTCTAATCTCCTTAACGTTAAAAAGTAGCGGGCCTGGGAAAGTCTCTTCATCACTGACGTTGGGCAGATTTTTAATCCTTTAGGTCCGGGGTCCCCAAACTTTGTAAATGAAGGGGCCGGTTTACTGTCCTTCAGACTTTAGGGGGGGGGGGGTGGACTGTAGCTACTAGCTAGTAAGAATAGAAAATGCCACAGCATCAGTGGGAGTAAGGCCCCTTTCACACTGGGACGTTTTTCAGGCGGTACAGCGCTAAAAATAGCACCTGTACACCGCCTGAAAAAACCCGGCCCCATTCACTCCAGTGTGAAAGCCGGCGGGCTTTCACACTGGAGCGGTGCGCTAGCAGGATGGTCAAAAAAGTCCTGCTAGCAGCATCTTTGGAGCGGTATAGGATCGGTGTATTCACCGCTCCTACCCATTGATTTCAATGGGACACCGCGGTAATACTGCGGCAATACCGCCGCGCTTTGCGGGAGATTTTAACCCTTTTTTCGGCCGCTAACGGGGGTTAAAACCGCACCGCTAGCGGACGAATACCACGGCTAAAACGACGGTAAAGCAGCGCTAAATATAGCGCTGCTTTACCGTCGCCGCGGCTCCCGCCCCAGTGTGAAAAGGGGCCTTAACCATGTTTCAGGTTTGGTGGTCAGTTGGAGTAAAAATGTAATGTACTGGTATTAGTGGGAGGAATTATGCCTCATCATTGGGGTCAGGGGAAGGAATAGTGTCCCATCACTGGTATCCATGGAACAAATAGTGCCCCAGTGGGAAGAGTGGTGCCTCATCATTGGGGATCTTGGAAGAAATCTTTTCTCATACCAGTGGGAGGAACAGTGCCCCAAGGGCTGGATAAAGGTAAGCAAAGGGGCACATTTGGGCTGCAGTTTGGAAACCACTGCTTTAGGTGATATTTCTTGTTGACCGATTGCGTTACATTTTTGAATTAGGAAAATGGACAATAAATTAACAAAATCAAGAGCTTGGTTCCTACAGAGTTCAAGTAATGTGGCCTTTGGTCATCATTTGAATCCCTTAGGGCCCTTTCACACGGACGTGTCCGTGTACGGGCTCCGCTTTGCTCAGCGGGGGATCGCTCCGTCGATACCTGCTGAGCAGGCAGATGACAGGTCTGTCTCTGCACTCTGTGCAGGGACGGACCTGTCAGAAAGCCGCTCTCCTCTATGGAGGATCGGATGAAGTCGGACCGTAGAGTCCATTTTCATCCGATCCGATGACAGATGGAAAAAATAGGCTTTTCCTCCGTCACTCTTTTTCGGATCGGAGTGGGTCGGATGTCAGCGGACATGTCACCACTGACATCCGTTGCTCCATAGAGGTCTATGGAGCGTCCGTTCAGGTCCACCTAAAAAACTGACAGGCGGACCTGAACGGTCCGTCCGTGTGAACGAGGCCTAAGTCAATTGATAGGTCAAAGGTTAAAACAAAAAGTAGAGTTAAAGGGGTTGTAAAGGCTCACATTTTATTTTCTAAAATAATAAAACTCATAACTTACCAGCTTTGTGCAATAGTATTGCACAGAGGGTCTCTAAACCTCCTCTTCTGGGGTCCCCCGTCAGCACTCTAGTCTCTTCCTGGACCAGGGGCTTCACTTTTCACATATTTTATTTGTTGCATTTTAAACCCCTAAATCGATGTGTTTTACTAATTGGATAATGAAATGTTTTCCCTAAATAGTGAGGTTCTTAGTATTCTCTACAGCCAGGCCACATGACAGAGCCAGCGGGCAGGCCGCATGACAGGGCAGGCGGGCAGAACCGGAGAAGCACGGGAGAGCCGGAGAGCGGACGGGCATGGCAAGAAAGCAGAGAGATGACATCATCTCTCACTGCCTGCCCTCTCTCTGGGGACCCTGATGTAAGAGGAGGCTCTCTGGGGACCCTGATTTAAGGGGGGGGGGTTCTCTGGGAACCTGGATGTAAAAGTGGAGGCTCTCTGGGGACCCTGATGTAAGTAGGGAGGCTCTCTGGGGACCCTGATGTAAGGGAAGGCACTCTGGGGACCCTGATGTAAGGGGGGTCTCTCTGGGGACCCTGATGTAAGTAGGGAGGCTCTCTGGGGACCCTGATGTAAGGGAAGGCACTCTGGGGACCCTGATGTAAGGGGGGGTTCTCTGGGGACCCTGATGTAAGGGGGGTTCTCTGGGGACCCTGATGTAAGGGGAGGCTCTCTGGGGACCCTGATGTAAGTGGGAGGCTCTCTGGGGACCCTGATGTAAGGGGGAGGCTCTCTGGGGAACCTAATGTAAGGGGGAGGATCTCTGGGGACCCTGATGTAAGAGGAGGCTCTCTGGGGACCCTGATGTAAGGGGGGGCTCTCTGGGGACCCTGATGTAAAGGGGGAGTCTCTCTGGGACCCTGATGTAAGTGGGAGACTCTGGGGACCCTGATGTAAGGGGGAGGCTCTCTAGGGACCCTTATGTAAGGGGGGCTCTCTGGGGACCCTGATGTAAGTGGAAGACTCTGAGGACCCTGATGTAAGGGGGAGGCTTTCTGGGGAACCTGATGTAATGATATATATATATATATATATATATATATATACACACATACATATTATATACATGTGTATGCCTGCCAAGCGTTTGACTTTCTTTACCTCGCTGTTATGGGCTCTAGCCCCAGATCGTTTGTAGACCTAGCAACACCCCTGGCTCAGTGGTTAAGAACTCTGGCTCATATAATCAAAGCAGTCATCTAAGTGCCTTGTGCCCTTGGATAGGCCACATTATGTATTGCACGTTTCATGAGCTGAAGTCTGAACTGCTTTGTAAATTCTTACCTCTTGTTGGCTTGCTTATCTACCTTAAACAGGTTAGTGAGCCATTTTATATTTGAGAGGAGGTGATAGCTCAGAGAGTAAGCCCTATAGCTTAATAAAGAAGAAAAGACAGGGTTCAATTCCCTCAATGCTTTCTTTTCTTTTTTCTTTTTTGTAGTTGACTAATGCCCCATTCTGCTGAAATACTGTAAATAAATGAGGTGCTTTGTATTTGGGAGTTGTAGCTCTGAGGGTTACCTTAGAAAATAAGGCATTACCACATTTTTTTTATTTATCATGCAGATATCTTGCCCTCTGAGCCAACAACTCCTTTCTAGCAGTTCACAACACTCTTGTTTTCCTTCTTACCCTCTGAGACGTTACCTCTGCCCAAAAACAAAGAAAGTTACTAACTTGTGTCAGAAAAATAAGGCAATAATAAACATTGACCAAGCAATTCAAACTAGAACCAAATAACATATTTTAACTGATGGGGGTGTTATTAGCTACAGTTCATTCCCTCTGTCTCATTGCAGCTGTTGTTCCCCTTCACAGATTTCACTCACTTTCTGTTAACAGCTGTAAAATGTTGTATCCCTTTCTCAGGGACACAAAGTCTTTCACCTCCTGGTTACAGTGCCTTGAAAAAGTATTCATACCCCTTGACATTTTTCACTTTTGTTATGTTGCAACCAAAAAACGTAAATGTATTTTATTGGGATTTGATAGACCAACACCAAGTGGCACATAATTGTAAAGTGGAAGGAAAATGATAAATGGTTTTAAAAATTTTTTTTATAAATATGTAGCGCCCTGCTCCTAATGAGCAGACAATATTATTTTTGTAAATTTAAGTTTGTCTGAAGCTGCAGTTTGGCTCAGAATAATTGTGTCAAAGTTCTGGTTTCTGTAGCAGTTCAGTTGGGTTGTGCTAGTTTCCACTTGGCAGTGGTTGTTGCTGTCACCACCGCTAAGTGTTGGAAATGCAACAGGCTGAATGCATTGGGTACCCCTTTACTCAGAAACAGCCCGGTGGGAGTGGTCTACCCGCTGTGAATGCTGGGTAAGGGTACTTAAGGTACAGGCGACATTTTTTTTAGGGTTCGTTATCCCGACCCCATGGCCCTCCTGGCCTAAGGTGTGTGCTGCGTTTTTCTATGTCTCTGGGCCGGTTGGCCCGAGGCTTTGCAACTGAAGGGTAGGCCCAGAAGTCCTGGGGTCTACCGATCCAAAGGGTGGTCCTGTGCTGTCTTGCCTGCGGGGAGAAGCCAAGCAACTGGAGGATCCAGGGGAGGACTTTTAAGGCGAAGACCGAGCAACAAGGCTGGTATCTCTAGAAGAGCCTGGAGACTCAGTTGGAGGATGCATCCCGGGTCATCTACCACACAGTACTGCCAGACTGGCGGAAAGAAACTGGTACTGTGTGACAGTTCTTTAATTTTACGATAAGTTGCTGGTTGTGCCTTCCTGTGGCAGAGGATTGCACAACGATTTTGTTAAGTTGACAAGTCTGTGGCAGAGACTTTGACTGAGCATCTCATCGGCTGCTAGGTCAGTGAGAGAGGCCTATCCAGTGAGTGCTTGATCCAGTCCTGAAGTGGTTTGTCTGCTGAATCAAGAGATACCTCTAACCCGCAATTACAAGGTACCTGAATCCCCCTTAACCCTCCATCCCTCTATTGCAATTGATGTTTTTGGAGTAAAGCTTTGGAAAAAGGACGTGCCGGAGCCAATATTCTTTAACCAACTCTTTAACGCCCTATGACGGACACAGTGAAAATGTGAGGTAACGGTAAGCCCAATAAAATTCAGCAGCTCCTTCGGGGGTCAGTGCTACAAATAAATATGTGAAAAGTGTGGTGTGCATTTGTATTCAGCCCCCCTGAGTCACTTTGTAGAACCGCCTTTCTCTGCAATTACAGCTGCAAGTCTTTTTGGGGATGTCTCTACCAGCTTTGCACATCTAGAGAATGACATTTTTGCCCATTCTTTGAAAAATAGCTCAAGCTCTGTCAGATTGGATGGAGAGTGTCTGAACAGCAATTTTCAAGCCTTGCCACAGATTCTCAATTGGATTTAGGTCTGGACTTTGACTGGGCCATTCAAACACATGAATATGCTTTGATCTAAACCATTCCATTGTAGCTCTGGCTGTATGTTTAGGGTTGTTGTCCTGCTGGAAGGTGAACCTCCGCCCCAGTCTCAGGTCTTTTGCAGACTCGAACAGGTTTTCTTCTAAGATTGCCCTGTATTTAGCTCCATCCATCTTCCCATCAACTCTGACCAGCTTCCCTGTCCCTGCTGAAGAAAAGCATCTTCACAATATGATACCATGTTTCACGGTGGGGATGGTGTGTTCAGGGTGATGTGCAGTGTTAGTTTTCCATCACACAGAGTTTTGCTTTTAGGCCAAATAGTTACATTTTCGTCTCATCTGACCAGAGCACCTTCTTCCACGTTTTCTGTGTCCCCCACATGGCATCTCACAAACTGCAAATGGGACTTCTTATGAATTTTTTTCAACAATGGCTTTCTTCTTGCCACTCTTCCATAAAGGTGAGATTTGTGGAGAACACGACTAATAGTTGTCCTGTGGACAGATTCTCCCACCTGAGCTGTGGATCTCTGCAGCTCCTCCAGAGTTACCATGGACCTCTTGGCTCTTCTCTGATGAATGCTCTCCTTGCCCGGCCCATCAGTTTAGGTGGACGGCCATGTCTTCGTAGGTTTGCAGTTGTGCCATACTCTTTCCATTTTCAGATGATGGATTGAACAGAGCTCCGTGAGATGTTCAAAGCTTGGAATATTTTTTTTATAACCTAACCCTGCTTTAAACTTCTCCACAACTTTATCCCTGACCTGTCTGGTGTGTTCCTTGGCCTTCATGATGCTGTTTGTTTACTAAGGTTCTCTAACAAACAGCTGTATTTATGCTGAGATTAAATTATACACACACACGTGGATGCCATTTACGAATTAGGTGACTTCTGAAGGCAATTGGTGCCACTAGATTTTAGTTAGGGGTATCAGAGTAAAGGGGGCTGAATACAAATGCACACCACACTTTTCACATATTTATTTGTAAAAAATGATTTATCATTTTCCTTCCACTTCACAATTATGTTCCACTTTGTGTTGGTCTATCACATAAAATCCCAATAAAATATATTTACGTTTTTGGTTGTAAAATATGGAAAGTTTCAAGAGGTATGAATACTTTTTCAAGGCACTGTATAATGCCACCTACACAAAATTGGATTTAAATGTAAATGGCAAAGATACTAATAAAGAATACTCCATAACTTCAACAGTCACATTAAAATCCTAGCTCCATCTGATGCATTGTCCAAATGGCATCTTTAGGGGGTCCCGATATCAAGGTCAGACCTGTCAGTTTTAAAGTACTGTTTAAGTTTATTCTAAATATGTTTACCGCTTGACCTCTGGAAGATTTACATCCATTTAACATCCACCAGCTCCGTGATGTCGTCATGGAGGAGGGGAAGAGGACTCCAGTGGCAACCTGTGAAGCTCTGGAGAACTCCATGCCCAAGAGGGTTAAGGCAGTGCTGGAAAATAATGGTGGCCACACAAAATATTGACACTTTTAGCCCAATATGGACATTTTAACTTGGGGGTGTACTCACTTTTGTTGCCAGTGGTTTAGAAATGAATGGCTGTGTGTTGAGTTATTTTGAGGAGACAGCAAGGTAATATTCTTTGCAGCCATGAGGTAAGTATCTTCACAGGCTACCTTATCCTTCAAAGAACCTATTTTGATTTTGTACAAGATGAAGGTGGTATTGAGACACAGAACTTCCTTTCTTGCCTTGAGTTGTTTCTGATTTTCATCCCTACCAGGACAATGTTCTTTAATCCCGCTATGTGGCTCCCGTTAACCAAAACAAAATTTCCGTGCATTGCTTGAAAGTGTTTCAGCTTGTGCGAGTACATCACTTTTTTCAGAAAGACTTATTTTTTTTTCGTCATCCCGGATGTTCTTCTCGTTTCACCAGGTCAAGGTGGCTCAGAAATGACCATCTTATAAGTTTATCATTGGAAGGAACAGGTTTTTACCCTTTCCTGACAAGGTGCACTCTACTAAATCTGTGGAGGCTTCTTGGGATTTCCACCACCACTTTACATTTTCCCTTGTTCTGCAAGCTTACCTGGTTGACATTTCAGCCTCGTATCATGACAACTTCAGAAGTAAGGCTCATCAGCCAGTTCTTAAAAGTGCAGGCAGCTTGCTGTTTTCTTGGGCCAGTCAAGGTTTATTTATTTTTTTCAGGAATTTTGGACTGGCTGAAGGTAAAAAAAAAAAAAATCCCTGTATCCCTCAATGGTAAAGCAAAAAAAAAAAAAATATAAGACTATGGTACTTACCCTAAAATCATTTTATCAAAGTTCATTGATGGTCCCACCCCTTTGTTTTTCATCGTGCCGTTGGTACCGCATTATTATAAAACAAATTACTTGTGGTGGTAGTAGTAGTAGTAGTAGACGTTATCCTAGGCTGAATCATTTTTTTTTCGTTTGCCAGTATTCAACAATCCTGTAGGCACCAGTAGAACCTAAAACTCAGACTTCTTTTGTTCCTCAATGGAGTACAAGCAAAGAATAGTAGTGAGCATTAAAGCCTTTTATTTTCCACTGTAGCTATTACTGTACTGGTAATAATAGACACAAAAAAAAAGTAAGGGCCCTTTCACACTGGGGCGGGAGCGGCGACGGTAAAGCAGCACTATATTTAGCGCTGCTTTACCGTTGTTTTAGCCGTGGTATTCGGCCGCTAGCGGTGCGGTTTTAACCCCCGCTAGCGGCCAAAAAAGGGTTAAAATCTCCCACAAAGCGCGGTATTACCGCAGTGTCCCATTGAAATAAATGGGTAGGAGCGGTGAATATACCGCTCCAAAGATGCTGCTAGCAGGACTTTTTGTGACCGTCCTGCTAGCGCACCGCTCCAGTGTGAAAGCCCGCCGGCAAGGGATCGTCGCCGATCCGTGATCCGAACGGGTCACCCAGTTCGGATCGGCACCCCCGCGATCCGCTCCGCGGCCTTAGGAAACTATGCTCCCAGTGGGGAGATCTCCCTTAGGCCCCTTTCACACTGAGGCGGTTTTCAGGCGGTACAACGCTAAAAATAGCGCCTGAAAATATCCAGCCCCATTCACTCCAGTGTGAAAGCCGGCGGGCTTTCACACTGGAGTGAATGGGGCTGGATTTTTTCAGGCGCTATTTTTAGCGCTGTACCGCCTGAAAACCGCCTCAGTGTGAAAGGGGCCTAAGGGAGATCTCCCCACTGGGAGCATAGTAAAGCACTAAAAAGGTGACGCACTATTTAACTTTTACCCCACCCCCAAAGATTTATGGGAGCCATGTTCATAAGGTAGGCATGTGGTTTTTACATACAGTAGATGGTATATCCTCAAAGTGTAGCGCTACTTCCTAGATAGATGGTCGCACAGGAATAATAGTACAAAAATAAAGGACGTATAAACCAGTTAGAAGTACCACAGTTCTTCACGAGGATGCCTTACGTTCATGGAAGACCTTTCATTTTATACATTTTAAAACTGGACAAGTGGAACCGCACCAACTTTAGAAAGGAACAGAGCCAGGACCCAGGGCATGAACATCAGGTTGATGGAGCTCCAAGCACTGTATGATCTAACAGAAATATCACTTCTGGGGTGCATTGACCCCCATTACCTGTACTATGTATTCAGTTTTTTTTTTGCTTTTCTTCTAGCAAGTCAAGAAGCAGAACACCTACGAGCTGCCAACACTCTATAGGACAGAAGATTACTTTGACAGAACCCACAACTACGTAAAAAAAATGAATTGACCCATTCATCGCAACTGCTGAATGGAAATGGTTTTGATGTATTTCTGCTACAGTATATGGTTTTTACATTTGGGCGCTTCTAGCACTCTTTAAACCACATAACTTCCACCCATCATCTGTAGAGCTTGCACTAAAATAATAAAATTGATATATTTTTTTTTTTAAATGTGGTACCCATCATTACCTTGAAAAAAATAATGTTTGCGTTTTTTTTTTTCCTTTCTACTTCTCCATTAAGAATATTGAAGAACAATGCTTGAGCATTGATAAAGGTAACAGCGATTGTGGGTTATATATCAGTGTGGCACTATACTTTTTAAAACTAGCACCTGTCCTCCCATGTATAACAGGGTGAATTAGATCTGCTAAAAAGGAGAGTTGAAAAGAGCCTTTGTGGAGGTTTTTTTGGTAAATATACAGCCACCCAATAACCAGAATACTGATTGTGTAGATGTTCAGAAGGAGTTTGGTACTCTTGAGAATTTAGGTGCAATTGACCATATATTTTGTAGCCTATCACATACCTGATGATTGCAATACTCTCCACTATGCTTTGTCCCCACCTGTCAGCAGTACTACATTAGAGCCTTTTTGGTAAGGATTACCATTGCTAGGTTTTGATCGGCACGCTCTTGTCTATGCTCGGTTCCAATTGGCCAAGCTCTCACACCAACCTGAACCCACTCACCCCAAAAAAAAAATTGTGTGCATGAATACCACTACAGACTGCTGAAAGTATTAACTCCAGCCGAAAGTGATTCACTTTGAGACCTACTTACGGTAGTTTGACATTTCTTTTCCATGCATCCATTAGGACAACAGTAAGCCACAGTCAACTATCATTCAGCATCTTGGGTAACAGCACCTAGATCTGACCAACTGTAGGTCAACTTTCACTGCAAGGAAAAACCAGACCAGCTTTTTACCCTGGTCGCACTTACTACCACTACAGGTGCATGGTAAAAAAAAAAAAAAAATAAAAAAAAAAAACCTCAAGGCGTTGGAGACGGACGCAATAATGGGTTGATGGGTAATGCCTACAACGGGGCTATAGCTTTATTTACCTCACTCTGTGCTATTCTCGGTGGGTATGCTTGGGGACAGCTGATCTGTGGGACAAGTACAACAGAAATGTTCCTTTACACAGCTCTCTTCAAGCAAGAGCAGGGTACAGGTACAAATCATCTAAAACTTCAAACTTAACCTAACTTTATAGGCAGATTTTGGGTAGCAGCCTTTATTACATCAGTCATATCCATTAACTTTCATACCAGACACTTTCACCCCCCTCCTGCCCAGGCCCATTATCAGATAGATATGTTACACTTTGAATGTGCAACACTGGAACCAAATCAAAAATTTAAAAAAATGTAATACACTTAGAGCTTTCTTATGGTGGCATTTAATCACCACTGTATTTTTTATTTTGCTAATAAAAAAAAAAAAAAAGTTCTGTATTTTTTGCTAAATTTTCGTTACACAATTTTGCAAACAATCTTTATTAAAAATGTAGGCCACTACACTTCTTTGGTAAAAAAAAAAATAACCCAAATCAGTATAATATTTAGACTTTGTGAGAGACCACACACAATATATATATATATATATATATATACACACATACACATACACACACACACACACACACACAATATATTTATATATATATATATATATATATATAT
The DNA here is from genome assembly GCA_028564925.1 of Lithobates sylvaticus. Classification (NCBI taxonomy): domain Eukaryota; kingdom Metazoa; phylum Chordata; class Amphibia; order Anura; family Ranidae; genus Lithobates; species Lithobates sylvaticus. The sequence continues at coordinate 12,543,696 of CM053037.1, read as the reverse complement.
ATATATTATACACACACACACACACACACACACACACACACACACACACAAATTACTCAATCCTGATGTACTGACAGTCTATCTCATGGCCTGAGGCCCTAAATACCAGGACAGTACAAATACCCTCAAATGACCCCTTTTTTTGGAAAGTAGACAGGCCAAGATATTTAGCAAGAGGCGTGGCGAGTTTTTTTTTGCAAGTTCGTTTTGTGACACAATTTTTTTTAGGAAAATAAATTAAAGTTGTTTTTTTTACGGACTGGTGACAGTATGTAAAAACAAAACAAAGGGATATTAGTTTTCTCTTTACATATGGTGATCAGTGCAGTGTCACCATAGCGACACTGTACTACAATGGAGATGTCATCAGGATTTAATTTTTTTACACTATGATTGTTTATAGCCATAATTATCACTGTTATAAGCAATAATTTTTTATGAATGTCAGCCATTCATTGAGTATTGCTGTGATTAGCCACAGCTATTGCATGGTGGAGATACACTGATTGGCCCCATCTGTACCATGTGATCACTGTGACCAATCAGTTACAAAAATACACTATGAATGAAAGCCATTTATTGTGTACAACTGTCATGTGATCGATGTGATTGATTATAGCAATCACACAATACTGTGATGGACCTTGTACCAAAGAAAAATCATCCGCTGGGTCCAGAGGACACAGTGAGTGACAGATCGCACTGCAGCACAGCCTCCATCTAGGGCGCACATGAAGTGTGTGACTGGAAGGACGTCATATGATGTCCATCCAGGATGGGAGAGCTCCTGCTCGGCTGTCATTTGACAATAGGCCGGGCGGGAGGCAGTTAATGAACAAAACTCAAGAACAGAGCAATTTTGAGAAGTTGCTGGCAGGTTTGTGCTACAGCAAAGATTCCGTACATCTCTCCTGCAGAAGAAAAACTCCCTTTCCTCAACATGCACACTCCAAAATTCAAACAACCTTAGCATGCCTTGGTGCCAGGATGAATCACCTCCCATGCCGACACGGCACTGGAGAACAATTACATTTTGCAGATTTTAGTTCAGCTTTAAATTTTTTATTTTTTTTAAGCAAAAAAAAAAAAAGTTACTAAGAAGAGAGGATATACATACCTGCTCTGTGCAATGGTACACCAACACTGTCCACTTTTCTCCTCCAGGTGCACCCCCTCAGCAAACCATGTGCTTCTGAATGAAAGAAGTGGAGAGCCGGATGTCACCACCTCATCCAATCAGAGAACACTTTGGGGATGATTAACTAAAACTGGAGCACTCAGAATCTGGTGCAGCTGTACACGGTAGCCAATCAGCTTCTAACTTCAAATTGTTCAATTAAGCTTGGACAAAAAAAAAAAAAAAAATGGAAGCCGATTGGTTTCTATGCAGAGCTGCACCAGATTTTGCAAGACCAGTAGGTATGTTATAAGACCGCAGAAAGAACACTGATGCAGATACATCTAAGAACTGCCAAGCAGCAATATAATATACATTTGTTTTTTTTTTTTTTAGGCTTTGGCAAATTTAGAAGTATAGGTTCACCAATCGAAACATGTTACACCCATATTTAGGGTGTCATATGTAACGCGTTCTAGAACTCCCTACCCCCTGTAACAGCAGTCGAGGGGAATTGTCCCTGCAGCCAGTCACATTTAAAATCAGCGCAGCTGTGCAGGACTCCACCCGCATAATCACATCATTCATTCACGCTGGGATATGTAAATTAATATACAAGTCCCAACTGCCACCCCGCTTGGGAGGCCTGTAGCCTCAATGCACTACAAGTGTACTGATCAGCACACTCAGTCTATTGACACTTGCTCCAGCTTTCTATCTTAGAGGTTTGGGCAGAAAGCTGGAGGATGTGTCTGCAGGAGTCTGACATTGCACCTACGATCCACTGGTGCAATGCTTTGCAGGCTCCTCTGAGAAAAAAAAAAAAATGCACTTTTTGTTTCCTGGAAAGATATGTGCACATTTTTTTTCCTTAAAAAGGGGAATTTCGTATTTAAAAGTAATGACAAAATGATTACTGCATCAGTAGACTCATATCTGACAACTTGCATTGCAGATAATGGCGATTACATAGTGATTTCTACTAACTGACCAGTACTCTGGTGGCAAGGTTGCTGCATTTGACATTCTAGGTCCTCACATATTCCATTACAAGGTGCCCCATTCTCACTGTTGGGAGTATCTCAAGGAAGGGGGCGGGAGTGAAACAGGGTGGGTGTGAATATAGGCAGGACTTACAGTGAATCCAGAAAGTATTCACAGCGCTTCACTTTTTCCACATTTTGATATGTTACAGGCCTTATTCCAAAATGGAATAAAAATTCATTATTTTCCTCAAAATTCTACAAACAATACCCCATTAATGACAACGTGAAAAAAGTTTGTTTGAAAACTTAGCAAATTTATTAAAAATAAAAAACGAAAAAAAATCCCATGTACATAAGTATCACCGCCTTTGCCATGACACTCAAAATTGATCTCAGGTGCCTCCTGTTTCCACTGATCATCCTTGAGATGTTTCTACAACTTGATTGGAGTCCACCTGTGGTAAATTCAGTTGATTGGACATGATTTGGAAAGGCACACACCTGTCTATAGAAGGTCCCCCAGTTATCAGTGCATGTCAGAGCACAAACCAAGCCATGAAGTCCAAGGAATTGTCTGTAGACCTCTGAGAGAGGATTTATGGAGGCACAGATCTGGGGAAGGGTACAGAAACGTTTCTGCAGCACAGTGGCCTTCATCATCCGTAAATGGAAGTAGTTTGGAACCACCAGGACTATTCCTAGAGCGGGCCGTCTGGCCAAACTAAACTGAGCGATCGGGGGAGAAGGGCCTTAGTCAGGGAGGTGACCAAGAACCCGACGGTCACTCTGACAGAGCTCCAGAATTTCTCTGTGGAGCGAGGAGAACCTTCCAGAAGAACCACCATCTCTGCAGCACTCCACCAATCAGGCCTGTATGGTAGAGTGGCCAGACGGAAGCCACTCCTCAGCACGACAGCCAGCTTGAATTTGCCAAAAGGCACCTGAAGGACTCTCAGACCATGAGAAACAAAAAATTCTCTGGTCTGATGGAACAAAGATTGAACTCTTTGGCCTGAATGGCAAACGTCATGTCTGGAGGAAACCAGGCACCGCTCATCACCTGGCCAATACCATCCCTACAGTGAAGCATTTTGGTGGCAGCATCACGTTGTGGGGATATTTTTCAGTTGGCAGGAACTGGGAGACTAGCCAGGATTGAGGGAAAGATGAATGCAGCAATGTACAGAGACATCCTTGATGAAAACCTGCTCCAGAGCGCAGTGGACCTCAGACTGGGGCAAAGGTTCAACTTCCAATAGAACAACCCTAAGCACACAGCCAAGATAACAAAGGGGGTGAGTATGGGACAACTCTGAATGTCCTTGAGTGGCCCAGCCAGAGCCCAGACTTGAACCCAATTGAACATCTCTGGAGAGATATGAAAAATGGCTGTGCACCGACGCTCCCCGTCCAACCTGATGGAGCTTGAGAGGTCCTGCAAATAAGAATGGGAGAAACTGCCCAATAGGAGTGCCAAGCTTGTAGGATCATACCCAAAGACTTGAGGCTGTAATTGGTGCCAAAGGAGCTTCACCAACTAATTGAGCAAAGGCTGCGAATATTTTTCTTAACATTTTTAATAAATTTGCAAAGCTTTCAAAACAAACTTCTTTCAGGTTGTCATTATGGGGGACTGTTTGTAGAATTTTGAGGAAAATAGGGAATTTAATCCATTTTGGAATAAGACTAACATTAAAAAAAAAAAAAAATGTGGAAAAAATTTACGGCTGTGAATACTATGGACAGTATGCCTGGGTGTAGCTATCACTGGCGTTTGCCATTGTGCTCATCCATCTATACTCCACTGACTGATGAAATTCCACTTCTAAAATAGAAACTGCTGCTAGTATTCCCTACAATACACAGGAAATCAGTAGCAAGTTGCAAATTATAGACCACCACACAGTTCTAAGTGGAAACCCCTATGCAGTTTTCAAAACGTTCCCCTGTAATGATGGCAACTTTCTCTCTACCCATTCTGCTGAAAAGGGTAAAGCTGAAGCTTTTTTTTTTTTTTTTGTAAATCTGCACCAGGCATGGTAACTTAAAATGAATGGATGAGTGTGCTGGTGGGCTGCTCTACTCCTTTAAATATTCCATCCTCCGCCCACAGATAACTCAGCAGGTATATTTTTAGCATTGCAGAGGTTAATACAAGCCATCACACCTGTGACAGGCACTTGTCAAAAGTACCGCTCCATTCATACAAGCTAAAATCTTTATAAACAAATCTATGAATGGAGGACGACCAGATAAAAAGAACAGTCTACCTCCTTTATTCGTAGAGCGTTTTTCACCTTGGCATTAACAGTACAGCTTCTATAAAAAGGGGAGCGGGAGAGGCAGAAAAGGCGGCCATAGTCAGCACTTGACATGAGTGCTTTTGACAGGTGACGGCACTTATATTGACTCCCGCCGCACTTGAGGATCACAGATATGGGGGGGGGGGGGGGGGGGGGGGGGGGGGGGTGGGGGGGGGGGGGGGGGGGGGGGGGGGGGGGGGGGGGGGGGGGGGGGGGGGGGGGGGGGGGGGGGGGGGGGGGGGGGGATCTGGAGGCAGAGGATAGAAGATTATAACAGAACAGAGCAGAAGGATTTCCCATGTGTTCGGTGTGAACCCTAGCTTATCTGTACTGTAAAGCCCCGTACACACGGTCGGACTTTTTGACAACCAACATGCAAATTAGGTGGTTTGGACCAACATCCGACCGTGTGTACGCTCCATCGGACCAACTTTTTCCAGGTTGCATCGGACTTTTGTTGGCTGTGCGAACGGACCAACTTTCTGCCAACAAAAGTCCGAAGGACCAAAGTCCGAACGTGTGTATGCAGTACCAACTGACTTTTGTCCACAGTACAAACACGCATGCTCAGAACCAATGCAAAAGATCAGACAACAATATAGAAGTTGACCAAAGGTGGCGCTGGAGTATTCGAACGTCCTCTTTTGAAGTGTCGTCAGTACGTTGAAACATCATTACGTTCGTGTTGGTTGTCTCAAAAGTCCGACCGTGTGTATGCAGTACCAACTTGAGGGCCAACGCCCTTTGGACAAAAGTCCAAGGGAAAGTTGGTCCACGGTCCGACCGTGTGTATGAGGCTTTAAACTGACAAAGGATGTCCAATGTCCATTCGGCCCTGCCATTTACACAGCTCTGTCACAGTCTGGCAGGGCAGGAGACTTGATATTTCTCTGCTGAATTTCAACAACATTCAGTGCCTTGTCCTTTTCCCCCCTCTTCCTTATTAACAAATGAGCTGTGCAGCACAACTGACTAGCTTTTTTTTCTGCTTCTCCATCTCCCAGTCTCAGCTTTCTTATAAAGAGAAATGGAGAAAGGATGCCCCAGGGATTGTATGGGTGCGGGTCTATATGTATAGAACAAGTAGAAAAGTAGAAGAAAATAATACATTTTACTTTCAGGTATCGGTGCATTTGTACGAGTACCAATACTCGTGCAAATACTCGATATCAGCACCGATCCTAGTATCATTGCAACCCTAATTAATACCTTTTCATTATTTAAAAAAAGTAATGCAAGTACCTCATTTTGCTCGACATTAGCCACTTACAGTCCCTTTATAACAAAGCTGTAATTGAAAAAAATAAAACCTATCTAGCAAGAACATAGATCATATATAAAATAAATTTTATTAGGTTATTTATTTTTATACTAATGTATTGAACAATTCATACAGATAAATCTTTGAATCGTGACAGAGGACTCTATAGTGAGAGAACACAATCAAACATGATATAACAGAATACCCAACATGTTTCAGAATTTTGTTTGTATAGTTCCTTCTTTAGGGTTTTTTTTGAAGATATGTATTTTTATATTAGACCATACAGTATAACTATCTTAAAAACAAAAAAAACCCTAAAGAAGGAACTATACAAACAAAATTCTGAAACATGTTGGGTATTCTGTATATCATGTTTGATTGTGTTCTCTCACTATAGAGTCCTCTGTCACGATTCAAAGATTTATCTGTATGAATTGTTCAATACATTGGTTTTAAATTATTTATTTTTATACCAATCTAATAAAATGTATTATTTTATATATGTTATTGCTAGATAGCTGTAATTGAAAAAATAAATAAAACCTTTGTTATAAAAAAGGGAATGTAAGTGGCTAATAACGAGCAAAAATTAGGTACAGGGGGTCCCCGAGTTACGAACTCGTTAGGGACTGCCCGCCTGTACGGAAGTCGGAAATGTTCGTAAGTCGGCCGCGCATGCGCAGACCCTGAAACACTAAAATAAAAAAGAAACATGGTTTATTTTTGTATACTTTTGTTTCTTCATCGGCAGATCAAAGGGATGAACAAATGTTCTTTATGAACCCCTTAATAACCCTCAATTTACTCTAATCAGCCTTAACTACCTATTCTCCATTTAATTATTTTCCTGCTTTTCTTTTTTTTTTTTGTTCACGTTTATTTTATTAAACGATAAACAATTACAACTTGTTTTTATTTGCTTTGTCAGTGAATATATTTTACACACATATATATATATATTAACATATATTTACACATTTCACAAAGCACCAAATTAAAAACAAAAAAAAAACAATTTATTTCATTTGTAAATAACTTTTCAATGCTTTATACCATTGCTGACAGCTGAAGTTAAAAAACAAAACAATTGCGGTAGGTATCAGTAATTGGTATCGGCAAAAAAAAGTATTGGTACTTGTACTCATTGTAAAGAAAATGGTACCGGTTGCATCCCCAGTATTAATGAACACAGATCTGCACAAATGTGTATTTTTTTTTATATCTGCCTGAGGTTCAGCTACCGTTTTAACAATCTAAACCACAATGGGGTCGAGATACTAAAACTGGAGTGCAAAATCTGGTGCAGCTCTACCAAGTAACCAATCAGCTTCCAGGTTGGTTTGTCAAAGCTTAAATTGAGGAAGCTGAAGTTAGAAGCCGATTGGCTCCCATCCATATACAGCTGCACCAGATTTTGTACTCTCCGGTTTTAGTAAATCAAACCCCATGTGTCAAAACACAAGTCCCCCAGAGAGGACAGAACTCCTCCATCAGATACTGCACTTCTGTGCAACCACAGGGAGGCTTGCACCCCCCCCCCCCCCACAATCTCAGCAGTCAGCAACAGAGAGGACAACAGAACTCCTCCTACCAGTGGTGTAACTAGAACCTTCAGGGCCCCGGTGCAAGAAACCATGAAGGGCCCCCCCCCCTGAACCCCAGCCGAGGCCCTTGCCTCCGAGTCTGGTGGTGGAACTCCAGGGCTCGGTCACAGGTACGACTTTTGTGAGCCCTGTAGTTTCACCACAGGTATCAGCAGTTTTTTTTATTATTTTTTTACAATTTTTTTAGAAGTCCAGTTGGGGGACTTTGGTGAGATATCAGAGGTCTAAACAGACCTATGATGTTACACCTTTGAGACAAAGAGGAAGAAGGGAAAAAGGGAAATCGGGTCCCCGTCCTCTGGGGAGAAGTGGTCCCTGTCCCCACGTAAGTAGGGGTGCCTGTCCTCTGGGGAGAAGTGGTCCCTGTCCCCAAGGGAAATGGGGTCCCTGTCCTTAGGGGACATATCTCCCAGAAAGATCTGTCAACATCTGTGTATGATGGGGAGGAGGGGGGGGGTGCTGGCAGACAAGCCTGCGGTGTCCTTTGGGGAGCCGGCTCTCATAGGGCTGCAATGCATCTGTGTGCTTAAAGTTTGTTTGCCTGGGAGAAGCATGTAGTGCAGTGTGAGCCGGACTCAGGGGGCGGGACTCTGGCTGGGGAGGACAGACACCGGACTGAGCAGCACTGCATGGAGCAGGAAAGGGTGGCCCGGAGGAGCAGCAGAGGACACAGGTTGTGTGGGGAATGCACAACTAAAGAGCAGCCAGTGCGGTAGTCGAGCATGGAGCTCTGCTAGTCACCCCCCACCTCCAGCCACCCGGGTGCCTAACCGCCTATGCTGCCACCGGCCATATGTAGAGGGGGCCACATGGGCCCCTTGCAGCACAGGGCCCGGTTGCGCATGCTGCACCCCCTACAGAACCTTGGTCTTTCTGTGCAGTCACAACACACCCACACAAGGCAAGGGGCGGATGGGGGGTGTACTGTGATGTAAGGTAAGGTTGGCGTGCTCTGGACATCTAGTCTTCCAGGTGTAACCCGCCCTTTGAGGGCAACCATAATGCTGATGCGGCCCACGATGAAATTGAGTTCGACACCCCTGATCTTAACCATTAATACACAGAACAGAAGCAAAAAGGTCAATGTGAAGCACAATACAGCTTTTTTTTATTTATTTAGATGCTTAAATGAATACAAAGGGAAAGAAAGATCACAAAATACTACTACAACATTGTGTCAAATATTAGATGGTATAAATGAACATCACTAGGTGGGTGTGAACTAAATATACTAAGAACCAAAATACAGCATTGTGTTTCAGTTTTTTTGGGTACTTGAACACAATACATATTTTTTTTTTTACAGACTCTTCTTTAAAAGGTGTCAAAAGATGAATAACTGGCATACTTTGTCTTGCATTGGGACCTCCCTAGAATAAAGTGTACCTACCTTTTAGGTGCAATACGCGGCCAAAAAAATGTGCCTAATCAACGAGTCCGGGCCTCTGCTCCCCAGAATCCCTCCTAGTAAAAAATACAGGGAGTAGGCACTTAAAAAAAAAAAATTTCAATAAAATAATAAAAAAAGAAAAAAAAAAAAGAATAAGGATGCCGCAATTATTTGGTAGGCCGCATGTGCACTTAAAAAATACTTTTCTCCTCCAAAAACACCAGCTTGTCTAAAGTTCTTACCGTCGATGGGGAGGGGGGGCTTTTACGGGTCAGAAATAGGAAGAATAATTCTAATACAACAACCGAAGATCGATCTTACAAGTCCAGGCTCCAGTCTGAGATTGTACGGATTATGTGCAAAAACTAAAGTTCTTCAAAATTACATATTAAACTTTTTTTTTTTTTTTTACGTTTTTGTTTTTTTGTAACTCCTTGAATTATAGCGGTTTCAAGCCTTTTGCTAGGTAAACTAGATACAGCATTAATTACACAGCAGGCCATTACTAAATTAAAAAAAGAAAAAAAAAAAAAAATTCTATAGTGGGTACACAAGAACAATTTTAGAAGCCTCACTTTTGAATAAGTCTAAAATACTGTACAAATATACATTTTTTTTTTTTTTTTTTTTTTAACTATTCAGATTGAATACATGACGGGCAGAAAAAATTTTTTTTATACACAGTGAGCCAAAAAGAAAAAAAAAACAACTGGATGCAAAGCCGATGGTGTCACACAGTTCGGCTGCTAGAAACCACAACTCAAGGAGGTTTGATGGTCTCTTTCAGAAGACTAACTTCATGGAAAGAAGAAGAAGAAAAAAAATAACTTTTTGGGAAGCTGGAACAAGAACTTTTGGATAAAACACAACTGTGCATTTTTTTTTTTGTATAATCCACGGTTGCTCTTCACATCAGGCACATGCCCGATGTTGAGGAAGTCACAAGCAATCTAGACAAGTATGGTCTTAAAAAGGGGTATAATTTCAGCAGCTGAGATTTTAACCGTGCAGGTCACTGGTCAACTCAGGGACAGTTAAAAGTTCGAGAGAAGTCCAGCTGTAATGAAAAACGTTTAAACTACCGGTTTGCACGCAGTAGTGGCATGTGAATCTATACTTCCTGGCTGCTGAGTCCCACACCTGCTAGACTGCTATGCATTTTATCTGTAACAGTCATGTTAAAGTGATCCCCATCTTCGCTATCGTTTGTGCCAGTCTGCCAATCCAATGGCTGGTTTGACAAACTCTCCTCGTTGGCAGATGAGCTGCTTAATGACGGCGACTTTTCTTTAGACCAGAACTCTTCGACTTTTTCCGCGGAATTCTCTTTCCATTTGGTTGGCTCCTCATCGCTTTCTGGCGAGTGTTCTTTTACTTCTTCCTTGGTGCTCCTGGCATCCTCGCTGTGGTTGGAATCATTGACACAAGTTTCGGGCTTGACCGCTGTTGGCTCTTCTGCTGGGTCTTCTTCTGGGTCGTCTTCTACCTCAAAAACCTGTTGAGAAACCGGTTCGCTGTCAGGAGGAGGCGTCGTCTCTTTAGAAGCAGGCGGCTCTTCTTTCTCTTCCTCGTTGTCGGAATTGTCTAGGATGATCTCAGCATTTGAGTCAGAATGATTGTTGGCTTTTGATGGAGCAGGTGCCTTTTGGACATCTTGCGACTCTTCCTTGGCCTGCTCCGGTAAACTCGGCTCTGGTTCTGGTTCTGTACTAGGGGATTTCACAGGCTCTTTGACATCCTTTTCAGGGGATGGCTCAATGACAGTGACGCTATCGTTCAAATCTTCTTCAGCGTTTGCCGAACCTTCTGAGGAACTAGACTCATTAAGTTTTCGCTTATCTACGGTTTTACTTGCGTTTGGTGCAGCCTGGGATTCGTCAATGTTCTCAAACATCCACTCAGCCCCAAAATCCATACTGTGTTCAACTTTATTAAGTTCTCTCATGCTGAAGCCAAGGAGAACGCTGCATTTGTACCGCTCGCAGTCTCGGGCACACTTTTTCCTCTTGTTGCTAAAATGAGATGCTATATCGCTCTTCCATAACCATAAACTGGATGCCAACTTTTCGATCTCTCTTCTGTTAGCGTAGGGCTGAATGTTGAAGTATTTTGTAAGGAATGTCTTTCTGTTTTCGTAGGAGTCATCTTCATGCCCTTTTGGATCGACTGCCAAAACCACTGGTGGTTCCTCAGGCTTATCATCTAAAATAATTGGAGCATCTGGGTCCTCATCTGGCCTTCTCTTCTTCACATTCACTAGATCTACATAGTCATTCGGACGTTTCATTGCAGGCATTATATGGGTAGTATTTATTCTTATGGGTTGATTCTTATCCTGCCCATTCTGGGTTTTTCCAACACCTCTGCAATGCACAAGATGAAGCGTGATAGTTGATGCCGTCATGTTACTGGTGTACACACCAAGACAATGGATACACTTGTAGGTGAGCTTTTTCTCGACAGGATGGACGGTCTGAATGACTTGATGCCGCTCTCTTAAGTGGTGGGCAAGAGCATCCGAAATAGGACCCTTCAAGATAGAAAAGCAGAGCGGGCATAAAGTTTTACCTACATCTTTCTTGTAGGGCACAGCAGTCTGTGGCGAGTTTTTGACTGCGGGCTCCACCTTTTCAGGAGCCTTTACTGGGGCTTTCGTCGGAGGAGGAGGAGGAGCGGCCGCTGGTTGATTTTGAGCATGGTAAGCGACAGATTCAGCCGGAGCATCCCGTAGATTGTATGTGGTGACAAGCAAGTGGATATTTGTGTGGCTGCCTTGCTGTAACGTTAGGTCAAAAGTCAACGTGGAATCAGTTTTGGGTGCCATTTCTTCATTGGCGTGAACCATTCTCATGTGAGCAGCCATCTTCTCGACATCGTTGAAGGTGGATCGACAGTAAGGGCAGGACAGGCCGTGGATCAGCATGTGGTTTAGCAAAGTGTCAGTTGGCAAGTATCGGTTACAGTATAGACATTTACTTGTGAAGTTGTGTATTTTCATGATGTAGTTTGCTACCGCAGGCACCTTTTCTGCCTTGTGCTCCTTCTCAAAGTGAATGCTGTATACGTTTTCAGGGAATAACTCGTTGCAGATGGTACAGATTTTCCACTTCTGGGTAGACGAGGTGGAATTGGCGGCGGCAGCAGCAGCAGCAGCTGCAGCTGCTGAAGCAGCCCCTGGAGACTTTGCACTTGTCTGGACCATACCACGGGAGGCTACATGGGGCGGAGTAATAGAAGCAGGCTTTAGATGGCTACTTGACAATGCAGAGTTTCCAGACTGAAGAGAGTACCTTAGTGGAGCAGGAGATCTCTGGTCATTTGACAGTGGGTACTGCCTGATGTTGCCACCTGGAAGCAATTGCTTCATTGACTGGGATTGTTGAGGGATGGACACAGATGCATTGCCACCCATACCCATCCTCATCTGCTGGCCAACTGCATAGCCTTGTGTCATTCCTTTAACGCCATAGTTGTTCTGCTGCATGTGCATGTTAGTCATCATGTTGGAATTCATTGACGGCTTTGGTATCGCAAGTCTATTGACCATCTGTTGTGAAGGAAGAGGTCGAATGTTCCCTTGCGTCATTTGACCCATTCGCTGAGGCATGCCAAGGGGCTTCTTCTCTTGTGGCTTTGGTGCTATCAGCATCAATGGCTTAGATCTGGGGACGACCACGTTGGTGTGGCTTATCATAGCTGTGACCTGGTACCCAATGCGTTCGTGGTCTTCAATGATGTGCTGGACTAAAGTCTCATAACTCTTCGGCATGAACCGACAGCGCTTGCACTGAATGCTGCTTTCATCGTTAGCGTTTGCACCCGAAGACACCGCACCGTTAACGGATTTTTCACACTTGGCGACATATGGCGCCGCAACATGCTGAAAGTGTTCCCTGTATATGTGTTTTCTCACCACTTCATAGAGGGGATCTCTGTAAGTGCACTTCTTACAATAATACACTGCCTGCTCCACGCTGTCAGTCGGCTTCGGCTTAAGGCTCTCGTACTTGTTTTTATCCTTGAAAGTGGTGAGAGGTGGGTTGGGCTGCGGTGCACTGGGGGCATGAAACACCTTAATGTGCATTTCCAAGGTCTTGCGGTCTCCGTTATATGTGCAGTACGGACAGTTCAACAGAATGCGGTTCTCAAAGTCCTCATTGTGTACGTTGCGAAAGTGACTTTTATACGCGGAGAAAAACTTGGAGGAGAATGGACATTGGCTGCAGCAGAATTGTTTCGTGCGGTAGTCCTAAAAAGGAGGAAGGAGAAAGTACAAATTACTACTAGATCCCCAACTTTAGAAAAAGTTTTTAACTCAAGAACAAAATATGAGGTCTTTTTTTGCCAATTATGGTGGAACATTTTTAAAGCTTAGGCATAAGGAAAATTGGGGACATCATAGCACAACATAACTAGTTTCATTTCCAAAACACATGCCAGAAAGAGGAAGAAAAAAAAAAAAAAAAAGCAGCAATCTGATCAAGAACATATACCAATTTTACCAATGGATTTTGAACTTGGTAGTCTGACCACAATTACATACACGTTCACCAAGTTCTAATATTTGAATGCTCTTGCATTCTCATACAGGTTACCGCTATGTCCCTTTGCCATGTTTATTCATATCTACTTTTAACCACTTGCCTACCGGGCACTTTTACCCCCTTCCTGCCTAGGCCAATTTTCAGCGCTGTCGTACTTTGAATGACAATTGCGTGGTCATGGAACACTGTAGCCATATTAAATTTTTATCATTTTTTTTCCACACAAATAGAGAGTTTTCTGTTGGTGGTATTTATTCACCACTGGGGTTTTTTTTTTTTGCTAAAAACAAAAAAAAAAAAAAAAAGACCAAAAAATATATTTGGAAGATGTGCATTTATTTATATTTTTTTTAAAGGTGAACTTATCCTTTAACACAGTGGGCCTTATTGTAATGTAACATTAACGCATCGGGTGAACGGGGCCTCTACGAAAGCCTGTGTGACTTATCCTTCTTTTTTTTTTATTCCCCCCCACAACAGTTGCATCGCTAGGATACAAACTCGACAAACCCATCTACACACAGCAAGAAACTACTATAGAAATATCAGGAAAACACGACGACAATAACTCATTGAAAATGCACAATCGCTCCCTTGATCGCTTTCAGCTGACATTTTCATATTATTTTAGTAACAGTCATGTGCACGAAAGGCTTGTAACAGAACAATTCTGCTCTGCTTCTAATGTCTGGGAGCCCAAAAAAAAAAAAACATGAAGGGAGAAGGTGACGAACGTTTGCTGGATGGTAACTGGGTCACCAGTACACCTAAAGCCAACAGGGAGCATTTTTAAATAACTCCGTTAATTTGAAAAAATCCCACATTAACACTGAAGACCAAGAGCCCTTTCACACTGGGGCCGCCCGCGCGTTCACGGTAAAGCGACACTCATTTTAGCAGCTCTTTACCGCTGTTTAAGTGACGCTTTTTGTGTTGCTTCGGAAGCGGTGCCAATTCATTGCAATGGCGTTTTGGGAGCGCTGTATACAACGCTCCCAAACCTCCCCAAAGATGCTGCTTGCAGGACCTTTTCTAACATATGGGAGGTGGTTTTCAGGCGCCATTTCTTACGACAGCCAAGAAAAATATATAAAAAATAAGGCGCATCAGGTTGAGATCTTTTTAACTATAGACATCTGCCGATCTACAGTGGACATTGGAATGGCAAGTGAGCAATTGCCTCATGGAAAGAGTGGCTGTCTGAATGGTCGTTCTTTGCTTGGAACTGTATGTGGCTAGCCCATAGAGCAGGGGTCTCAAACTGGTGGCCCTCCAGCTGTTGCGAAACTACAAGTCCCATGAGGCATTGGAAGACTGACAGTTACAAGCATGACTTCCACAGGCAGAGGCATGATGGGACTTTAGTTTTGCAACAGCTGGAGGGCCGCCAGTTTTAGACGCCTGCCATAGAGGTTATGTCAGCTTGTAATGAAATTATGATTAATAAACATGTTACTTTATCCTATTTTCTGGGGTATTCTGCATATCTTGTCTTTGACGGGTATCTTGGTCCCACTTCCAGGAGTCCAGGCCGCGGCCTGCGACATCACAGTGGGACTCCCTCCTCCTCTCCCTGTCGCCGGGGGCCAGTAGGAGAGAGGAGCGGGGCCTCACGCATGCTCAGTAGGGTTCCCAGCATGAAGCCCTAAGGCTACGCCGCCGGGTACCCTTACCCGCAATGGCGGCGGCAGCACCCGACAGCTGATGGAAACATCAGCTGCGGTGCCGACATCGCTGGACTCCAGGACAGGCAAGTGTCCTATTGTTAAAAGCCAGTATGTGTAGCTGCTGGCTTTTAATTTTTCATTTTTTTTTGGGCGGAACACCACTTAAAAAAGGTAAAGAACCTTGACTCTTTAGAACCACTTTAACTTATTCAAAGTCTTACTAATATGCATCAGGAGTTGATCGAGAAAGTCTAACCTCAAATTAGACTGCTAGGTTATGCCAAGTTAGATTGTGACTCAAGTGGCACAAGGACGGGCATTTAGCACGTTATTCCTAAAAGGACTGGAGACAATGACTACACTATGGAATTTGCCTACTGTCGTAGAATTGTTACTGTTCGTAATAGAAAATTAAAAAAAAAGGTAAAAATTAGGATTGTGGATCAAATTGTTCACAGATGACCGAAAAATAGAATTTGCATTAAAATTACATACCTGATTTTTAGTCGACGATGGGTCATAGAGCCCTACATCGTCCCAGGAGGTATTCTTCACATAGAAGTCATTGGGCTCGAACTGCTTAAATTCCTGACAAAAAAAACAAACAAAAACACAGCAATATTAACACATGTAGCAGAAACAAATATAGGGGGGCAGAAATTGCCCTCACTTGGTAGTAGGATAAAAAGACAACTTATAGTAATGATACAACAAAAAATAAAAAAATGTAACAGTGATGAGTGTGCAAGCAATGCAAGACAGGGTACGTACTAGATGGTCACCCATGACTTTATTTTTGGCATAAACAAAATTCCAATAGACTGGAAGCAAATGCTACTCCTTGTTGGTGCCTCACCATCATTTTATACCGCTGTCAACAGCAGAATTAGGCGCAAAAAGAATCTTCTGGCTCACAAGCTATTAAAATATCCCAACTTCAAAAAAAATAAAAAAATTGTCCCATTCCGGCCATCGCACAGCTGAAGTTTTCACCTTCTCACATTATGGACTTACCAGGGGCAGACCAATCCAAACCAATCCACAGGAAATTAGTTAAATGATGCTGGGCGTTATTAAAACTTGGAAAGTAGCAATTTTCTTTTTTTATTGATCAGTTTAGTAGTTGGATTGACTAGAGTGGGGAGGGGTTAGAACCTGTGCATGTTATATTATCATTGGTCTTCCAGCCGTGGTGAATAGTTTTCCTAATTTATCTTCCTGTCATCACATGGACAAAAAGCAAGGGAAACTACCAATATGAATGCATAAACAGCAAAACAGTGATAACACCATTAGGACTGCGGATAATAATGGGGTGCCGTGACGCTGCCTCTGCAGCTTACGCATGTATTTGCAAATGTGTGCAAACGAAACCTTCCGTTTTAAACGCAAACGCGAATTAAGACTGGATAATTTGGTTGTTTGCAGGCGGGCTGGCGAGTGGAGCTGGGACAGACAGCAACACTACAAGTCTAACTCTCCCCCAAAATGGAGTTGGGCTTTGAGTTCCAACTTCAGCATAATGCCCTGTACACACGATAGGATTTTCCGACGGAAAATGTTCGATGCAAGCTTGTTGTCGCAAATTCCGACCGTGTGTAGGTTCCATCAGACATTTTCCATCGGAATCTCCAACACACAAAATTTGAGATCTGGATCTCAAATTTCCGACAACAAAATTCATAAATTCCGATCGTGTGTACACAATTCCAAACGCACAAAGTTGCACGCATGCTCGGAATCAAGCAGAAGAGCCACACTGGCTATTGAACTTCATTTTTCTCGGCTCGTTGTACGTGTTGTACGTCACCACGTTCTTGACGTTCGAAATTTCCGATCAACTTTGTGTGACCGTGTGTATGCAAGACAAGTTTGAGCCAACATCCGTCAGAGTAAAAAAAAAACCCCAAAAAACACATGGATTTTGTTGTTGGAAAATCCTGTCGTGTGTACAGGGGCATTCGATTGCTAAAAATAAGAATTGTGTGCGCAACATTTTCAAAACTGGAAGACAGAACAATTTTCTCAGGGATTTGGATTTTAAAACTGCCATTGCTTAAATCTACCACATCCACAAAATCTTAGTGTTCTACAGTTATGGCAACCTGACCCCAATCCTGCCATCTTAAAGTGGAAGTAAACCCCCCTATCGTTTTCAGCCAAGGAAGCTGCATCTTTGCCTCTGTTTAATCTTCAACTGCCACAGTGCTGCATATGTGATCCGTTATGACACCAGCCATTGGATGGTTTGACTGTTTGGTTGAGAGCACAGCCAATGTGCAGTTAGCATTCACGGCATGCCTATTTTTTTTAGACTGTTAAATCGATGGGTTTACTTCCGCTTTAAAAAAGGTCCATGATCTCCTCACAGGGCCACTATGCAGTCAGTGGGGTTGATTTACTAAAACGGGAGGTGAGCAAAGTCTGGTGCAGATCTGCATAGAAACCAATCAGCTTCCATTTTTTTTTTTTTTGTCAAACCTTAATTGAACAAGCTAAAATTAGAAGCCGATTGGCTACCATGCACAGCTGCAGCAGATTTTACACTCTCCAGTTTTAGTAAAGCAACGCCATTATTCTGCACACCGTGTTGACATTAGTGTTCCCTTATCAATGCAATCACTCTAAAAAAAATATGAAGAATTGCCGTCTCATAGGAAACAAACAGAAAAGTTGCTATGCCAAATCGTGAAAAGTTCATATCCTCCCCCCCCCCCCCACCTGAAAAGTAGCAGTGTACTTCCTGACATGTGACTATGCCTTGTACCCTAGTTGTACATCTGCAGTGCGATATTTAAAGAACTGCTGCCTTTGACTGCTAGTCTCACCAGATTTGGGAGAGGTGACCTCTGTGTTGCTCACAGTTCTCCTTGCTGGAGACAAAGCTGCAGCTGGCACCTGCAGTACAAGAATTCCCTGCTTCATTCATTCTTTGGATGAGTGCTTCCTGCACCACTCCTACTGCTTCTTTATAATTTCCCTGCCAGTCATTAGGAGGCAGCTCTAAAAAAAGAGGGCTTCACACTGACCCGCTGTGCTCTAGACTAAGTGCAGCTAACCCGTGGGTTTGGTGTGGGTTAGCTGCGCCTTACCCTATAGACTTCTGTGATGTCCGGTGGTTTTGGTGCGTTTTCTGAAACGAAGAAGAAAGAAAGAAAGGAAGGGAAGGGAGAAGAAAGGAAAGGAAGGGAAGGGAGAAGAAAGGAAAGGAAGGGAAGGGAGAAGAAAGGAAAGGAAGGGAAGGGAAGGGAAGAAAGGAAAGGAAGGGAAGGGAGAAGAAAGGAAAGGAAGGGAAGGGAGAAGAAAGGAAAAAGGGAAGGGAAGAGAAGAAAGGAAAGGAAGGGAAGGGAGAAGAAAGGAAAGGAAGGGAAGGGAGAAGAAAGGAAAGGAAGGGAAGGGAAGGGAGAAGAAAGAAAGGAAGGGAAGGGAAGGGAGAAGAAAGGAAAGGAAGGGAAGGGAAGGGAGAAGAAAGGAAAGGAAGGGAAGGGAGAAGAAAGGAAAGGAAGGGAAGGGAGAAGAAAGGAAAGGAAGGGAAGGGAGAAGAAAGGAAAGGAAGGGAAGGGAGAAGAAAGGAAAGGAAGGGAAGGGAGAAGAAAGGAAAGGAAGGGAAGGGAGAAGAAAGAAAGAAAGAAAAAGAAAGAAAGAAAGAAAGAAAGAAAGAAAGAAAGAAAGAAAGAAAGAAAGAAAGAAAGAAAGAAAGAAAGCACCGAGCTTTATCAAATGTGCAGCAGGGCAGTGTGAAGTTCTGCTTCATTACCAAGACTGCTAGCTCCACACAGACTGTACAGAACAAGGCATGATAAAACCTGTCATGGGGGGAAAGATCAGCTGCAGGAAAACCACAGACAATAATGGTGACTAGCCTTTTACCCTATGCTTGCTTTTTATGGCAGATTCCTCAGGTCAGGCCTTCTTAAAGTGGTTATAAAAAAAAAAGGTAGAAAGTGCATTCTATGCGTTAAGAAAAAACCTTTAGAGTACAGCCGCCTTCCTCCACCCCCACCCCAATACTTACCTGAGCCCTATCACGATCCATCAATGTGCATGAGAGCCTCGGCTCTCTGGGTACTCTCTCCTTGTTGGCTGAGACAGCAGTGGGTACCATTGGCTCCCCCTGCGGTCAATCACAGCCAATGAGGATAGAGTGCAGTGGGGCCTAGTCACAGCTCTGTATGTGAATGGACACGCAGAGCAGGGCTCGGGAGCACACCAGCTCGGTTGCCAACCCATTGCAAGCTGCTTGCGGTGGCGGCACTCTGAGGGGAGGAAAAGCCAGGAGCGCCGGCAGGGGACCCGAGAAGAGGAGCATCGGGGGTGCTCTGTGCAAAACCAACTGCACAGAGCAGGTAAGTATAACATGTTTAATATCACTTTAACATGCTAGATAACATTTCTGAAGGTGAATGAGGAGGTGTAATAGAGACCCAGGAAAAGAGACTCACCTCTACATGCTCTTTGCAGTACTCGAGGCCAATGTCCCCCAGGATCTTCTTCACTGTCTTCCTGGCTTTCCGTAAGCTGCCAAGGTTATTTACAGGAAGTTGGAACATTTTTACTACCTGGCAAAGAAAAGACAGAGCTGGTTAAGAAACATGCAAAAAAAGGAAAACACTATACATAGCCAGTAAAACATAACAAAGAGTCATTTTCAGAAAAATACAGTCTTAAAAAGCTTATGGTCACAGATTTCCTATCATTCTACATTCTCTCTCCTAGTACTGTATATAGAGCTCAACTTATATTCAACCTTTACACATGGCAAACAGTTCCCAATGGGCATACAGTACCATTGGGTACCGACATTACACTTAACGTCTGGCTTGGGAATCACCCGTTTAAAAACCAAGAACATTCACCAGTTATCTTCCATTATCCCTCATGGAAATTTAACACACGGCTCCAATACCTGGAACCAATGAAACACTGGAGTAATAAGATCAATGACGATACAGGTGATGGCATACAAAGCACTAAAGCTGGCCATAGATGCATCTTGGCCAATTCAGCAGGGACCAGCTGAGATTTGATACATCTGTGTGTTCTGAATTCGATCGATTAACTTCAGCACAACCAGTTCGATTGCAGTGTTGACCCTCCCCCCCCCCAAGACCTCTGCAATTCTCCCTGACATTCTGTCAGTCAACTTCTGGGCCACATCCTGACTGACGGAAGCCCATTCTTGCATAATTAATATTAGCAGTTTGTCAGAATTTGTGTTTTTTTTTTTGTTCCCCCCGCCTTTTGAGGATTAACCACAAGTTCTCAATGGGAAAGGTTCCTGGCCATGGACCGAAATGTGCATGTTTTGTTCCCCAAGCCACTTAGTTATCACTTTTGCCTTACGGCAAGGTGCTCCATCATGCTGGAACCGGCATTGTTCCTCACCAATCTGTTCTTGGATGGTTGGGAGATGTTGCTCTCGGAGGATGTTTTATACCATTCTGTATTAATGGCTGTGCAAAATAGTGAGTGAGCCCCCCACTCCATTGGCTGAGAGGCAACCCCACACATGAATGGTCTCAGGATGCTTTACTGTTGGCATTGCACAGGACTGATGGTAGCGTCACCTTATCTTCTCTGGACAAGGTTTTTTCTGGATGCCCCAAACTGGAAAGAGGATTCATCAGAGAAAATGACTTTACTCCAGTCCTCAGCAGTCCAATCCCTGAACCTTATGGAGATCAGTCTGTCCCTCATGTTTTTCCTGGACAGAAGTGGCATATTTGCTGCTTTTCTTGGCACCAGACCATCCTCCAAAAGTCTTCTCCTCGCTGTGCGTGCCGATGTCCTCACACCTGCCTGCTGCCATTCCTGAGCAACCTCTGCACTGGTGGTGCCACCGATCCCTCAGCTGAATCAACTGTAGGAGACGGTCCTGGCGCTTGCTGGACATTCTTGGGCACCCTGAAGTCTTCTTCACAAATGCAGTGGATTTTTTATTTTTTTTTGGGGGGATTAAGTTAATTTTCATGGCAAAGAGGGACTTTGCAATTAATTGCAATTCATCTGATCGCTCTTCATAACATTTTTGGAGTATATGCAAAATTACCATCATAAAAAGCTGAGGCAGCAGACTTTGTGAAAATGACACAAATATTACATTTCAAATATTAAAATTTTCATAACTTTTGGCCACAGCTGTAGACTCAAAGCACAAAAATACAAACCAAAAAATAATTTTCCCTTATTTTGGGCCCGGTTACAGCTGTGTGCACATTCTCACTAGGCTTGGTTTCTTTTTCACATGTTGCATTTTCAAAAAGCTTAAAGTGGTTGTAAACAACCCCCCCCCCACAAAAAAAAAAAAAAAAAAAAAAAAAACACCTGCAAGACGGGCATAACGAGCTAGTATGCAAGTATTTTATAATGAGCATACTAGCTCATTATTAAATACTTACCTTAGAGATCAAAGCCCCCACATCGGTCCCGGCACACTGCTCTGACCGGTTGACACGTCTCCCAGAGTGATTTCTGGGTATCGCGGGCTCTGGCACTGTGGATTGGCCGGAGCCACGATGAAGTCACCCCTGCGTATGTGTGCGAGAGCTGCCGGTAACCGCGCATCAGCTGAAGAATCGGCACACTCGTTCCGTTTCTTCAGTGCGCATGTGCCGATCTCCCAAATCATGCAGGTTTAGGAGATATCCACTGTACCTACAGGTGAGCCCAATTATAGGCTTACCTGTAGTCCATAAGTGGTCTGTAAGGGTTTACAGCCACTTTAAAAAAAACGTATGTAAAAAAACAAAAGATTCCGATAAAGAAGTTACTAACTGAAAAACATTTTGAGGTTTATTTTTATTCCACGCCAGGAAGTCACTACGTCACTTCCAGTCCTTAAACGGCAGCAGGAAATGGAAGAGGGGTTATCCCCTCAGATAATTGTCAGTTTTCCCTTTACAGGACATCCTCCAATCCAGGGATATGCAATTAGCTGTTGCAGAACTACAAGTCCCCTGAGGCATAGCAAGACTGACAGCCACAAGCATGACACCCAGAGGCATGATGGTACTGGAGGGCCGCTAATTGCATATCCCTGCTCTAATCTCTGGTGTTGGTGACTATTTCTCATGCTGCACCAGGGACAACGGTCACCAGGAAGGCAGGAGAAATCTCACAGAAAGCAATACAAACCTGACAGGGAATCTAACCCTTCTGCAAAGTTATTTTTAACATGCGTGTTCCAGTAGGGAATGTACTTAGATGGCACCTGTTAGAAATTTTTTAAGAGACTTTAATACCACTTAAAGCCTATAACATAACAGGCAAGTTTGTTATGACAGAAGAGACCTCATCAGTCTTCTGTCATTTATGCTCCTTCCCGCCTGTCAACGGCCATGTACAGAGCCACGCATGCGCAGCTCAGCGGGCATGTACGATACCCAACCTGTGCTGCGATGTTGCAACTCCTGTGCTTATGCATTGAGTGATGTCATTGTGGCCAGGCCAGTCAAGTGGCCAAAATCCCAGAACCCCAAAAGGAAGACCGGGCAAAGATGGAATATGCCCAGGACCTGAGTATTCAGTGACAGCGTGGCGCCCAAAAGGACACATTATGATAGGTCAGTCTGCCATAATGTGACAATATGCGGTGCAAACGAGCACATTATGCCATAACCCACCTGGGGGTCCAACTAAATAAATAATCATTATTAAAAAAACACCACTTTAAAGTGGAACTGAACCATTTCCATCTCCCCTCCAGAGTCATGATGTGAGCTCCTAAGTCCCTGGGCTTTTTTTTTTTTTTTTCCAGGTTTGTGGACTTTGGCAGTCAGTTACAAGTCAGGCTAATAACCCCAGCGCTTCATTCATCCTTACACTGAGGTGTGCCAAGAACGTACTGAGAGACGTGCATGCATCTTATAAAAAGGAAGGCAAGGAGTCCTTATTGCAAGCAGACACATGGGGGGGGGGGGGGGGGGGGGGGGGGGGGTATTAATCTAATTCATTAATTAAACTGGAGAAGACAGAATCTGGAGCAGCTGTGCATGGCAACCAATCAGCTCCCATCTTCAACTTGTTCAATTAGGCACCTTTCACACTGGGGCGGGAGCGGCGTCGGCGGTAAAGCAGCGCGATATTTAGCGCTGCTTTAACGTTGTTTTAGCAGCGGTATTCGGCCGCTAGCGGCTGAAAAAGGGTTACCCCCCCGCAAAGCGCCGCTTTGCCAGCGGTATTGCCGCGCTGCCCCAGTGATTTCAATGGGTAGGAGCGGTGAATACACCGCTCCAAAGATGCTGCTAGCAGGACTTTTTTTTTTTTTACCGTCCTGCTAGCGCACCGCTCCAGTGCGAAAGCCCTCCGGCTTTCACACTGGAGAGAAAGGACCCGCTTTTTTCAGGCGCTATAGAGGTGCTATTTTTAGCACTGTAGCGCCTGAAAAAAGCTTCAGTGTGAAAGGGGCCTTAAGCTTTGAAAAAAGAAAGCACAGCTGCTCCAGATTATATTTTTTTTAGCAGAGACCCTAGGGAATAAAATGGCAAATCGTTGCAATTTATTTTTAAAGATCACATGGTATTGGCTGACGTTACGCCGAGTAAATCGATACCCAACATGTCACACTTTAAAATTGTGTATGCTTGTGGAATTGCAACAAACTACGGTACATAAAAATCTCCATAGGGGACACTAATTTTTTTTTTTTTTTTACAGGTTACCAGTTTAGCATTACAGAGAAGGTCTAGCACTAGAATGACTACTCTTGCGTGAACGTCTGTTGCGATACCTCACGTGTGTGGTGCAAAACCGTTCATATACAGTGTGTGGCGTACGATTTCGCTTGGGGGGGGCGCAAGCACAGAGGGATGGGGGCACTTTAAAGTCACCCGTGGGAGCGACCGACCACACTGTCAGATCGTTTCTTAGGCGAACCAATGCAAATGGTAAGCCCCAGAGACACTGGCAAGTGGCGGGACATCCCACTGCTGCTGGAAGTGTTTCAGCGGCTCATGGAAGAAGGAAGAAAGAAGAAGGAAGAAGAAGTTTATGTACGGTTTAGGAAGTATCAGCGGCGCATGCGCACAGGGTATTCTCAGCTGAAAGGCCGGCAGAATCCGAACACTGCCGGAAAAAAAGTCTCCCACGGGAGTGACGACATTGCGGCTCCAGCCACTCACAGCGCTGGAGTCGCGATACCCGGAAGACACGCCGAAGCAACATGCCAGCGACCTCGGCGTAGACCAGGTGAGTTACCGACGCCTCGCTCTAAGGTAAGTATTTCATAATGAGCTAGTATGCGGTGCATACTAGCTCATTATGCCTTTTGCCTTACAGGTGTACTAAAAGAAAAAAAAAAAAAAAATGTTTCAGCGGGTATACAACCGCTTTAAAACATTAAGAATTTTTTCAGCCATGACTACCATGTCAAATCTCTTTAGATTAGTTGAATACTGACTAAAAAATAGGATTCTTATTTTGCTATGTGTAATGAGCCTTGTGTTTTCCAAGCAGCGACACGCAGGCCATTCACATACGCACCAAAAAGGAAAAAGGTGCAAATCCTAAGAGCCGCACAGTAAATAGAGCGAGCTCCTGGAGGATTATACACCGGAGAGAGAAGGTAGAGGTGTGCGCTTTATTTTTTTTAAGCCAGGTTCAGTTTTCTGATGAAGATGATTAGAAGAACCCAGGTGTACCTCACCCCGCACACACCACCAGATTTCATCATATGGAGGAGTCACAGGTGTCCCGGATCAAAGTGAAAGATTACACAACGCAGCAACTCTACTGCAAAATTATTTGCTGAAACCGTAACCTGTCAGCAAAGCCTGGATGAAGATCTCCGAATCTTTCCGGTCAAGAGAAATGAAAGAAAGATATTTCTACAACTACAAATAGAAGAAAACCAACACAAAAATTCACCCAACAAACCGGTTCCTCGTACATTTGCAAAGTCTGATGAGCGCGAAACAAGCCTGGAAGCGTTGCACGCATAGAAGACTGAAGGGCTCTTTATTTTTTAGCCTCAACTGCCAAAACTTTACACATAAATAACTGGCAACATTGACTATCAGAATACTTTATTAATCCCAAAGGAAATTATTGCTACACAGCCGACAAAGGATCACAACAAACAGAACAAGATAGCAAAATTTCTAACGGCTGTAAATAGCCCCAATAAAACAAATTAAAATGAAATGAATATTAAAAAATAAAAAGAAAAACAACCCAAAAAAAATAAAACCCAACTTAGTGACTACAATACTTAGTAAGGGACACAAGTCCATTTTCGGCAGCTTCCATTAAGTCTGCTCTTACGTCATCGCAGGGTACGTTTAAATCAAGATAACGGTGATGCTGCTATAGAAACATGTGGTAGACCTTCTGGCCAGACTGGTCATACACAGCACATCTCCTGCAATCAGCTCACTTCTGGGATGCCGACTGTTGCCTAGCAACAGGAGGAGAGTACCAATTTTGTTTTGTAAATTGAAAAAAACAACAAAAAACGTAAAAAAAAACAAAAAAAACAAAAAAAAAAAACACAACCAATTTATAAAACAAAAACTACATAATAAAACAAACTTGTTTTTTAATATTATAAAATCAGGAATCTACATCACACTCAATAGGGGGGAAATCACGGAACTAGAACTATCAGAGGATGACAGCGTTCCCCGGCTCCTTAGAACTCCAAGCAGTACACTCTCAAATCAGCGAAGCAATCAATCCCTGCGGCAACATCCACTCACTGCACTGCAGGTAAACCACACTGAACTCCTCACCACAAGCGCAACACAAGCTACAGAGCAGAGACTCTATATACTTGTACAGCACATTAGAACCAGATTGCTCTATGGGGGGATGCCATGTTTAGCATGTACAAGGTCCTTCAACATGACAATAACCAGCAAATGCCAT
This sequence comes from Lithobates sylvaticus, assembly GCA_028564925.1. Lineage (NCBI taxonomy): Eukaryota > Metazoa > Chordata > Amphibia > Anura > Ranidae > Lithobates > Lithobates sylvaticus. The sequence continues at coordinate 12,517,958 of CM053037.1, read as the reverse complement.
TTACAATTATATTTATATAGCATTTTCATTAACAAGACACTGGCAATTTGTCTGTGTAGTGACATGATAGTGCATGGATCAAATACAAGGCCCATGGGCCCAATTCCGGCCTGCCAGGTCATTTCTTGTACCCAAGGGGAGATGTGGACAGCCTGTGAAAGAGCTGAACCCCTGCCCTCTGTACACAGCGCAACCCGCCGAACCCTTCCCTCTGTACACAGCGCAACCCGCCGAACCCTGCCCTCTGTACACAGCGCAACCCGCCGAACCCTGCCCTCTGTACACAGCGCAACCCGCCGAACCCTGCCCTCTGTACACAGCGCAACCCGCCGAACCCTGCCCTCTGTACACAGCGCAACCCGCCGAACCCTGCCCTCTGTACACAGCGCAACCCGCCGAACCCTGCCCTCTGTACACAGCGCAACCCGCCGAACCCTGCCCTCTGTACACAGCGCAACCCGCCGAACCCTGCCCTCTGTACACAGCGCAACCCGCCGAACCCTGCCCTCTGTACACAGCGCAACCCGCCGAACCCTGCCCTCTGTACACAGCGCAACCCGCCGAACCCTGCCCTCTGTACACAGCGCAACCCGCCGAACCCTGCCCTCTGTACACAGCGCAACCCACCGAACCCTGCCCTCTGTACACAGCGCAACCCACCGAACCCTGCCCTCTGTACACAGCGCAACCCACCTAACCCTGCCCTCTGTACACAGCGCACCCCTGAAATCACATAAAACATGGTATTATTGCCCCTTTAATGTGACTATAAAGGCCTTTGTTGTTATTTAAAAAAAATGTGCAGCTCGTTTAGCACAGAGTGGCCCCGAACCTGCTCTTCTGGGGTCCCCCGGCAGCTCTCGCGGCTCCTTCCCACATCCGATAACCCCCTCGGAGAAGCGTTTTCCCAAAGGGGTTACATTGCGGGCGCGCTCCTGAGTCCAGCATTTGCGTCTATAGACACAATGCCGACTCAGCCCCGCCCATTGGATTTGATTGACAGCAGCGGGAGCCAACGGCTGCGCTGCTATCAATCTATCCAATCAAGAGCTGAAAGCCTGTGGAGAGAAGGACAGCACGTCCCCGCCGACTGAATGAAGGGGCTCAGGCAAGTAAAACGGGGGGGCTAGGGGGCCAGTGACTGCCAGGTGTTTTTTTTCACCTTAATGCATAGGATGCATTAAGGTGAAAAAACATGAACCTTTACAACCCCTTTAAGGTCCTCCCACTGGCCCACAATGAAAAATCGAGTTTAAAACACCCCTATGATAGTGTATATGCAAGGGACATCCCTCTTCGCATATACTCACCTTACCTGCACATATGTACATTTCACCTGGATAATACGGCCAGCAGTTAAAGCGGGACTGTACCTTAAAACATTTTTTTTTAAAAGCCAGCAGCTACAAATACTGCAGGTTCCAGCAATGTCGGCAGGAGAGGCCGATCAATCGCTCAGCTCCCTGCCGGCGCCAATCTCGGTGAGGGAATCAGGAAGTAAAGGGTTGCGGCTTCACTTGCCGGTTCCCTACTGCGCACGCGCGAGTCACGCAGCGCAATGAGAATCGTCCGCGCTGTCTGCTGGGACCCGTGTGTGTGTCCCGGCAGACAGCGCGCCGGGACAGAAAGTGGTGTAAACTCCCGTGGGTGTAAATACAGCAAAATGTGACACCGGAGGGGGGGGGGGGGGGGGATGGGGTTCCGACGATGAGCGGAAGTTCCACTTTAGGGTGGAATCCCGCTTTAAGCTTTAAAAGTGAGATTATTTTGTGAAAACACCCCACCAATCTAGATATTGCTAAAGAAGTAGGATCGGTGACCAGATGTGAACGTTGCAGAGAAACCGATGCAAAAAATCTTGTGACAACTTAGAAATTAGGACTAGAAATTCTAAAATCAGATTGGATGTGAACGTTGCAGAGAAACCGATGCAAAAAATCTTGTGACAACTTAGAAATTAGGACTAGAAATTCTAAAATCAGATTGGATGCCAATGCTACTGTACTTGACTGTTCCTTGCAATACGGAATCCACCTGCCAGCCGTTCTAGATTCCCGATGGCGGTGAAATGTCTAACACTCACCACGAAAAACGACGTTGCATTCTATAAACTTTTCACATCTCTGCAGAAGTTGCAGGGTGTTTCCAGGGAAACCACATCATCACTTTCACACACAGCGAGGAGATAGCATGAGCTCTTTTCTGAGATTTATACCAGCGGGGAGGTGACAGGACCACCCTTCCAATAACAACACAACCTGCTAAAAGGAAGATGAATGGTAGAAAGGTTCAACTGCAACTTTAGAGATACTAACGTGGCACATCCCAGTACATACCTACTACACATCACAGCCATTACACTACCAGACTGAATGCACCTCCTAAATACTGCACCCCTCTAATCAGGCCGATAGAAAATGCTCGTATTTTTAAAGGGCTTGATAATGCCCTTTTCCTTCCCCCCCCTCATCTACTAGGTAGATTTTCCCTCACTTATACTTCACCAGTGATAGTTGTCCCTTTACCAGTGATAGTTCCCCTTACAGGTTAGGAAACAATAGAACTCTCCCTAATGGGGCCACAGCATTTAAAACCTAAACTTCCCCCTCACCTAAACCAAAATTCTCCTTCCAAAATTCGGAACAGATGTATATAAATGCATGTTCATCTCAGACCATAGAAACAAAAATACTACGCATTCCCCACAAATCCTCGATATCTAGGAGGCACTGGTCATATGGCGACTGTGGTATGAAAAATAAAAACATTTTACACAGCAACATTACTGCTGCCAATTGTAACTACAATTTCAAAATAAAACCCAAGGAATCCAAGTCAGAAAATTTTAGGAGACTCAAATGCAGAAAAAGAAAAAAAAGACTGTTCAAGATGGTCTTGGGGTCTTGAATGCAAGAGTGGCGAGAGGGCATGAAAGCCTGAGACCAGCTATCGAGAGGCCCTGGATGGCTAAAAGGTGTCTCGAGAACAGGAGGCGGCTCAATAAAAGGCCCAGGATAGCCAACGGTTTCTCAAAAACAGTAGCCTGCGCAACAAGGACTGGATGACCAAGAGTCCCTCAAGAATAGGAGGCTGCTCGACAAGAAGTCTTTGATGGTCAAGGGTCCCTCAAGAACAGGAGGCAGCCCAACAAGAGGCCCTGGATGGCCAATGATCCCTCAAGAACAGGAGGCTGCCCAACAAGAGGCCCTGGATGGCCAAGGGTCCCTCAAGAACAGGAGACTGCTCGACAAGAGACCTTGGATGGCCAAGGGTCCCTCAAGAACAGGAGACTGCTCGACAAGAGGCCTTGGATGGCCAAGGGTCCCTCAAGAACAGGAGACTGCTCAACAAGAGGCCTTGGATGGCCAAGGGTCCCTCAAGAACAGGAGACTGCTCGACAAGAGACCTTGGATGGCCAAGGGTCCCTCAAGAACAGGAGACTGCTCGACAAGAGGCCTTGGATGGCCAAGGGTCCCTCAACAAACAGGAGACTGCTCGACAGCACACAAGAGGCCCTGGATGGCCAACGGTCTTTGAGAATAGGAGACTGCTAAACAAGAGGCCCTTGATGGCCAAGGGTCCTTGAGAATCGGACACTGGGAGGTAAAAGGGGCCTGGCTATAGGAGAGAATGTTTGTCAAGAGGTTCTAAGATTGTCATCAGGCCCACTAAAAAGGAGACCAAATGCTACGACCCAGAACTGCCAGTGGGCGAATTATAGGAGACTAGATGGCAAGAAGCACTAGACAGCTAGGGGGCTGACAAAATGAGACTGCTCAGAAAGAGGCCCTAGATAAACAGGAGGCCAAATTAAAAGAGACTGCTCACGAGGAAGCACTGGATGGTCAGATTTGTTCTAAACCCATCGAGACAACACAATTAACGCCTCTGCATTTGATTTATGGTTCTACATCATAACATCTAGTCCCATCATTAGCACTCTTATGAGAACTATATTTGCATCTTTTAACTCCACACCATGCTATACATGAAGCTAGTGGTGCAACGAAATTTCAGCCGCCGAAACATATCGGTCAAAAGTGTTTTTTCTGCAGGCCGAAAAAAAAAAAAAAAAAAAAAGAAGTGCCGATGATGCAGCCGAAAACACGTGTCATCCTGGCGCGCCACTGTCAGAGTCACCCCACTCCTCCACTTGTGAGTGTCACGAGATGCAGCGTCACCAGTGACTGGTAGCGTGATGTCACGCTGTGTCACAGAGCTGGATCTGTATTGCCGTGCAGCCACTGCAACGATGTCCCGCCTCTTGTAATAGACGGCACACTGATCCAATGCCGGGAATCACTGTATAATTAGGAGGCGGGACATCTTTACAGCAGCTGCGCGGCAATTCAGATCCAGCTCCGTGACACAGCGTGAGATTACGCTACCAGGCACTGGCAGCCTGTCTACAACCGATGTTTATGCAACTTTTCCTATATTTGGCACACTGGCAGGCTGTACCTCATGGGCACTGATGAGGCTCCTGCACCATGTCTGCTAGAGGTGCACCAATTGGAAATTTAGCCAATACCATTAGCAATGTGTTTAAGTAAGAGATTGCAGACACGATACAAAGATGGTCAGAAACTGCAGACTGCATTTTTCTAGAGCCAAACTAAAAAGGTGCCAATAATGGCCAACAATAAACGCATATTAATTTAAATTGATGATATTAAAAGTGGAACACAATTATATATAAAAAAAATATATATTTTTTTAAACTGTCGTTTTTCGGCAAAGTGCATCCTGCTGCATTTTCAGCAACAAAATCTCCATTCGGTGCACCCCTTACTCAAATCAGTCTGAAAACTTCCCACTGGGGTGATTGGTAAACCTTAATTTTCTAGAAACAACCTGTAATGAGACTCACTGCTCATAGGCCACGGCTCTATCTCTATAGATGAAACAAATCAATGTTATTGGTTTGGTCACTTAAGACTCAATTATGCTACAGATCCAACTGGAAGGGATGTAAATCCTCAGAATAATCACTAAAAATAATAAATAAGTCAACAATAGGCGTCTGAAGGCAAGATGAACTCTTTAACCGTCTAAACTGAAGACATTAAAGACATCTGGTTGGTTAACATGGTCCTTTCAGAAAAGGTCAAGCAAAAACGCATCACAAAAAAAAAGGTGTTATCAAAGCAAATACAGTACAATGGGCACAACATGCTGCTCCTACAAACTCCTGTTTATATGGTGTCAACTCTAGACATGGACTACAGCAAAAAATTGGGACTGCTATCCACAAACATTGCCCGGTAATATACAGTAATGGACTACAATCCATATTTCTTTTAGGAACCAATAGGCTTCATTTAACAGAACGACTGAAAAAAGAGCCGTATGTGGCTCGTGTCAGCCAGTCACGTTATGATGCAAATCTGAATCCAACTAGTGGCTACAGGACCAAATAAACAGGTCTCATTTTAGCAATTAGTAGACGGGCCCAAAAAGGGACCAGAGTATGAAAAATCCCAGGATACTAAAAGGAAAAATCCACCCACTGGATACAATTAATTGGCTGCCCAATTCAGTAGCCAAGCTAAAATGGGGAAAAAGCAACATGGGAACAGATAAGATGCTTTCTCTTTGCTGCGAGGCCCCCCAACCAGGCCGCTACGCTGAGAGGCCCCCAACCAGGCCGCTACGCTGAGAGGCCCCCAACCAGGCCGCTACGCTGAGAGGCCCCCAACCAGGCCGCTACGCTGCGAGGCCCCCAACCAGGCCGCAACGCTGCGAGGCCCCCAACCAGGCCGCAACGCTGCGAGGCCCCCAACCAGGCCGCAACGCTGCGAGGCCCCCAACCAGGCCGCAACGCTGCGAGGCCCCCAACCAGGCCGCAACGCTGCGAGGCCCCCAACCAGGCCGCAACGCTGCGAGGCCCCCAACCAGGCCGCAACGCTGCGAGGCCCCCAACCAGGCCGCAACGCTGCGAGGCCCCCAACCAGGCCGCAACGCTGCGAGGCCCCCAACCAGGCCGCAACGCTGCGAGGGCCCCAACCAGACCGCAACGCTACGAGGCCCCAACCAGACCGCAACGCTACAAACGATTCGGAAGAAATCTACTATCGCTTCCTGTCACAGATATGAGGGAAATTAAATAAAAATTTGGCAGGAGCTCTAGTCTTCCTCTACACTACTAAGGAAACGCAATTTTGTGGCGCCGATGGGAGATTTACCCCTACTTCCCATCTGGGGAAACTTAACAGAACAGGAAGGGGGGGGGGGGGATCTTTCCCTTTGATATCTGACTGTAACATCACACAACACCCAGAAGCAACATAACCACCAGTGCAGAAATTATACTGGCACTAAAAAGACCTTTGAAATTTGAATAAATGTGCAAAAACCTATAACCAAAAAAAAAAAAAAAAAAATCAGACATCTTACTCCATACATCAGCAAGAACACCGAAAGACAACTGGTTTTTAGAAACCTCAACTCAGTCAAAGCAGACCTGTACCCAAAATTAAAAAATAAAAAACAGCAAAGTCAAGGGGGGTTGATTTACTAAAACTGGAGAGTGCAAAACCTGGTGCAGCTGTGCATGTTAGCCAATCAGCTTCTAACTTCAGCTTGTTCAATTAAGCTTTGACGATAAAACCTGGAAGCCGATTGGTTTCAATGCAGAGCTGCACCAGATTTTGCACTCGCCAGCTTTAGTAAATTAACTCCCAAGTATCCTTATTCTTGGCAGTGTT
>CM053037.1:12403751-12506251 GCA_028564925.1 Lithobates sylvaticus | reverse complement strand
ATTATTCCTCCACAGAAGGGACTAATATTTGGAGTAAACAGACCCCAATTACAGGTTAGCGGTCAGCTTGTCGGAGGTTGTGCTGGTTTATCTATGACAGGACTGTCCTCTGCAATCAGTTATATAAGAGATAGACACCAAGAAATCATTAGAAATAGACAAATGATGGTGCAGCAACTGCTATCCTTGTCCTAAGAAGGTAGAAGAGCCACTTCCAAGTGTAGTTCCTGGCGGAGCAGGATTGTGACATGTCAGGAAAGCAGAGTCAGGGCTACAATCAGTGTCCACATTACAACCATCCATAGGTACAAATGCTGGACTTAGTCCACAAACACGTCTCTGGCCTAATACAGAGCAGAAACAGGAACTCGCTGTACAGCAAGAGAAAGCCGCCCCTCACCCCCCTGGTGTCATGTAGCGCCACCTGCTGATCACACTTAGTATTACACAGCTACAAAACACAAAGAGAACCTATAGGAAGCGTCAGCATGCAGTTCTGTTCGCCATCACTTGTGTTTACAGAGGAGCTCTGGAAAGCCCATTACTTTACAATGCCGGCACACTCTCCATTATTTACTACTTAGACCTGTCCTGAGAACACCCAGTGACTTCCAAATGAGGATGGGGCTCTGCAATTTCAGGAGCCTCTCTACACATTGTACTTATTACACTGTGGGGTGTCAGAAGGGAGTAAAGAGAAGGCCTGGTTCACATGTGTGGCGGTGGTCATCTCTCCTCTGAAAAGCAAACCGTGGTGGATTGCTTTTCGGAGGCACTTCACAAAAATAAATAAAAGAGAGATCCCGTATTCCAGATAGATAATTTAAGTCCAACTCCAGACAAATTTTAACATTTTTTATAGAACGAGACAGGTTGAAGATATTGTAAAAGGCTGTGCTGCCTGCGCCCCAATAGAGGGGATTGCCCTTTGCTCCCTTTGGTTATACCAGTCACCTGGACACACACAGCAACACATTTTATATGAGAGATCCAAACATTCCTCATTCTATTACAAAATGTGTTATTACTGTCTGTGTCCTTGTAGGGGGGGGGGGGGGGAGTGTCCTTCTTACTTCCTGTTTTCACACCAATCCAACAGACAGGAAGTGGAAAGTTAACTCCCAAAAAAAAAAAAAAGAGACAAAGAGCAAGAGAAAAACTGACAGAGCTTCCAACCCTTCCACATTATTTCATAGTAAAAAGTGGAGCTGGACTTTAGAGCGTAGCTCCTGCCCCCCTCCAAAAAGGGAGACCTCACTGCGGTTCCTGTCAAAGGTCACGTACCCCCCCCCCCCCCCCAAAAAAATGTGCCAAATGTAGCAGTGGAGAGAGGAAGTAAACAAGTGGAGCTTCCCATATTGGGTGGAGCTCCGCTTCAAAAAGGGGAAAAAAAACACACACACACACACACACACACACACACACACACACACACACACCACAAACAAAAACTGGTGTACTTAGCAAAACAAATCTAGTATGCTGTAAAGAGTGGATGGAGTATTAGGCCACATTCTAACCATTACCACCAAAAGCATGGGACAAACAGTTCAAATCCCACCATGGGCACCATTAACATCCAACAACAGTAGGTTGTCTTCCACTTGATATTGCTCCATCAGTTACAGAATGTAAAGCGCTAGTGGGACTGATAAATGTCCATTAGAGAGAAGATACAGACTGACTGCTTCAGTCCTCTCACCATCTGACTCTACAATATAAGCAAGCTAGGTCCTGTACTAGATTTCCTCTGAGATTAGAAAGGGCTTTCACATTCAAATAGTAATAAAATGAATGCCAATGTGGAGTACAGGCGGTCCCCTATGGGGCCTGTAGGTTTGTTATTAACCACTTCCAGACCAGCCTCGTTTTGGATTTTAGGTGTTTACATGTTTAAAACTGTTTTTTTTGCTAGAAAATGACTTAGAACCCCCAAACATTATATATTGTTTTTTTTCTAACATCCTAGAGAATAAAATGGCGGTCGTTGCAATACTTTTTTTTCACACCGTATTTGCGCAGCGGTCTTAAAAGCGCACTTTTTTTGGAAAAAAGTCACTTTTTTGAATAAAAAAAATAAGACAACCGTAAAATTAGCCCAATTTTTTTTTGGATTGTGAAAGATAATGTTACGCCGAGTAAATTGATACCCAACATGTCACGCTTCAAAATTGCGGCCGCTCGTGGAATGGCGTCAAACTTTTCCCCTCAAAAATCTCCATAAGCGACATTTAAAAAATTCTACAGGTTGCATTTTTTGAGTTACAGAGGAGGTCTATGGCTAGAATTATTGCTCTCGCTCTACCGATCGCGGCGATACATCACATGTGTGGTTTGACTACCGTTTTCATATGCGGGCGCTGCTCACGTATGCGTTCGCTTCTGCGCGCGAGCTCGTCGGGACGGGGTGTTTTAAAAAAAATTTTTTTGTTTTTTATTATTTATTTTAGTTAATTGTATTATTTAAAAAAAAAAAATTGATCACTTTTATTCCTATTACAAGGAATGTAAACATCCCTTGTAATAGAAAAAAGCATGACAGGTCCTCTTAAATATGAGATCTGGGGTCAAAAAGTCCTCAGATCTCATATTTGGACTTCAATGGGAAAAAAAAAAAAAAAAATTTTTAAAATGTCATTTAAAAAAATGACATTTGTAAATTTCCCTTTAAGACGTATGGGCGGAAGTGACGTTTTTGACGTCGCTTCCGCCCTCCTATGGTATAGAGATGAGTGGCGGCCATCTTAGCGTCACTCATCTCTATACACAGGCAGGGAACGGGAGAGCGGCGGGAGGGGGGGGGGGGGCACCTCTCCCGCCGCCGATAACGGTGATCTCGCGGCGAATCCGCCGCGATGACCACCATTATCGGAAAGGGGACCGCTCACTGTAAAGAGGGATACCTCGGTTGTGGCAGCAGCTGCTGCCGTTACCGAGATATCCCTCTTCAAAAAAATGACGTATATATACAGTGAGCGGTCGTGAAGTGGTTAAGGCGGAGTTCCGCAAAAAAAAAAAAAATTAAAAGTCAGCAGCTACACTTTTTGTAGCTGCTGACTTTTATTTAATAATCAGACAGACACTCACCTGTCCTACTGTCCAGCGATGTGCGCATACAAAGCCCCGCTCCCCTCCACGGTGCCGGCATTCTTACTGTGGGCGCTCGGCTGTGGCTTCACGGCCGGGTACGCACTGCGCAGAAGATTGGAGGGAGGAGGGGTGCTACTGAGCCCCGGGAGGAAGTGGGAGCTGGATGCCTCTAAAAATGTATTAAAAAAAAATAAATAGAATATCAGCCCCCCCCCCCAAAAAAATTGCATGCCAAATGTTAGATGTCACGGGGTCACCATCACTTAAAGCGAAAGTTCAATTTTTGGGTGGAACTCCGCTTTAAGTTGAATCTGTAAGTCGGAACAGGTACATTTAGTGTAAAAAAAAAATAATAATTACGTTTTTTGGATAGCATAGGGAAGGGTTAACACCCCTGTAAGGTTTGTTTTGCTGTCTGTGCCCCCCCCCGTTCAGAAGATTTTCCTTCACTTTCTGTCCCAATGACGATTGGATTTTGAAAACTTTGGATTGTTGTGGAAACAAGGATTGGTGATAAAGCTTCCCCCCCATGATAACACTTATGCTGCGTACACACGGTCGGAATTTCGGCCAGCAAAAGACCGAGGAGAGCTTTACATCGGAAAATGCAACCGTGTGTAGGCTCCATCGGAATTTTGCTGGCCGAATTCCCGCCAGCAAAAATTTGAGAGGATGTTTTCAATTTTTCCCGACGGAAAAAAAACTTTCCCTCGGAAATTCCGATCGTGTGTATGCAATTCTGACGCGCAAAATTCTTACGCATGCTCGAAAGCATTGAACTTGATTTTTCTCGGCTCATCAGAGTGTTGTACGTCACTGCGTTCTTGAAGGTCAGGATTTGCTGTGACCATGTGTAGGCAAGACAGCTTGAGCGGAATTCCGTCGAAATACCGTCGGGAAAACCGTCAGAGCTTTTTCCGACGAGAATTTCCGATGGTGTGTACGCGGCATTACAGGAGTGAATTTCCCTTCCTAGGGGTAGATTCTCTCACTTCCTGTTTCCCTCGTTTGCAAGTCAGAGTCATTTTTAAGTCGGCTGTTTGTAACTACCTGTACTGCCTAAAGGAAGAGTATTATTCCTCTCTATGTCTCATCGTATGCATCGGGGCTACAATACATTTCAGCGAACTTCTGAGAGATGGGATAGAGGGAGGATGTACAAGGATGGGGGGGGGGGGGTCCCTGCCTCTGTCCAAAACTACTGCACATTTTATGTTGAATAGAATTAGAACTCAATTTGGATTCCACTATTATCCAAGGCTCTGTTAGAAAGACCTCCCTGCACTTCCTAGTTTTACCAGACAGGAAGTAGGGGAAAATCTGTAACAAAGAGCGACTAAAAGCTAATAGGAGATTTTTTTTTTTTTTAAAGCTAAAAACAAATTCTGCCAGTTGCTGATATTCCCTAAATTACTGTCTAATTTAACTGTTAACATGGCTGTAGGAGTCACAAATCTCTCAAAATGAAGGTAAAGCCTGACAGAGGTTCTAATTCTCCACTGAAAAATCTCAAAAAATATCTAGGACATGCGCTTTAAAAAAAACACAGAGTTAGTCACAATGTACACACGGCAGTACATAAACAGCCAAATGCAGCGTTCATGACCCCTGTGCGTCACCTTCGCCAGAAGCTGAAGACCAGCTCTGAGCCACACTGCAGCAAAGTACCAACACACCACCAAAGGCCGACTATTAACTAATTACGTTACTTGAATATTTGCATGGTCAAAAAAAAAAAAAAAAACGCTTTCTAAAACTGCAAATGAAAGTTGACATAATTCAATAAAAAGTTGAAAGAGCACCTGTCATAAGAGATATGGTGGCTGACACTTGATCAAAAAAACACTTGGCAACTAATGAACAGTTTCTTAGACAAACCAACATTCCTTAAAAATAAAGAGCAAAGCCAGTGAAAAACGACAGCGTGTTCCAACCTCCTAGACATGGCAGGCCTCCTTAGAGTGACCCTGGTCACACAAAGCTTTACCCGCAACAGAAGAGCAAACACTCGCCTCTCCCTCTACTCCAACCAAGATAAAGCAAAGCCTCCATACTTTAGCACTTAGTGGTTTGCTTAGAACTTTGGAAGGAACCAAAAATTGCAGCAGGGGGGACATGCAAGCTTCTCAGCAGAATCAACTCAGTGACGCTTTGCAGCAGGAGAGGCGAGGGATAGACTCTTCTGTTGAAGATATTATTTTCCTGTCAGTTGTCACTTTATATTAATCCTGTAGTCCGGGTGCGAGGCCTGGCTCTTCAATGAAGCCCTAGACACCCAAGATTGAGAACACAGCTGGCACCCCTCTACAGAAGTCTGCAGGGTCTATGCCGAGTCTCACATACCCACTACTCCCATCACAACTACTAACAAAAAAGAACTAACAAAAAAGAACTAACAAAAAAGAACTAACAAAAAAGAACTAACAAAAAAGAACTAACAAAAAACACTTCTAAAAAAAAAAAAAAAAAAACATTAAAATATGAATAATTCCACCTAAAACCGACACCGTAGGATTCTGAGCCATGAGGAGAATAAGGAGAACTACAAAGTAGTACAACTTTAACCTCCTGCTGCCCATGTAACACATGTGTGATGGCAAATAGGGTGGGGGATTAAATGCCCACGTGACACACATATGCAATCATGGATGGCCAATGTGTCTGTGCTGAGAGCGTACACCCAGCACAGCGACTGACAGCTCATTTGTTCAGGAGCTGCCAAGAAAGGCACCCAATCATGTGACTACCATTGACAGTGGTCACATGATCGGGAAGTCTGTCCTACTCCTGGATGCAAAGGTCCCTTTAAAATGAATCCAGGTCTAAGCAGGAAGGGGTTAAAGTAGAACTAAAGGCAACCCCCCCTCCCTTTTTGGATAGAGTAAGGGAGGGATAGGGATAGAGATAGAGATAGAGATAGATATCCCGGGTCAGATTCCCCCCGCCCCACCAGTGTCCCATTGTGGAGATTCCCCTTCATTTCCTTTTCCATAGCCAAAACAGGAAGTGAGGAGGAAGTCCCTGCAAATTAATGGGAAACTTAGGAACCCCCAGGTCACCAGAACTTGTGTCCCTATTGGAAGATTTCCCCTCTATTGCTTTTCTGGGGACAACCCAAATTTGGGATTTTCTTTTCACTTTCAATGGTAATGGTAAAAAGGACAAATAGAGGAGGATGAATCCTCCTCTGAAAAACTGAAAAAAACTGAAGTTTTGCCTTTGGTTATACTTTAACAAGTCAAAGCATTGGTCTTCCCGTCTCAAACCTTGAAGTAGTATTCATGTATTGCTCACCAATTCATAGATGTGATGGCTGCATTCCTTTTCTTTTTTAGTCCCCCCCCCCCCCCTCTATTTTCACCTGGTGATCCAGTCAGTAAACACTTCCTGCCCTACAGTGCCTCCAGTCTGGATGGAGGAGCAATGGAGACACCCTTAAACAGCGGCACTGTCAATCTGGGGGATGGGGAGTCTTGGATGTACTAGCAGATTTAGATACACGCTAGCAAACTGAAGCCAAACTCCAGCTCACACATTTTTAAAGTGTTACTAAAAGTTTTTTTTTTTTTTTATTAAATAAACATGTTATACTCACTTGCTCTGTGCAATAGTATTGCAAAGAGCAGCCCCAAACTTTTTCTGGGGTTTTACGCCAGCGATCTTGGCTCCTCCTCTTTGTGTGTCCCCATAGTAGAAAGCTGCTTGCTATGGGGGGGGGGGGGGGGGGCACATTGCATTATCGCTACCAAGCTGTGCGTCTATGGAGCCGCTCTCCATAGACACACACAGCGAGGCTTTGCCCAGATTCCTCCTCACTGCTTTTGATTGACAGCAGGAGCCGAAGAGAAAAGAGAAAGAAGAGAAAAGAGAAAGAAGAAGAGAAAAGAGAAAGAAGAAAGAAGAAGAGAAAAAGAGAAAGAAAGAAGAAGAAGAGAAAAGAGAAAGAAGAAAGAAGAAGAGAAAAGAGAAAGAAGAAAGAAGAAGAGAAAAGAGAAAGAAGAAAGAAGAAGAGAAAAGAGAAAGAAGAAGAGAAAAGAGAAAGAAGAAGAGAAAAGAGAAAGAAGAAGAGAAAAGAGAAAGAAGAAAGAAGAAGAGAAAAGAGAAAGAAGAAAGAAGAAAGAAGAAGAAGAGAAAAGAGAAAGAAGAAAAAAAGAAAAAAGAAAGAAGAAAAAAAAGAGAAGGCAGAAGGTAGGAGGGAAAGAAGAAGCGAAAGAAAAGGCAGAAAGACGAGGAAGAAGGAAGGAAAGAAGAAGAGAAAGAAAAGGCAGAAGGACAAGGAAGGTAGAAGGAGGGAAAGAGGGAGGAAGGAAAAAAAAGGAGAAAGGAAAAAAAAAAGGAGGGAGGAGGAAGGAAGGAGACGGGAGGAGGAAGGAAGAAAGAAAGAAAGAAAGAAAGAAAGAAAGAAAGAAAGAAAGAAAGAAAAGAAAGAAAGAAAGAAAGAAAGAAAGAAAGAAAGAAAGAAAGAAAGAAAAAGAAAGAAAGAAAGAAAGAAAGAAAAAGAAAGAAAGAAGAAAGAAGAAAGAAGGAAGGAAGAAGGGAAGGAGAGAAGGAAGAAGAAGGGAAGGAAGGAAGAAGAAGGGAAGGAAGAAGGGAAGGAAGAAAGGAGAGAGGACGGAGGAAGAAAGGAAGGAAGGAAGGAAGGAAGGAAGGAAGGAAGGAAGGAAGGAAGGAAGGAAGGAAGGAAGAAAGAAAGAAAGAAAGAACAGTTAGAAGAGAAAGAACAGGAAGAAGATAAAGAAAGGAAAACAAAAACAAAAAAAGAAAAAAAAAAAAAAAAAAAGAGAGAAGACGAGAGAACTAGGAGGGAGAAAAGAGAAGAATAAGAAGAAAAAAAAAGAAGGCAGTGCCACTTTGATCAGTTACGGCGAACAGTTTTTGCTCCTTTACAAAAGCTGATTCTTGTAAGCACCCCTGTCAGTGGTAAATGGTTTAGCTCATCTCTCCAACTGCCACTTTTGTCTGGGCAGCTTGGTCTATTGAAGGATGATGAAAAACAGGACTTGCTGGCTGTATCACCAAATGAAAATAGAATAAAAAGTGTAAAGAGAGAAGAATGCAGCCACCACATCTCAGAATTGATGAGCTGCAATATAATCAATGGCTTTAAAGATAACGTATAGCCGGCCTGGAAAGAACCTGAAATATTGGCGCCAATAATCTATCAGCCTCACAAGTCTAGAAGTTTCCGGCGCTCTGACAGATCACTTATGAATGAGAGAAGAAGTTGAACAAACCTTGTTGTGAACTTAAAAAAAAAAAAAAAGAAGAAGTTGATGGAATCGGAGCGGTGGAGGTGTTAGCGCCTCTGGAGGTGGGTGGTGAAGTTGATGAAGTCCATACATCCAATGGGGGGGTACGTCTGATGTCGGCCCACCTGGAACAATAGAAGTCATAGAAGATATAAGTACATGTAGTCAGTGAATGTGCGGCACACATACTGAAAAGCAGAAGCAGGCTGTCAGGCTTGTGCAGTGATTGATGGTTTGCAGAGCTCCATTGTATACGAGTGTGGAGTGCAGAGGGACAGCTGTGATCACTGATCCTCTCCCGGACCTCTAGGAGGCGCTGCTGTGCTGCATCTTCCTCCCCATCCCCCACCCTGCACACAGAATGCGCCCCCTACAGGTGACTGGAGCCCGGCTCTCCCCTCTCCTCCTCGGTGACACGGCTGCGGTGCATTTTGGGTGGAGGCAGACTTCACATTTCTCTACCCCCCCTTTCCCCTCCCCCACACCCCGATCTCCCCCCCCCCCCCGATTACCGGACGATGTGATACGAGATCGGTGTTTATAGCGGCGATCAGGAAGTCCCGGCCGGCAGCATGCTGGCAGAGCAGATCATCATCATCGCGCCTTTTTCAGCAGACAGGCTGGAGGGAAGGAGGGGGAGGAGAGAGCCGGGGACCCGCCCCCAAATCCCCCCTCCCCCCCACCATCATTATTAACCCCTTCCCGGCCGCCGCATTGCACACCGGGGGGGGACCCGATCACTACCGGGGGGGAGCATGACAGGAGGCCCCCCCTCCCCCATGTGTCTGTACACAGGAAGAGCCCCGCACCGGCCTATGGAGGCGATACATACACATCCCTCCCTGTCTACCAATCACAGCCCGGCCTAGACTGTCACATATATACCGATCATCTATATACTACGTGTGAGCACACCTCTGTCCTCTATACACCCCAGAGACATTATATACACATACATATATAATCACTGTCCTCTATACAGCCAGCACTGCATTACTGTCTACATGGGATACACAGACATCCTCCAGGCCAATACACAGAGTACATATATAGGGGATGGATATATACTGGATGCCCCGGAGAAGGAAATAGATTCCTAACTCCCCCCCCCCCTATCAGAACTCTTCCCATATACATCCCTATAGGGATACACAGTAATCTCTATACTGACCCCCTATGTACTCTCCTCCTATACACCCCCCTGCCATGCAAACCCCACGGATAGAGATATACATGTATGGGGTCCCCTTTATATGTGTGTAGACAAAGCTGTATGGGGGGGTCCCCTATAAAACACAACACAGAGCTCTGCACAGCTGATGCCCCAATATATACACAACACATCCCCTATAAAAGTTACACAGAGCTCTGTGTCCCCTATAGAAGGAGTGAAGTGTATACAGAGGTGCACTACATCCTATACATCCCAATCAGTGGTGTCCCCTATAGAAGGTAGTGTCAGGTATGTCCTTTAAATCTCAGTGATGTCCCCTACAGAAGTGTGGTGCACTCCATCCTATACCTCTCAGCCAGTAGTGTCCCCTATAGAAGGAGCGTCTGGTACGTCCTCTAGATCTCAGTGGTGTCCCCTATAGAAGGAGCATCTGGTACGTCCTATAGATCTCAGTGGTGTCCCCTGTAGGAGTGTCTGGTACATCCTCTAGATCTCAGTGGTGTCCCCAATAGAAGGAGTGTCTGGTACATCCTCTAGATCTCAGTGGTGTCCCCTATAGAAGGAGTGTCTGGTACGTCCTATAGATCTCAGTGGTGTCCCCTATAGAAGGAGTGTGGTACATCCTCTAGATCTCAGTAGTGTCCCCTATAGGAGGAGTGTATGGTACGTCCTATAGATCTCAGTGGTGTCCCCTATAGGAGTGTCTGGTACGTCCTATAGATCTCAGTGGTGTCCCCCATAGAAGGAGTGAAGTGTATACAGAGGTGTATGCCATCCTATATGTCCCAGTCAGTGGTGTCCCCATATAAGGAGGTGTCAAGGTTGTCCTATAGAAGACCCATAGTGGTGTACTCCATCCTATATGTCCCAGTCAGTTATGTCCCCTATAGAAGGTGGTGTCCAGTATGTCCTATAGATCTCAGTGATGTCCCCTACAGAAGTTGTGTGGTGCACTCCATTTTATACCCCTCAGACAGTAGTGTCCCCTATAGAAGGAATGTCTGGTACGTCCTCTAGATCTCAGTGATGTCCCCTATAGAAGGAGTGATGTCACCTATAGAAGGAGTGAAGCGCATACTCCCTCCTATACGTTCCAGTCAGTGGTATCCCCCATATAAGGTGTCTAGGTTATCCTATAGAAGGCCCATAGTAGTGTACTCCATCCTACACATCCCAGCCAGTCGGAGGTCCCCTATAGAACACATCTATGATGTCCTATAGATCTCGGTGTGTGCTGTGCATCATGTCTTACCCTTCGGTCACAGCTCTCCTGTCCTATACAGCCCAGTCAGTGAGGTCCCCTATAGAGGGAGGTGTGAGGTATATAGGAGGTGTGTGGTGTAGCTGATGTCCTAGAGAACCTAGTGGTGTCCCCTATAGAAGAGTATTATGAGAGGTATGTAGGGGTATATAGAAGAGGATGTGAGGTATAGAGGGGTGTATGTGAGGTATATAGGAGATGTGCGGTATACAGGGGTGTATGTGTGAGGTATATCTGAACCCAGTGGTGTCCCCTATATTAGTATATTATGTGAGGTGTTCTCCCTATAGAAGTGTATTATGAGGTATATAGGAGATGTGTGTGTGTGAGGTATACAGGGTGTATAGAAGGAGGTATGAGGTATACAGGGTGTATAGAAGGAGGTATACAGGGTGTATAGAAGGAGGTGTGAGGTATACAGGGTGTATAGAAGGAGGTGTGAGGTATACAGGGTGTATAGAAGGAGGTGTGAGGTATATAGGAGATGTGTGGTATATAATAGTATCTGGTGTTCTTCCCTATAGAAGTGTATTGTGAGGTATATAGGAGAGGTGTGTGAGGTATACAGGGGTGTATAGAAGGAGGTGTATCTGGTGTTCTCCCCTATAGAAGTGTATTATGAGGTATGTGTATAGGAGGTGTGTGTGTGAGGTATATAGGAGTGTATAGAAGGAGGTGTGAGGTATATAGGAGATGTGTATAGGAGGTGTATCTGGTGTTCTCCCTATAGAAGTGTATTATGAGGTATGTGTATAGGAGGTGTGTGTGTGAGGTATATAGGAGTGTATAGAAGGAGGTGTGAGGTATATAGGAGATGTGTATAGGAGGTGTATCTGGTGTTCTCCCTATAGAAGTGTATTATGTGAGGTGTTCTCCTTATAGAAGTGTATAGATCCCGGTGTGTCGGATCTCTGCTCCCCTACAGGAGGAGGTATGAGGCGCCCCCTATAGATCCCGGTGTGTCGGAGCTCTCCAGTACCTATAGATCCGGTCGGTCGGTGGGTGATGAGGGATCTCCCCGCCCCGCTGTATGTTCGGTAGGTGATGCGGAGTGTTCCCGCGCTGGGTGAGGTAGGTATCCGGTAAGTATTGTGGGGTGACTCACCCCTCCTCCTCCTCCTCCTCCGGTGGGGTCGGTCGGTGTGTCGGTGGCGGGGCAGACAATACCCGGCGCTGTCTCCCTCCCGCTGACCAATATGGCGGAGGAGAAAGATCGGATGTGTCGTCAGCGGCTCATTAGCATGAAGGGGGGACTCATTGTCCGGAGGGGGGGGGTCCCTACATCGAGCACCGGGGTTCTCCTCTCCGGTATGGGGGGGAGGGGGTGACACGGAGGACACACCCCAGACGGCGCACACCGGGAGCTCAGCTCTGTCCTCGGTACCGGAAAAGCGGGGAGGACTTCTTGTCTCCGCCAGGGGGCGCCTGCTCGGAAGGAATACGAATCCCTCCGCCGGCCGGGACTACATTCTGGTCACGTGGGGGAGATGGGCTCAGTGCTGCGGCCATGTGGTGAGGGGTGGAGGGGGGAGGGGCTCTGTGCCTGGAATGTCTGCCTCATGGAGGAGCACAATGGCCCTAGGGGCCCAGCCATTAGCCTAATGGAGGGCCTTTTGGGTGGTCAGGGGGCCACAGGGCAACTTATCGTAGTCATAAATAAGACGTAAGTGTCTCTGGGAGAGGCGGTGAGGGCCTCCATTGACCCAACTGCCCTGTCCTTGGCCACCATCTCCGGAAAACCATTTTTATCCAACCAGTCAACAATAACCACAAGGTTGGGGCCCTACAACTGCGCAAAACTCCAGCCAACCAGCCTTGTGCAGCCTCCATGGGCCCATATTCACATAAGCCAATGAGAGTTGCACAAGGCCCAGTTGGCCAATGGCCATTGGCTAGTGAGTAACCAGTGGAGGAAAGATTGAGATGATTAAGCACCCACTGGTGGTGTGAAACGCGTTAGTTCTGGTACCTTTTCTCCATGAATATGGATTTTATTGGACCTTAATAAAGGTGTTGCATTGGAGTGCGGCCGTCCATCCTTTTCTTGTTCTTTGGAGAAGAGATTACGTTTGACTGGCTGGGCTTTATAGACCAATGACAGGCCAATGAAAAGTTACACAGGTCTAGTTGGCTAATGAGGAGCCAATGTAGAAAAGCAATGGCCTTGTTGGCCAATGCCCATTGGCTAGTAAGTGACCAGGGGAGAAGTGATTAGATATGATTGACTGGGCTTTATTGACCTATGGAGAGTTGCGCAGGCCTGGTTGGCTGATAAGGAACCAATGGTGAGGGGCACAGGCCTGGTTGGCTCGTGAGTAACCAATGTAGACAATTACCACCCCTGGTGACCCAATCTGTTCAATGGTCATTATTCAGTAGGCCCCACATGCTCAGATAAGTTGCATTGTTGAAGCTTGTCTGGACAAAAATGTTTTTTCATCGGTGGTGCCAAAACATCAGCCTGCTCTCCTAGACCAGTGCCCATAGCTCCACCAACTGGCCAATGAACTAAGATGCATAGGCCTGGGCACCCATGTATTGGCCCCTCATTACCTGATGGGTTCCAGTTGACCATGCCTATTCACCCCTCCATTAACTTGTCAATAATCAACAAAGCCCAGCCAACCAAGCCTGTGCATCTCAGTTTATTGACCAGTTGGTGGAACAATGGCCACTGGTCTAGGAGAGCTTGATTGGCTGGGCTTTGTTGACCAATGAAAGGTTAATGGAGAGGTGAACAGGCATGGTCAACTAGAAACCATTAAGCAATGAGGGGCCAATAGACGGGTGCACATATCTGGTCATCTCAGTTCATTGGCCAGTTGGAGGGACTATGGCCACTGGTCTAGGAGAGCTTGATTGGCTGGGCTTTGTTGGCCAATGACAGGTTAATAGAGAGGTGAACAGGCATGGTCAACTAGAAATCATCAAGCAATGAGGGGCTAATAGATGGGTGCACGTATCTGGTCATCTCAGTTCATTGGCCAGTTGGTGGAACTATGGCCACTGGTCTAGGAGAGCTCGATTGGCTGCATTTTGTTGACCAATGACAGGTTAATGGAGAGGTGAACAGGCATGGTCAACATGAAACCATCAAACAACGAGGGGCTAATAGATGGGTGCACGTATCTGGTCATCTCAGTTCATTGGCCAGTTGGTGGAACTATGGTCACTGGTCTAGGAGACCTTGATCGGCTGGACTTTGTTGACCAATGATAGGTTAATGGATAGGTGAACAGGCATGGTCAACTAGAAACCATCAAGCAACGAAGGGCTAATAGATGGGTGCACATATCTGGTCATATCAGTTCATTGGCCAGTTGGAGGAACTATGGGCACTGGTCTAAGAGAGCTTGATCGGCTGGACTCTGTTGACCAATGACAGGTTAATGGATAGGTGAACAGGCATGGTCAACTAGAAACCATCAAGCAATTAAGGGCCGATGGATGCACATATCTGGTCATCTGAGTTCATTGGCCAGTTGGTGGAACTATGGCCACCGGTCTAGGAGAGCTTGATTGGCTGCCATTTGTTGAATAATGACAGGTGAACATTTTTGACACATTTTTGGGACCATTGTCATTTATACAGCAATCAGTGCTATTTAAATGCACTGATTCCGGGGTAAATGACACTGGCAGTGAAGGGGTTAACCACTAGGGGGCGGGGAGGGGTTAAGTGTGACGTGTGTGTTTTTTTTACTGTAGGGGGGTGTGGCTTGACATTCGACATCACTGATTGGCTTTCCCGATGACGAGGAACAGACGATCAGTGACAGTGTCACTAGGAAGCGCGGGGAGAGGTTTGTTTACACATACCTCTCCCCGTTCTTCAGCTCTGTGACCCGATCGCGGGACACCGGTGGCGATTGGGTCCGCGGGTCCTGCGGCCACGGAGCTCAGGACTGGGTCGCGAGCGAGCCGCCAGCGGCGCACGCGCAACCCGCGGCTGGGCACTTAAAGAGCAACGTACCTGTACGTTGGTGTGCCCAGCCGTGCCATTCTGCGGACGTATATGTGCAGGAGGCGGTCCTTAAGTGGTTAAACTGTAGCTTTGGAGGCATTTAATTAAAAAGGACTTCCTAAAAAATCAAATGGGATCACAAATAATACGAAGTAAAAGAGCGGAGAGCTGACCTTGAAGGAGTTCAAAAGGATCCAAATTTCAAAGGAATGTCAAAATATTAGATACATGTAGGAAATGACAGATATTTTCTTTACAACTTACTTCATTGTCAATAATCTTACCACAAACAATCATTTCTGGTCAGTATTATATGAGGGTTCTTCAAAAAGTTTTCGCACTTAAAGCGGGAATGTACCTGAATTTTTTTTTTAAAAGCCAGCAGCTACAAATACTGCAGCTGCTGACTTTTAATAAATGGACACTCACCTGTCACAGGGTCCAGCGATGTTGGCAGCCGAGGCCGATCAATTGCTCGGCTCTCTGCTGCTGCCGGCACGATTCCCGGAGAGGGAATCAGGAAGTGTGGCCTCTGTTTAATCTTCGACTGAATCTGCACATGTGATCTGTTATGACACCAGCCATTGTATGGTAGACATGTGCACAATAGAAAAATTTGTTTAGTTTCGTTTCATTTCTGTTCGTTTCCGTTGATTCGTAACGATTCCTAATTTCGTAAGTCGTCGGTATTCGTATTTGGACTCGTTCGTATTTTCGTAAGTCGTCAGTGTTCGTATTCGGACTCGTATTTTCGAAGAGTTATTTTTTCGTTGATTCGTTTTTCCGTTAGTCTAATTTTCGTTAATTCGTATTTTCGTTGTATTTTGTATTCGGACGCATTCGTATTTTCGTAGATTTAGTTACATTCGTACTTTCGTAAGATTGATTTATTCGTACATTCGTAACATTGTTTTCGTAGATTCGTAATCGGAGCATAATTCATAATTTTATGTAATGTGTATGCTATTATTACATTGTAAGAGACACGGAAAATTAGGAATCAACAAAAAAAAAAAAAAAAAAAAGTTACGAATGTACGAATTTTTTCGTTCAATCCATTCGAAGCACGTTATAAGCAGCGCCATTGCAAGAGACACGGAAAATTACGAATCAACAAACCAAAAAAAAGTTACGAATGTACGAATTTTTTCGTTCATTTTGATTTTCGTTATTTTTGAATCTTTGTTCGCTATTTTCGTTGTTTCTGTTTTCGTTTTCGGATTTTTATTAATTCGTGGTTTCGTTATTTTTACTTTAATTATTTCGTATTTTCGTTGTTTTTCATATTCGTTCGATTCGATAATTCGTTAAAATTTTTACTAATGAACGAATATAACGAATTTGAACGGAAAACTAATTCGTAACTAAACGAATTGCACATGTCTATTGTATGGTTTACAGTTTGGTTGACAGCACGTGCCGGAAATGTAACCATTTTTTGAAACTGTTAAATCGATAAGTTTACTTCCGCTTTTATTTCTATACTATATATGAAAATTTGGAATCTTTTTTTAAGACCCCTTTTATATTGAGATTGGGCTGCACCCAGGTTAGTTACAGCCATGGTGCATGGTGCTTTGCTCTTCCTCTCTCTAAATTAAAATGTTATTCCTCAATCAATTACAATTGGTACATCAAAGGTATATTTTTCTTTAATATTCTTTCAGCCTCGTCTGTACTATAGATAGTTTTTATTTAATTTGTAACTTTAAACCCCCTTCAAACTCTGCCTTTCTGTTGGTGACAATCTTATTAGTAGAGATAATGAACTGGGGACCTAGTGTCCTACTAATCAATCAGTTGACCCTTAAAATTAAATGGAATCATCAATTAAGAGGGAATTTCAATAGCGCATGCACTTGTGTCACCTTTCAAGGCAAATTAAAAAGTTCTGCTTGATAATTTTCAAGAATTGCAAAACCATCTATTAACGGCTAAGAAAATAATATGCTTTGCAATCTTTGCCCATGTCGGGGGAGTCCTCCTCCACTTGTTATAAGGCCAGCCCATCATTGTTAATGATTATTATTGGACTGTTGTTGATGAAAGCCCCTTGGAGGCCATCTGTGTCTTAACCCTGACATCTCACCTAGCCACGCATAACGGAAAAAGGATGGAAATAAAAGGTGGTAGATTCTGATTAAAGCTTCCAAAAGACCAGTACCACAACAACAACAACATCGATTGGCTGAACAGGTCTGAACTTCAATCTATTGGAAACTTCTTGGATTATATTAAGACCTCTCTGGCCCACTTGTCTATTTATGTTAGGGTAGGAACAGAGGCGTAGCTTAAAGCTTGTGGGTCCCGATGCAAAAGTTGACCTGCCCCCCCCCCCCCCCACTACTTTCAACGTGCGTGAAAATACATCCACCGCACACCAAGATACTCAAAGTGGCTTAAGAGTTTTGAGTTCCCAGAGTTCTCCTTTACATCAGAAGACAGGGATTACCGCTGGAGAATCAGAGAACAGGCATCACCGATGGAGAATCAGAGGACAGGGATCACCGCTGGAGAATCAGAGAACAGGGATCACCGCTGGAGAATCAGAGAACAGGGATCACCGCTGGAGAATCAGAGAACAGGGATCACCGCTGGAGAATCAGAGAACAGGGATCACCGCTGGAGAATCAGAGGACAGGGATCACCGCTGGAGAATCAGAGAACAGGGATCACCGCTGGAGAATCAGAGAACAGGGATCACCGCTGGAGAATCAGAGGACAGGGATCACCGCTGGAGAATCAGAGAACAGGGATCACCGCTGGAGAATCAGAGAACAGGGATCACCGCTGGAGAATCAGAGAACAGGGATCACCGCTGGAGAATCAGAGAACAGGGATCACCGCTGGAGAATCAGAGGACAGGGATCACCGCTGGAGAATCAGAGAACAGGGATCACCGCTGGAGAATCAGAGAACAGGGATCACCGCTGGAGAATCAGAGGACAGGGATCACCACTGGGGAATCAGAGGACAGGGATCACCGCTGGAGAATCAGAGGACAGGGAAACCATGGCAGTTCACTTGGCAGAGCTCCTTTCCCATCCCAGCACTGTATACAGTGGCAAAGTAGAAGCCCAGTACTGGAGCGTGGCTGTGGGGCCCTAGGGCAGATCGAACCTGGATTTTGTGGAGGATATGATAATATGACAGGGAGGCTGCAGGGGCCCCCTGGAGCTAGGAGTAGGGTTTCGATTGTGACCCCTGCAACCCCTTATGCTACGCCCATGGGTAGGAAAAGCTAAAAGATATTTTTTTAACGTCAAAGAAGTGTCTAATCCACCAATAGAATCTTAGAATTACCTTCTTCCATGCCTTTAAATTAAAATTCACTGTTCAAGTAAAATAAGTAGAGTTCAGCAAAGCTGGCCCCCTACAATCAGCACAAATAAAAACTCAAGTGTTTCTTTAGTGCTACGTTTGTGCTATTTTTTTCTGTAAAAAAAATTAAATTTCTGCTGCTTTTATTTTTAAGATATTAGCAATTTTTTGTTTTCAGATGATGGCATCACCCAGCCCCCCTACAACAGCCAAAAGACACAAACCCGGGGTGGTTGGTTAGCGCCACGTTTGTGCTAGTTTGTGTTGTTTAAGTCTCCGCTCAATCTTTTACAGTTTTTGCATTATTAATGATTTATTAAAGGTCACCAAAGCTCACTCAGCCCCCCCCCCCCCACCCAAAAGACACAAAACGGGGCTGGTTGGTTATTGGCGCATTTGTGAGTGGTTACATAACTCAACAAATCTTTAAAAATAAACATGCCACTGCAGATACAATATTTGGAAGCCCATTTAGTCTCTATCATGCTCTTGTGGGAAGAGACCAATTTTAAATTATTAGTGATTACAATTTTCACTTTGACTGGTAAAAGAATAAACAGCCATAAACTTGATAGCAACATGAATTTTAGGGCCAAATAATGATTGAAATTGGAAAAAAATATATAAAAGATAACTGAGTTGGTTATAATGAGCAACAAAGCAGTTTCAGTCTAGTTTTACTGATCTTAAAGGGGTTGTAAACCCTCAAGGTTTTTCACCTTAAAGTGGTGTTTCCACCAAAAAAAATTAATTTGCTTAAAATTCATAAAAAATAAAATTAATAAATAATTGGAAAAAAAAAATTTTTTTTACTCACCTCTAAATGCCTGTTGCTAGGGGGTCCCTCGTAGTCTGCCTCCTTCAGTGCCCGGGCACTGACGTCACTTCCCCTCGCCGCAGTCAGTCATCTGGGACACGTGACAGGTCCCAGATGACTGCGCGGCGTATCACGGCGGGCGCCGCCGCTCGCGCATGCTCAGTGGGTGCCCGGCTGTGAAGCCACAGCCGGGTGCCCACAGTAAGAATGCCGGCACCGCGAGCAGAGCGGGGAACGAGTGAAGGCTTCGTTCCCCACAACGCTGGACCCTGGAACAGGTAAGTGTCCGATTATTAAAAGTCAGCAGCTGCAGTATTTGTAGCTGCTGACTTTTACATTTTTTTTTTTAAGGGGCACCCCACTTTAATGCATTCTATGCATTGAGGTGAAAAACCTCTAGTGATGCAGCTGCCCCCCCCCCCCCCCTTTTACTTACCTGAACCCGGTCTTTCCAGCGACGGGGACGAGCTCATCAGCTCCAGCAGGTGTGTCGGGTCCTGATTGGATAGATTGATAGCAGCAGAGCCATTGGCTCCCGCTGCTGTCAATCAAATCCAATGATGCCGGGGGAGGGGCCGGGTCCTGCTGTTTGTGTCAATGGACGCAGAAGCAGGACACAGGAGCGCGCTCGCACAAGTGCTCCGAGGGAGAACGAGGCACTGGAGAGGAGGAGGAGCCAGGAGTGCCGCTGAGGGACCCGAGAATAGGAGGATCGGGGCCACTCTGTGCAAAACCAACTGCACAGAGGAGGTAAGTATGACATGTTTTTTTTTTTTTTTTAAAGCGAACCTTTACATAACCTTTACATATCCTTTAAAGTATAAACTAAACGCAAAACTTTTATTTTAGTTTTGGATGGAGTGGAGATGGATTAGAATGCTAGTCAATTTTTATTGCTGTCTGTGCCCCCTTTAGGAGATGGAGCGGGATTAGTATGCTTGTCACTATTTATTGCTGTCTGTGCCCCCCCCCCCCCTTCCACCTCTCTATTGGTCCCATTTACTATTATCATTGAAAGTGAAAGTAAAAAAAAATCTCAAATTTTGGGTTGTCCCTAAAAAAGGTAATAGAGGGGAAAACTTCCAATGGGGGCACTAGTTCTGGTGACCCCCAATGGATCCTCCTAATTTGCAGTGATTACCTCTCACTTCCTTGTTGGCTATGGAACCGAAAGTGAAAGGAAATTTTTGCAATGGTACACAGATGTTAAAAAAAAAAATTATAACCCTCCCTTGCGCTATCCAAAATTAAAAAAAATAAAACATTTTGCTTCTAGTTCTACTTTAAATTACAAATAATTGTTAAGTTGTTTTGTATCTTTTGGTAACTTTGTATCCTTCTATAACTTTCTGTATTTTTTTTTTTATCTTTGTTACTTGCATGCTAGTTGTGTTACTTGTAAAATAATATTTTTGCTACACAAAAATCCGTGGAAATTACATGCCCTGAACCCAGCAGTATGTAGATATCAGAAGGGATCTCACAAATAGTTCTTGCTACTTGAAGTAGACAGGGGTGAATCGTGTTACATACACAACTTCCTTCTTCTCTCTAGTGGTGGAATGAGGTAATGCAGCAACAACACAGGAGTATGGCTGTAAACAAAGAGTAAAACCAATGGAGAGCACAGGCGGAAGTGCCTTGCAGGTTGCAATTAGGACAAACGTCAGATGTGTAAACTAAATTTTATAGAAAAATTAGGTGCCGGAAAAAAGATAAAGGCAGATAGCTTGGCTTGGATATTTGAACAAAGGTGTCTTTGCATTGTATGATCTCTGAGATTACATTTCACAAAATCTAATGCAATATCTGCTGTTTTTATTTTTAATTTTTTTCCTTTTACAGTAATTACTAGGTGGTCTTCACTTGTTTTTATTAGAACTTTTGTGGAAAGGCTTTGCAACAGCATCCACTAAATCCACAAATTGCTCAAAACATTTAATAAGGCAAAATAAGAACTTTAAGGGGGGGGGGGGTAAAAAAAAGGTTTGGCACTTAAAGTAGAATTATAGGAACTTTTTTTTCTCATTTTTAAATAGAGTAAGGGAGGGTTATAACCCCTATCAGATTTTTTTTGTCCCATTGCAGAGATTTCCCTTCACTTCCTGTCCCATAACCAAACAGGAAGTGAGAGGAAATCCCTGCAAATTAAGGGAATGCCTTGGGGACCCCTCAGGTCACCAGAACTAGTGTCCCCATTGGAAGATTTTCCCCTCTATTACTTTTCTGGGGACAACCCGAAATTTGGGATTTTCTTTTACTTTCACTTTCAATGAAAATGGTAAACAGGACAAATAGGCTGCTTTCACACTGGGGCGGTTTGCAGGCGCTATTGCGCTAAAAATAGCGCCTGCAAACCGACCCGAAACAGCGCTAGCAGGACGGTAAAAAAAGTCCTGCTAGCTGCATCTTTGAGCGGTGAAGGAGCGGTGTGTTCACCGCTCCTATACCGCTCCTACCCATTGAAATCAATGGGAGGCCACGGGGATACCGCCCGCAAAGCGCCACTGCAGCGGCGCTTTGCGGAGGTTTTTAACCCTTTTTCGGCCGCTAGCGGGGGTTAAAACCACCCCGCTAGCGGCCGCATACCGCAGGTAAAACGATGGTAAAGCAGCGCTAAATATAGCGCTGCTTTACCGTCCCCGCACCGCCCCAGTGTGAAGCAGCCATAGAGAGGATGAATCTCCCGAATGGGTGCGCAGACAGCAATAAAAACTGTCAGGTGTTCAAATCAAAAATTCAAAAATGTTTTTTTACAGAAAAAAAATAGCACAAACGTAGCACTAAAGAAACACTTGAGTTTTTATTTGTGCTGATTGTAGGGGGCCAGCTTTGCTGAACTCTACTTATTTTACTTGAAACAAACGACGGGGCATAATTTTTCCCCACGGATGTCGGGACCTTTTCTACTCCCAATGGCCACAGTCCGACCCCCCCCTAAAGTCTGAAGGTCAGTAAACTGGCCCTTTGTTTGGAAAGTTTGGAGACCCCTGCCCTATATCAATAAGTTAACCACCACTGCTATACAGCATAGCTAAGACATTGATACCATACAAAAATAAAAGGTGTTTGAAAGAACATTAATGCTATAAAATGCTTGCTAAATATGAAGAGACATAGCCCAATACAAGTCTCACAGTACTCCTCCAGCCTTATTAATCATTATCTTTCTGCCATCCTGACACTGCTCCGTCGCTGTTCCTAGAAGTTTCTCTGCCTTTGAAGTCAAAATTAAACGTTTGGCGAGCGGCCAATAAAATGTATCAAAAAGTTTTATTTTATACTCTGTGCCAGGAGGAAGGAAAGTCACTACTCAAATATTTGTTACAAGCTTTCTTTTTTTATTTAATCCCAGACCTTTACACGGCAGACACCATGTTCATTTACATATTACATATCACAACACCTTGTACATTCCTCGCTCCTCGTGTAAGAGTCGGAGAAGGAAACAAATATAGTCCGCTGGCAGTCTTTATAATAGAAGGGAAAGAAGGAATCAACACAGGTCGGATCAAGCGCCTCGAGGCGATTCAGTTCGCAGTGGCAGCGCTATACAAATCATTCATTCATCCATTGTTAGAATATCATTTATAATAAAGCTGAACATTTAGGGCCCATTTATACTTGCACAAGTAGAAAAGGTCATTATTCTTATGTGCAGACTGAGCGCTGAAACGACAAGTTTAAGAATTTTATTATGACAGATAAAGGATATTTGGAACAATTAAAGTCTTACTAAACCCACAACAGTAAAATCAGTCTGTATATGCCAGGGATCCTCAAACTACGGTCCTCCAGCTGTTGCAGAACTACACATCCCATGAGGCATTGCAAAACTCTGACATTCACAGACATGACTAGGCATGATGGGAATTGTAGTTCCTGAACAACTGGAGGGCCGTAGTTTGAAGACCCCTGGTATATGCAGTAAAGCGTGCTTGTTATACTCGCTGTGGAACCTAAGGGGTTAGTCCCGCGCATTGTGTTAAAGCGAAGCTCCGCCGAAGCTACAAATACTGCAGCTGCTGACTTTTAAAATAAGGACACTTACCCGTCCAGGGCGCCCGCGTTGTCGGCACCTGAAGCCGGTCTCTCCCTCGGCTCTCGGGTGCTGCCGCCGCCGCCATCTTCGGTAAGGGAATCAGGAAGTGAAGCCTTGCAGCTTCACTTCCTGGTTCTCTACTACGCATGCGCGAGTCGCGCTGCGCAATTCAAATGGTCCCCTGCTGTCTCTGGGACCCGTGTGTCTCCCAGCAGACAGTGCGGGGAGATGAGAAGAGGCTTAGACTCCCGCAGGAGTCTATGCCCAGAAGTGGGTGCAAATACCTGTGTATCTGCACCCCCTCCCCCCTGAAAGGTGCCAAGTGTGACAGCAGAGGGGGGGGGGGGGGGAGGGTTCCAAAAAGCGGAAGTTCCATTTTTGGGATTTAAAAAGGCTGTTTGATCCTGTCTTTTCTGATCCTCCCCTTTTTCCACAGTCCCCAATCCATCTCCTGATACAACAGAGCATTGGGGGCAAGCTGCACATGCTCAGTTTGGTGTGTAATGCTAGTGAGTTTTTTTATTTTTTCTTGGGAGGGTGCGTGTGATCATCGCAGGGCTAATCAACACTGTCCAGATAGAGTGGTCAGGGCACAACCAGCCTCATAGGACAATCAGGGGAGAATGAAAACTCCTCCTGCAAACTTTAACCAGACACTGATTGAAGTCACAAGACTGCTATATACAGCTGACGAGAAAAGGTATTTAGCAGTTCATATTTACTAAAATAATTGCATTTCCATGTTCTGTGTACTGTGGGAGACCAGATATAGTGACTGCAGGCTCCAGGGGCGATCAAAGGGTTAACTGTGTGCCTAACTTGTGCTTACTCACTGTGGGGGAAGTGCTTGTGCTATGGGAAGGCAGAGATCTGTGTTCCTGCTTAGCAGAAACACAGGATCACTACCTTCCCTACTGACAGAACGAGGGTCTGCCTTGTTTACATAGGCAGACCGCCGTTCTGCTTCATTCCCACATGATTGGTGGGTCCCAGCGGACATTGAGTCCGCCGGACCTGCCGATTAGCTCCCGCTGTGTCCAATCACAGTGGGAGCGGGTCGCTGGAAGTGCGCCCCAGACCTGGAAGTGTCAGATCATGTACTAGTTACGTGATCTGGTGCAGAGCGGCCGCCCTGCTGCAGTATATGTGCGTGGTGCGGTCGCTAAGCGGTTAAAGTGCTTTCATCTACATTTGGGGCAGATGGTGAGGCAGCCATCCTGGGTGCACCCAATAGAATATCATACTAGAACCAATATAGATAAGAGCCAATTAACATAGCAGCACATCTTAGGAGTGTGGGATGAGATTGGAGTATACAAAGGAAACCCACATAAGCAGCACAGTGGCTAATTGGTTAGCACTTCCGCCTAACAGCACTAGGGTTTTTCGTTTGAGACCCAACCATGGCACTACCTGCATGATCTCCCTGTACCTGCATGGGCTTCTCTAACTCCCCAAAGACATGCTGGAAGGTTAATTGGCTCCCGTCTAAATTGGTCCCAATATGTGTATGTCTGAATGTGAGTTAGGGACCTTAGATTGTAAGCTTCTTGAGAGCAGGGACTGATGTGAATGTATAATAACTATGACCAAGTGCTACATAAATCGACAGTGCTATATAAGTGCAGTAAAACATTGGATTGTGAGCATGTCGTTCCGGAAGCATGATTGTAATCCAAAGCACTTGTATATCAAAGCAAATTTCCCCATAAGAAATAATGGAAACTCAAAATGATTCATTCCACAACCCTTTATTCATAAGTCCTTCAGTTTATAGTCAATATATAAAAAGATTATAGCAATGTGATGAGTTGTGTAACCATAAAATGTCCATCCACAAGGGTATTAGAAGCAAAATCCAGCAGGAGCTCCAGAGTATGAAAGAGAAGAGAGGCACCTCTAAGTGTAGCAATATGGTTACATTTAATGAAGGTACAACATTTAGCAACTCTAAATGTTGTACTTTCATTAAATGCAACTGTATTGCTACACTTAGAGGTGCCTCTCTTCTCTTTTATACTCAGTTGTGACATGACGCTACTTGTATTATCAAGACATCGCTTGTATTAGGAGAGGTATGGACTCCAGAGAGAGAGATATCATTTTGCCCCCCCCTGTTCAAATCATTAGTAAGACCTCATCTGGAATGTGCAGTTCAGTTTGGGGCACCAGTTCTCAAAAAGGATATCAGGGAACTGGAGAAAGTGCAGAGAAGGGCAACCAAACTGATAAGAGGCATGGAGGAGCTCAGCTATGATGAAAGATTAGAGGAACTGAATTTATTCTCTCTTGATAAGAGGAGATTAAGAGGGGAAATGATCAACATGTATAAATATATAAGAGGTCCATATAGTGAACTTGGTGTTGAGTTATTCACTTTACAGTCAACAAAGAGGACAAGGGGGCACTCTTTACGTCTAGAGGAAAAGAGATTTCATCTCCAAATACGGAAAGGTTTCTTCACAGTAAGAGCTGTGAAAATGTGGAATAGACTCCCTGCAGAGGTGGTTCTGGCCAGCTCAGTAGATTGTTTTAAAGAAAGGCCTGGATACTTTCCTAAATGTACATAATATAACTGGGTACCAACATTTATAGGTAAAGTTGATCCGGGGAAAATCCGATTGCCTCTCGGGGGATCAGGAAGGAATTTTTTCCCCTGCTTTAACAAATCGGAGCATGCGCTGCTAAGGGTTGTTTGCCTTCCTCTGGATCAACTGTGGGTAGAGAATGGGGTATATGGGATTGTATGATATTATTATTATTTTTTTTTATTTTGTGGTTGAACTGGATGGATTTGTGTCTTTTTTTCAACCTAACTATGTAACTATATCAAGTCAAAATTAATAATTAATAAAAAAAAAATGTTGCTGGTCTTGCAAAACGCTCTCAAACCAAGGTCTTACTGTACTAATAAATAAGCATAGGAAGAACATGCAAACTTCATGCTGAGAGTGTACTGCCAAGAGGCAAATCGGGGACCCCAGTGCATACTCCCGTTAATGAGCCACTAATGATATTTTATGCTTCTATACACACTCCATCATGGCTGAGCCGTGTTTTGCTTCCTGAGCTCCTA
This sequence comes from Lithobates sylvaticus, assembly GCA_028564925.1. Taxonomy (NCBI): domain Eukaryota; kingdom Metazoa; phylum Chordata; class Amphibia; order Anura; family Ranidae; genus Lithobates; species Lithobates sylvaticus. The sequence goes on along the minus strand of CM053037.1, from coordinate 12,480,257 downwards.
GAGACAGTTGCTCGGAGATGGAGCAGAGAAAATAGGACACGTCCTAATTCTCACCTTCCGTGTTCTGTCTTCTGTTATAAGCGAAGCCCCCCCTGTGCACACTTACTGCATGGGCCTGCGGGGGATAACATGGCCCCCTGGGAGCTCTCCTGTGGGGGTAACAAGCAGAGGAAAGTTAGAAGGGTGGAATCACCCGGGTGTACTTTATTTAGCACCATGACATTACATTTCCGCTAATCAATTTTTGCATGTAAAATCTGCCCTATGATTGGGATATTTCAGGAAGGAATTAAAATAAAACGCAGCCCACTCTTCCTCCCAATTATTTCATGATGGCGGAGGGCACCGAGACCCTCCGGACTCCAAATGACCTTCCAGCAAGGTGGAGAGACACAAGATCTTGCTGGGGAATTAGAGGAGATGATCAGCAAACCCACCACAGCATCATCTCTATACCTGTTAATTTTTTATTTTTTTACAAATACATTACAAAATTTCACATTTTGGGAGATTTATTCACCACATAATATCTCCCGTATAAATACAATTATTCTTTGATTAGTTTATTTATATATTCACTGAACCACACTGAGATTTCAGTCACTATTTATTCTATTTTAACGTAGAGAACATCATCCTATAGCGCAGAGCGGTGTTTATTTAGGAGGGCGGCATTCATTAAACATCTCACATACATTAAAAAAATGTAGACAGTATTTAGAGATTTCCAGAACTCTTCAACTGAAGAAAAAAATAAATACATTTAATCTGCTCAAGGGATAAAAATAACTTTTTGCTTGATTTGAGGTCACATGACCCATTCAATTCAACACTGGCAGTTAACAGAGAAGGGAAGATCACTGATCACAGGCAAACTGAACGCTGAAATTGCTCATCTGACATCGGCAAAGGAAATCATTTTTGCAGGAATGGGAATTTCTTCTTAAAGCGGAGTTCCACCCAAAACTGGAACCTCCGCTTATCTGCTTCCTACCCCCCTCCAGTGCCACATTTCAGCGGGGGGGGGGGGGGACAGACACATGTACCTGTTTTTGACAGGTACCCCCTGTCCCGCTTCCAGGAGACTGCGCTGTGGTGCCGTTGCTCAGAAGTTCAGCCCCCCCTCCTCCTTATTCCGGCGGGCCAGTTAGAACGCGCATGCGCAGTAGAGAACCGGCTGTGAGGATAAAAGGATTAACTGCCGGTTTCCCTTACCAGGAATGATGGCAGCAGCGGAGGCACCCGGAAGTCGATCTGAAAATCAGCTGGGGTGCCGACATCGTGGGCTCCCTGGACAGGTAAGTGCCCATGTATTAAAAGTCAGCAGCTGCAGTATTTGTAGCTGCTGACTTTCAAATTTTTTTTCCCCCCAGGCGGAACTCCTCTTTAACCACCTCAATACAGGGCACTTTCACCCCCTTCCTGCCCAAGCCATTTTTCAGCGCTGTCACATTTTGAATGACAATTGCGCGGTCATACAACACTGTACCCAGATGAAATTGTTATCATTTTTTTTCCCACCAATAGAGCTTTCTTTTGGTGGTATTTGATCACCTCTGCGGTTTTTATTGTAAAACTTATTCAAAGTAATAAAGTTTGACTTTAAAAATTATATACAATGTAAACCAATAAACCAGGCCTATTTTTATTATGCAGGTTGTTCAGCCTGACTTCTATGGTCCCATGTTCTTCTTAGTGTTCAATCAACACCAACCCCCCACATCATTGGGGAATGTAGGACTTGCTGTTGCTCCGACACAAGTTGCGTTTCGCGGGGTATAGCCCGCTTCTTCAGGAAATTTAAAAAGCAATCATACACTAGAAAGAATATAGATGTCAGTCAAGGTCATATCTTATCACTCCGTATTGTGGCATAGTAATCTGTTGCCACATTTTTTTTTTGTATATATAAAAAAAAAAACTTCAAAGTATGTGGCAACAGATTACTATGCCACGATACAGAGTGATAAGATATGACCTCAGAATAACAATTACAATATGACTTGTGTCACAATTTTACACGTTATATTACTTTTTCTTTATTTACAAAATTTTTCCTTTCCCCACAAAAGTGGAGTTACCCTTTAAAATTTTCCCTTAACCAATGTAAAAGACTTACCAGGATACCAATACAGAGGGTCCCCGACCTACGAACATCTACTTACGAACCGGGCGCTGCGGGGACCCTCCGCAATGTTTCGCGGACTTTTGGCCGTTCTGCGCATGCGCGGCCAGACGGAGCCTCGGAAAATGACGGCAAACATTGGAAATGTCCGTAATTTGCCACACATGCGCAGAACGGCATTCGACGGAACATGGGAAATGTCCGTAATTGTCGGTCTGCGCATGCGCGGCCGACTTACGAACATTTCCGATTTAAGAACAGGAGGACAGTCCCTAACGAGTTCGTAACTCGGGGACCCCCTGTATTCTTCTGTGGAAAAAAAAAAAAAAATGACAGGAAGTGAGCAGGAAAATACCTAGCCCCACCCCCCCCACAATTTCTCAAGATCTCTTGTTAGCATGCACCACACTTATTGTATTATCAGTTTAATGAAAGGTGTAAGAACAGACTTCACTTATATACAAAAAAAAGTTTATTACTTCTGTAGTCCTTTTCTACAAAACCATAACAATTGTTTGAACCTCGATTTTGGTCAGATATCATTCCAGGGGCGGGAGGAAGCGATCAGTGATTGGGCGGATGCCACGCTCCAGGGGTCATGTGGTTGCGAATAGCGTTAACAGGCCTTTCAGGAAGGAGACAATCTCATTTCCTCCCAGCTTGGACTCTCCATACACGCGGTCTACAAACGATATTGGAACCTGTGTGGGAATTAAGCAGATCCGGAATGTTAGGCTGTGCAGCACAAAACTGGACTTTTAATGCAGGTGAATCTTCCAGTCTTAGCATGCGATTGGTTCACCAGCATTGACCGTTGGGTAAAAGTCACATTAACTGATACAATATATTGCCAAAAGTATTGAGACACCTGCCTTTATGTACACATGAACTTTAATGGCATCCCAGTCTTAGTCCGTAGGGTTCGATATTGAGTTGGCCCACCCTTTGCAGCTATAACAGCTTCACCTCTTCTGGAAAGGCTGTCCACAAGGTTTAGGAGGGTGTCTATGGGAATGTTTGAACATTCTTCCATAAGCACATTTGTGAGGTCAGGCACTGATGTGGATGAGAAGTCTTGGCTCACAGTCTCCACTTGACTTCAGCAAAGGTGTTCTATCAGGTTGAGGTCAGGACTCTGTGCAGGCCAGTCAAGTACCTCCACCCCAAACTCACCCATGTCTTTATGGACCTTGCTTTCTGCACTGGTCCAAATCATTTGGTGGAGGGGGGGGGGGGGGGGATTATGGTGTGGGGTTGTTTTTCCCGGGGTTGGGCTTGGCCCCTTCCAGTGAAGGGAACTAATAAGGTGTCAGCATACCAAGACATTTTCATGCTCCCAAATTTGTGGGAACAGTTTGGGGACGGCCCCTTCCTGTTCACACATGACTGCACAAAGCAAGGTCCATGAACATGGATGAGCACGTTTGGGGTGCTTTCAACAGTATCCTGCAATCCACGCATCTTGTGAGCTTTGCTATGAATGATCAGTAAGGTACAGCTGGATCCTGAATCCAAGATGGGGGCACATTGCAGATATTGGGTTATACAAAGCAGATTTAGTACTGGTACCTACCGATTTTATTTTGCAGACACAGTTCCCTCAAACCTTTTCTGGCTCTATCCAAATCACAAGTAAAGTTTTGGCTAGAGTTTTTTTTTTTTCTGCCAAAGTGTCCTACCCTGACCCCATGTATCAGCACTTAGGTCTACCGATTGGCCACGCAGTCCTCGCTCCCCTATGAGCTGACTGTTAGGTAAACCCATCACTTGGCCCACTATACAAAGCTTATGTAACATGGTAATAGCAGCCTCTTGGTAAGCATACAGCTGTTGCTGTAATTATCTGGTTGCACCATTTCACATAATAAATTCAAATCACCTCCTACCAAGAGGGGAATTCCCAGAATAGAGTGGTGGGCGCAGTGCATACAGGAAGTATAACAATCTCAACGAACAATTTGTCCCACTGACTCAAAACTGTACTATCCATATCTGCAGCAGCTAATATGGAGGAGGGAAGAAAATATTTGTCTGACAAATCTTTCCGTGTATGACTATAAAACATGGCCGTTGCGTCTGCAAATTTGATTTATGTTCCGAATGCTGCCACCTGCAGGCTGCACACAGTAATGCACTAGAGAAGGCCTAGACCAATACTGCAACATTGCGGGTGGGATCACCTTCTAGAAAAGGCTCCATCTTCCGCATTGATCCCTTCACTTCCTGTACAGATAATGCAGCTAATGAATCCACTAGGGGCATAGACAACAATGAAAACCTGACAGAGGTTCTGACCCCTCCCTGCTCCATCAAAAATGGTTTTGGATGCAGATAATCTAACAACTTAATTTGATCAAAGCTAAAAAGCAGTGGTCTCCAAACTGCAGCCCGGGGGCCCTTTGCTTTTATTTGGCCCGTTCGGCATTGTTTCTTCCACTAACAATGGGGCAGAATTCCCCCTACTGGCCCAATTCCTCTTGATAATGGGGCATTATTCCTTCACAATGACACCAAAAGATGGGGCACAATTCCTCCCACTGACACCAATGATGGGGCATTATTTATCCCTACCGAAATTGAGACCTTTTTTTCTCCCATTGGCCGCAGTCCAGCCCCCCTAAAGTCTGAAGGGCAGTAAACTGGCCCTTTGTTTAGAAAGTTTGGAGACGCCTGACCTAAAAAAGCAAGTTAGGGCTTCCTCAAAACCCAACCAGCCCACACTCCCCCTAACCTAATTCAAAACAAACACCCCCCACTCCCCTGCCTACTTCTGCCCAACAGCGGCAGCCTCCTCCTGTGTACTGCAAGCCCCCCTAGATTTAAAGTAGAACTATAGGAAAATATATTTTTTTCTTAATTTTGGATAGAATAAAAAGGAGGGTTAGAACCCATCAAGTTTTTTTTTTTTTTTTTTTTTCGCCATCTGTGTCCCATTGCGGTGCTTTTCCTTCACTTCCTGTCTCAGAGCCAAACAGGAAGTGAGAGAAAATACCTGCAAATGATGGCAATCCCTTGTCACTAAAACTAGTGTCCCCATTGGAAGATTCCCCCTCTATGACATATCTGGGAACAACCCAAAATTTGGGATTTTTTTTTTTAACTTTCAAGCAGAATGATAAACAGGAAAAATGGAGAGGGTGAACCTCCTTAATGGGGGCACAGACAGCAGTAAAAACGGACATGGGGTTCCAATCCCTTTCCACTCTATCCAAACCTAAAAAATAAAAAGTTTTGCCTTGACTTATAATTTAACCACTTGCCAATTGTAGAACTTAGAAATATGGCGGCAAAGTGCCATGGCTGTGCTGGATCGCGCATCTAGTACGTTATCCAACACTTCCGGGTCTGGGGCGTGCATGCAATGCCGCCGCCAGCCCGCTCCTGCTGTGATTATACACAGCGGAAGCTGATCGGCGGGTACTGTGGACTCGATGGCCGCTGGCACCCACTGATCCTTTGGTACAGAGGAAGAACGGCATTCTGTCAGTACAGAAGGCATAGATCCTGTGTCTCTGCAAACAGGGGCACCGACCCATACAAGCCCCTCCCTCACAGTAAGAAAACATCAGCTAGGCACACAGTTAAACCTTTGACTACCCCTGATGTTAACCCCTTCCCAGCCAGTGTCAGTGCAGGGAAAGTGTTTTTTTTTTTGCACTGATCACTAAATTAGTGTCAGATTTGTCGGCCGCAATAAACGCAGTCCCGCTATAAGTCGCTAAATACCGCCATTACTAGTATAAAAAAAATAAATATATATATATATATATATATATATATATATATATATATATATATATATATATATATATATATATATGAGACACTTGTGGACATCACTGGACAGAGAGGGACCTCAGATGTATTTCCCGATGAAGCGGTTCAACCCACGAAACTAGTCGAAATTTGGTGCATGATCCTGCCAGTTTGCCGCAAAGTGAACGGAACGTGGGAGGAACGCTGATGCATGGTGGTTTTACTGAAAGGCTTGTTTTGACCATTGGTCTGGTGAGTGCATCCCCATAGGGGAGTTTATACCGCACGTGGTGAAGAATTTGTTGGAATACACGGTGGAAGCTGTCACTATTGTATACAAGGGACCACTACGTGGGGACATCGCTATCAGACCAGACTGTTTATTCACCATATAGTCCTGGGTGTCAATAAGGACAAAAGCACTGCTGCAATGATATAGAGACTGGGTTCAAAGGACCACTTTTTCATAACATTGTGTTGTTATTTCACATGTTCAAAGATTTTAAGCAGCTGCTAGCACCAGAAGTGGTGGACTGTATTTATAGCGTCAGATTTTTTAACATTTTATTTGTATTTATCTTGGATCCATTATTTAAGAAATTTTTATCCAGATAGCGCGGAGGGGTGGGCCATAAGGGCGGATATTCTGGTTTACTCTATTTTGCAATATATATATATATATATATATTTTATATATATATATATATATATATATATATATATATATATATATATATATATATATATATATATATATATATTACACACACACACACACACATACACACACACATATATGTATGTTTGTAGACGGTAAACCAATCCATATACGCTTATTGTTTATTTTTTTAAACAAAAATCTGAAGCAGAATACATATTGGCCTAAATCTATGAAGAAATTAGATTAAAATTTTTTTATTGGATACGTTTTATAGCAAATACAACCAAAAGAAAGCTATACTTACATTGGAAAAAAAGACACAAGTCCATCTAGTGTGTGTGTGTGGCTAGGGGATTTGGGTAGTGTCGCACGACTGCACAATTGTCAGTTAAAGTGGGGTGCCCCTTAAAAAATTTTTTTTTAAAGTCAGCAGCTACAAATACTGCAGCTGCTGACTTTTAAGAATCGGACACTTACCTGTCTCGGGGTCCAGCGATGCGGGGAAACGAAGCCCCCCCCCCCCCCCCCCCCCCCCCCATCGTTCCCTGCTCCGGCATGCTTACTGTGGGCACCCGGCTGTGGCTTCCCAATGCGCATGCGGCGTCGCACGCCGTGATACGCCGCACAGTCATCTGGGACCCGTCACGTGTCCCAGATGACTGACTGCGCCGAGGGGGAAGTGAAAGAGGCAGATTTTGTGGGACCACCTAGCAACAGGGAGAAATAGGCAAGTGACTTTTTTTTTTTATCCAATTAATTTTCATTAGCTCATTTGCTGCACATAGATTAAAACTTGTAATCTTGGGGGGGTAACACCACTTTAAAGTAACGCAGTGCCGTAATGCAAAAATGGCCTGGTCATGAAGGGGGGGGGGGGGGGGGGGAATGTTCCCAGAGGGCAAGTGGTTAAATACAGTAGCACCCTTATTATAAAAATGATGGGGGAACAGCCCCTTTTAACTCAAATGGGGACTCGCTACACAGACAAGCCGGAGCTGGAAAAGATTTTAGACCCCTTTCACATGGGAGGCCTTTTTCAGGCGCTACAGCGATAAAAATAAGGCCTGAAAAAAGCCTCAGCTGCAAACCCAGAGTGCTTTCACTGGGGCGCTGGCAGGATATCACAAACAGCTACTTCACCACTCCTGCCCATTTAAAACAATGGGTCAGCGCTGCCATACCGCCAGCAAAGCGCTGCTGCAGTTTGCGGGCGGATTTGACCCTTTTTTGGCCACTAGCCGGGGTTAAAACCGCCCCGCTAGAGGCCGAATAGCACCGCTTTACCGCCGACACCTGGCCCAGTGTGAACGGGCTCTTAAGCCAAGGGCGGAGGAGTAAAGACTGGAGGCCACCGATGATATGAAAAAAGTTAAACAAGCGCCTTGGTGGAGATCTTAGATTTCAGGAATAGTTTTACCTCTCCGATAGTATAATTAAACTGTCGGGCTCTGACGATCATCTCCATCTGGAAGACATAGCCTTTGGATACGCAGTTCTCCACCAGTTTCTGCAGGACAGATCTCTTGTATAACCTGAGCAACAGCATAAAGACAGAAAATACATAACACTGCGCCTTCAATTACAAGTTCAGTTTAACATTTTGCAGTAGTACGACGACATCAAATCCAAAGAACTACATTCTGTCTTCTTAAACAGATCTCCCTCACTGCCTGTGGTCACCCGGGAAGGAAGGAAAGATCTGGAGTTTCCTTTGTCTGGTGTCACCAGATTACTGTGAATGGGACACCCTCACCAACATAGGGTTGATTTACTAAAACCGGAGGGTGAAAAAATCTGGTGCACCCGTGCTCATTAGCCAATCAGCTTGTTGAATTAAGCTTTGACCAAAAAAAAAAAAACTGAAAGCCGATTGGTTTCTATGCACAGCTGCACCCGATTTTGCAAATCTGCTTTCAGGTTTTTTTTTTTTTTTTTTTTTTTTTTTTGCTCAAAGCTTAATTCAACAAGCTGATTGGCTAATGAGCACGGGTGCACCGGATTTTGCACTCTCCAGTTTTAGTAAATGAACCCCATTGCATATTATTGTAGTCAGTTTTTATTGCTGTGCATTATGGAGATGGGGGGGGGGGGGGGCACCCCCAAGAAATGCCCTCAATTTGCAGGGATTTCTGCTCCCTTCCTATTTGGCTTTGGGACAGTAAATGAAGGGAAATCTTCACAATGGAAAAACAAATCTGACGGGTTATAAAGCACCATTGCTCTATAAAAAATGTTGCCTATAGTTCTACTTTAACCACTTCAGCTCCGGAAGGTTCACCCCACTTCATGACCAGGCCATTTGTTTGCGATACGGCACTGCGTTACTTTGGCAATTACGTGGTCGTACAACACTGTACACAAATAAAACGGATTTCCTCCCCCCCAAATACCACCAAAAGAGTGCTATTTAATCACCACTGCGTTTTTTTGCACTATAAACAAAAAAAAGCAATTTAGAAAAAAAAAAAAAAAAAAATAAAAAAAAATGTATGTATGTATGTATGTATGTATGTATGTATGTATGTATGTATGTATGTATGTATGTATGTATGTTATATATATATATATATATATTTTTTTTTTACTTTCCGCTATAAAACCTTTCCAATAAAACAAACGTTAACAAATTTTTTTTCATTCATTTAGGCCAATATCTATTCTGAGTGTCAGATGATCCCATTGATGCCACTTTGAAATCGCACCCACTTCACTTGAAGTAGCGCGATTTCAAAGTAGCAAGGTCAGCACGATTTCATGGCGCTACTTGATAGACATCAGTGTGACTTGCACAGATGTCTATTGAAGTCGCACCTGAAATCGGCAAAAATAGTGCAGGATCTATTTTTGCAAATCGGTGATGCAAAAAAAAATCGGTGTCACAATGATTGGAACAGTGTCATTGCCTCCAATAGGCTGCAACTTATCATGCAATTTTATCGGCTCCTCTCGCAGTCCCGCCCCTGACTGTGAGCAGAGCCAAGTCTAGCCGAAGTACACTCGGCTTTCTGTATGTCGGCGGCGCTCGCTCCTCTCAGTCAGCGGAGATCGCCGCCAATTTTAAATCAGGGCAATGCTGCAAATGGACACTAATAAGGCTGCAGCGATGGGCATTTAAATGCAATTTTTTTTTCCTTAAAATTCCCTTCTAAACTTGGGGTGCCTGTTATACGCCGATAAATACGGCAATTCACAGGAAGAGGCTTGGGGAGGTTTGACTTACCTGAAACTTCCGGTTAGATCAGAAGCCCCGGGACGCAGCAATACCTGGCTCAGATAGTTTGCTCCTCGGCTGTCAAAATTTAAGAAAAACACAAGGCAGGTTAGAGTCTCCAGTAATCACACAACCATCACTTGTTAGGAAACCCCATATCCAGCAGCCTTCGCTTATTTCACAGTTTATGTAGGCATAAAACATAATTTCACAGGAAGCGGTGGTTCTGTTTAGCCAACTGCTGACTCTCAGACTGATTTATGATGGCAACAGTGCCTGGCAACAGGGTTGCCTCAGTTTTGAGCACACATTTGTAGCTCTAGATCAGTGGGTAACTATTTTGACATACAGGGCTTCAAGGGCAACTTCCATCAAAACCAAAAGGGCTGCACATCATTTTTGGTGAATGTAATACTACGGAAAGCTGCCAGACTGTAGACACTTCCATGCATGTCCTGTCTTGGTGACACGACCGCAAGTAAAATACATTGCAGTGGGTCAAGCCCTTCTCCACACCCCTAATTCAAATCCTTTTATTTATTTTTACTGTGTCCTCTGCTAGAGATTCTGGTTGCCTGTCTCAATGACACAAATAGGTTTTTGAAGGGAAATTTTCCCCAATGACCAGAAGCTGAGAAGGAGAATACAGTAGCTGTAAAGCTGGCCCATACACAGAAAATGTTGCCCTGTTCCCAGTGAACCGATTTAAAATGCTAACTGTGGGTGGTCCTATTGGAAGCTATAGCCAATCAAATGGGCGCCGGCGGTAAAGCGGTGCTATATTTAGCAGCGCTATTCGGACGCTAGTGGGTGGTTATAACCCCTTGCTAGCGGCCAATAAAGGGTTAAAACCACCCGCAAAGTGCAGCTGCAGCGGTGGGTTTGCAGCGCTGCTCCACTGTATTCAATGGGAAGGGGCCCTTTAGGAGCAGTGAATACACCGCTCCAAAGATGCGGCTTGCAGGACTTTGACCATCCTGCAAGTGCTTTCACATTGGAGTGAATTGAGCAGCTCTTTCAGGGCGCTTTGCAGGTGCTATTTTTAGCACTTTAGCGCCTGCAAAGCACCTCAGCATGAAAGCAGCAAAAAAAAAAAAAAAAAAGCGCCTGAAAAGCTCACAAAAAACTAATTTTCATTAAAATCAATGAATGCTTTTACACTGGGCAGTGGGCTGGCAGGGTGGTGAAAAAATGCACATCACCATTGAAATGAATGGAAAGCGCTTCAAAAGTGCTCAGTGTTTTACTGGCAGTTTACAAGTGTGAAAGGGGCCTTCAGGTATTCTGACAGCTGAGGCTTTCAACTGTTAGAAAGTAATTACCAGCACTGCAGATTCATCCATCCACACTGTCTAGCAAAGATATGGGAAGAGAAGATTTCTTATTCAGCTTGTAGGAGAAGAAATCCTGCAGTGTATGGACAGTTTTGGGCTGGCAGAAGAAGGATTCACACAAATCTTTGTATGGAAAGTAGAAAGACTAGTAAAAAAAATAAATAAAAAACATTTTTTTTTTTTTTTTTTTTTACCATTACAAACCTGATTAATTTCCTTTTTAAATCCCAGCCGTAAACACCACCATTTCCAATGTAGCGAGTGCCAGACACCACATCAAAGTCCCCTTCTTTCTGTTTACTGTGAAAGGGAAAAAAAATAAACAAACAAAAAAAAAAACCATACCAAGATTACAGGTATTGTGCTGCCATCAATCCAAATAACGCGAAAGAAATTTTTATGGCAAAAATTAGGAGTACAAAGAAACGTAGAGTAGTGATGTGATATACCCACCCCCCCCCCCCCCCCAAGTGCAGCTCGGATCATGATCACCAACGCGCTGCACATCGTTTTTAATAAATATATTGCTACAGAAAACTGTCAGATACATGCCACAATTGATGGGCAGAGAGGGGGGATATGCCATAGGAATGGTTTGAGACTGGGTACATGCTTCAGGAGACCATCTTAACCTGCGGGTCACATGAGACCGCAAGTAATCAACAGCTCCTTTATAAATCAATGCTTAAAATGTATTTTTTCTTTCAGCGTGGTCAATTGTTATACTTTTTTTTTTTTTTTTAAAACACACACAAAAAGTAATATAGGGTGAACAAAAAAAAAAAAAAAAAGAGAAGTATGCCCCCCCCCCCCCCCCCCAAATTATCATACTCACTAGGTGGATGCAGCATCTGTCATCCACCGGCTCCAACACTGAGAACCGAGCACTGGTGACCATCAGTCACCGGCACTTTGCTCTGACCCCCCCCCCCCCCCCCTCCCAGCCTACTGGAGTGCTGGGCTGTGAAGGGGGTGGAAGCAGCCGTCTCAGGCTTACAGCGGATTGCCAAGAGGCTGAGCCGGGTGCCAGTCCAGGCATGTGGGTTGATCCCGACTTCATTGCTGCGATCTTGCCCGAGCCTGGACCGGCTCTAATGTCAGCCAACAGCAGGCTTCAGCACACCGTCTGCTGAAAACAGGTCACAGGAGTGCAGAATGAACTGTCCTCCTGTGATCCAGAGAAGTAGAGCCAAATGAGCTCCTTTAAAAACCAAAACATTAATTACTAAAAGCCACTCTAAAACAATAGTTTTCCTTTACTGGTTTAACCACTTGGCCTCTCACCTGTTCACCCCCTATTGACCCAAGCAATTTTAAACTTCTGCTATGGACCTGTTTATTCAGCAATAAACTTTGTCATTACCAAAGAGAACACGGTAATACATATACATTTTTAAATGAAAATGTATTGCAAATTTTTTAAACCGTGCTAGTTAAAAAATTAATATAGTGTTAATACACATAAAAAGTTTGCATTTTATTGTAATTTGTCTTGTTTAAAATGACACCAATATTATGATTCTTGTACAAAAGCATTGCAAAGTTATTTACAAACGAAATAGTGTTTAACTTTTTAAAGCGCTAAAAATAAATATGTAAAAATATTAAAAACACAAAAGTTTAAATATGAATAATTAACAAAATAGAAACAATAAAAATTTCAGCAGGAAAATAAATAGTTGGAGAGGAGAATAAGGCGTTTTTAGGGATGATTAAACGATTTTTTAATTTACTTGTCAGGTTGCTTTAACTGACATAATTTGCAGATCTAAGTTCAGCCCTTTGATCTGCAGATGTCCCCCGTCGGATAGTGTCCGACCCTATACTGCGCTTGTGCAGTACAGAAGACAAAGGAGAGGTTGAAAGTCTCCGAAGATGGACAGCACCTGCGCACTGAGTCCAGGTTCAAGCCCCACCATCCAAGTGGACATAGAGTTAGAATAAAAAATTGCAGAGCGAGGCTGTGCTCGAAGCGTGGCGAGAGAAGTGAGCCCGCGAGGGGCCCTGTTACTAAGTGCTACCGTATGTCCACTTGGATGGTGGGGCTTGAACCTGGACTCAGTGGGCAGGCGCCGTTCATGTTCGGAGACTTTCGGAGTCTCCTTGACCTCCATACAGTGCAAGCGCTGCGCCTGCGCAGTACGGTGCGGACAGTTTTTGGCAGAACACCAGCTTTGATTAATCAAAGCTGGCAATTATTACATACTAGGAGAGGGGGGTCCCAGAAAAAGGAGGGCAGAGAGAATGGACATGCGACACACATCAGCTGTACAATTACTTTTTTGGGGCACGTGTAGCACGCCCAGAATCTGGAACTAGTTAAGTGAGCACCAGAAAGTAGAGCTTGTAATTTTCGGCTATAAAACTATATTGTTCAAGTCTCCTCTTCTAAAGCCCAAAAATATGACTAGGAAAGGGTTAAGACCTGTCAGGACTTCTTTCCTTTGTGTTCCAATGGACAGATTACCTTTCACCTCCTGTGCCAGAGACACAAATCTCTCCAAAACAAAGCAATATCCCCCCTTAGACATCTGTCCTTGGAACTCCATTGAGGAGATATCTACAATTCTGCAGACAGATTAATCTCATACATACTTTAATTCGAGGGAACACTTACTAGTCTGTGGAGAAAAAATAAATAAAAATAAATTTGATCCAGCATGACAGATTAGAATACTTACTTTATAAACTCTGGGATGAATTTCGGCTACAAAAAAGAAGAAAACAGAAGTTTAGTAATACATCCATTAAAACAACAAACAATCTAAAGAAGCCGTTACTTAGGTCCGTTAAGAGTATTAATGAAAGTTCATCCTGATCGCTCACCACTCCCAGCAACTATATTCAAAGACCCCCCAATCTGAGCTCTATTGTCTCTTCCCTGCTACATTGCCTCTAGACATGACGCTTGCGATAGCCCATGAGTTACAGTTAGCGAGCCCCAGCAGCCAAATCGCCAGGCTTGAACCCCATTAACCAACTCCTACATATGGAAGGTGTGAGGGCAAATCGATTGTTGAGAATACATTGGGGGGTGGAACAGTGTCAGGAGATGCCATCATGGGGTATGGGGCTCAGCTCTGCCCCCTCCCTCTTGTCTGGGACACGTGACGGGTCCCAGATGATTACGCGGCCACTCATGGCGCTGCTCGCGCAGTGGGTGCTCGGCTGTGAAGCCACAGCAGGGCGCCCACAGTTACAATGCCGGCAAACGGAGGAGGGGGGTAAGGACGAGCTGGGCTTCGATCCACCGCATCGCTGGACCCTGGGACAGGTAAGTGTCCGATTATTAAAAAAAGTCATCCTGCATTAACATTTATTTTTGTGATATGGCAAACCAAATATTTGAAGACAATACCACAGACACATACGTGGTGGGAGAGATCTGCATCCATAATGATGATAAAGTTTCCCGATGCGTGCTGCATTCCATGTACATAGGCTGTTCCTGCGAGCACAAAAGGTTTAAAACAAAAAAAAATAGTCAACATAACCAGAGGAAGGCAAATCCCACATCTACAGACCCAACACAAATCATAGCCAACTGTGATCGAGTGTTAAGAGCTCACTGGGTTTCGGCATGACCTATAAATACAGACTTACAAACTTACCTAGTCCCAGTTTCTTTTCCCTGGGTCGGAGTAGCTGAGAAAAAAATAAAAAATAAAGACTGATGACACAATTTACCTATAGATGAAGATGGGTCTCCACATCATGCATTCAACTGGGACACAGACAAAACACTGACAACAGTTGCACAGCTGTATCATCCATTCACAGTGTTAATGGGAGAGTCCCATATGCCACTTTAATCTGGTGGTCTCCAAACTGCGGTCCTTTGCCTACTTCTCTCCGACCCTTGGGGCAGTATACCTCCCACTGACCACCGAGGGGGCACTATACCTTTTTTTTTTTTTTTTTTTACTCGTAATGACCACCAAGTCAGAGACATTGTCTACTCCCACTGATGCCAGGACATTTTTTTTAAACCCCATTGGCAACAGTGCAGCTCCCCTGAAGGATAGTAAACTGGCTCTTTGTTTAGAAAGTGGAGATCCCCATTTCATCCCAGAAACATTTTGGCTTTCGATATACCGTATATACTCGAGTATAAGCCGACCGAATATAAGCCGAGGCACCTAAATTTTACCACAAAAAAAAATTGGAAAACTTGACGCGAGTATAAGCCTAGGGTGAAAAATGCGCAGCTACTGTAAGTGGAAAAGAGGGTCAACAATGCCCATTTGCAGCCTCACTGTGCCCATTTGCAGCCATAGGTCCCCCGAACTTCAAACTTGGTAGTTAAGGGTTCCTAGATGCCCCCTAGCTTTTTGCTAAAGGGTCCCCAAATTACATTGCTGCTGATGGACGCAGTTGACCAACTTTGGGGCCCTGTATCTCGGGGCCAATTGGTGCTAGGAACCCTACTGACTCGAGTATAAGCCGAGATGGGCACTTTCAGCACAAAAAAAAAAAAAAAGTGCTGAAAAACTAGGCTTATACGGTACTCACACATACATACCCACTCAGCACACTATAGCACAATCAGATGGGTTTACAATAAGCTCAGGAATATTATGAGACCAGCAGATCATCACTTACTATTTTGTCGCCCCCATAGATCTTCTGCAACTGCTTGGCTACCTCCAATGTCCCATCTGGGCTTCCATCGTCAATGATGATAATCTCATATTTATAGCCACTGAAGAGACAAAATAAGATTTACTAAAATAGCAAGCGATTGAATAGAGTTGTGGTGGGTTATAGGAGCTTGGTATTGGATGTTCAGAGACTTTTAGGTAAAAGTATACCTGGCAGAAGGAGATCAGAGAACATCTACCCCCCCCCCCCCCCGCGTGACTTATGAACCCAGGAGTGACAAGTATTACATCACTTCCAGGTTCAGGAGTTGTATTCCCCCGGCTACTGTAGCTGGGGAGAAGCTAGTCAAGCATGATTTGAGCTTGATTAACTATAGTGGAGTGCAGGGGAGACAGTGGTGTCTAATAGAACCCTGATGTCTCTATAAAGAGGACCTGTCACATGCCCAGGTTATAACATGGGGGTCTGGTAGACACCTTGTGATAGCAATAAAGTTGTATGAGAAAAAAAAGAAAGAAAGAAAAGAAAAGAAAAGAAAAGAAAAAGAGAAAAAGAAAAAGAAAAAGAAAAAGGACGACACAACCCCATCTTGTATGTTTCACCAAAAAGAGAGTTATATAAAATTGTGTGTGTGCACTAAAACTCATTTTAGTTGAATTTTTCTTAAAAAAATAAAATATAAAAATGGGTTTCAGGACATCACTACACCACTATTGTGCCACAAAAAATTGCAACGGCCACTATTTTTATTCTCCAGGGTCTCGGGTTTTAAGAGATTTGTTTGAGGTTTAATAGCTGGAGGATTTAAATTACATTTCTACTTAACAAAAAAAAAAAGCCATTTAACATGTGCGACGAAAGGGAAGTGAGGAATTTGTTGGAGAATAGGAGTTTACAGATCATGTGATACCCAGATAAGGCTTCCCTAGACACATGTATGAGGGGGTATATTACTAATATGTGACCTCTAAACATTTAAAGGGGAAGGGAGTTATTAGTTGGAGAATGCAGTGTACAGGTCGTGTGATACAAAGATAGGACATCCCCGGACACATACGAGGGGTATAGTATTTGTACAGATGACAGGTCCTCTTTAAGCATTTAAAAGGAGAAGTAAGGAACTTGGTGGAGAAATGGAGCATGTAGTCCACAGGTCATGCAACAACAAGACAAGACATATGAGGGGTATAGTATTAGTACAGGAGACAGGTCCTCTAAGCATTTAAAAGGGAAGTATAGTATGTGCTCTAGTATTGGATCATACAGTGTACAGGTCATGTGACACCCACATAGGATATCTCTGGACACATGAGGGGGGAGATCACCAGTACAGGAGACATACGAGGGGAGGGGGGAATACAATCAGTACAGGAGACATGTGCCCCCCTCATATGGGGGAGGGGGGAATACAATCAGTACAGGAGACATATGAGGGGGGGGGATATGATCAGTACAGGAGACATATGAGGGGGGGGATATGATCAGTACAGGAGACATATGAGGGGGGGGGATATGATCAGTACAGGAGACAAATGAGGGGGGGATATGATCAGTAGAGGAGACATATGGGGGGGGGGATATGATCAGTACAGGAGACATATGAGGGGGGGGATATGATCAGTACAGGAGACATATGATGGGGGGGGGATATGATCAGTACAAGAGACATATGAGGGGGGGGGATATATGATCAGTACAGGAGACATATGAGGGGGGGGATATGATCAGTACAGGAGACATATGAGGGGGGGGGATATGATCAGTAGAGGAGACATATGAGGGGGGGGGGATATGATCAGTAGAGGAGACATATGAGGGGGGGGGATATGATCAGTAGAGGAGACATATGAGGGGGGGGGGATATGATCAGTAGAGGAGACATATGAGGGGGGGGGGGATATGATCAGTAGAGGAGACATATGAGGGGGGGGGGGATATGATCAGTAGAGGAGACATATGAGGGGGGGGGGATATGATCAGCAGAGGAGACATATGAGGGGGGGGGGGATATGATCAGCAGAGGAGACATATGAGGGGGGGGGGGATATGATCAGAAGAGGAGACATATGAGGGGGGGGATATGATCAGCAGAGGAGACATATGAGGGGGGGGGGATATGATCAGTAGAGGAGACATATGAGGGGGGGGGGGATATGATCAGCAGAGGAGACATATGAGGGGGGGGGATATGATCAGCAGAGGAGACATATGAGGGGGGGGGGATATGATCAGCAGAGGAGACATATGAGGGGGGGGGATATGATCAGTACAGGAGACATACGAGGGGGGGATATGATCAGTAGAGGAGACATACGAGGGGGGGATATGATCAGTAGAGGAGACATACGAGGGGGGGATATGATCAGTAGGAGACATATGAGGGGGGGGTATGATCAGTAGAGGAGACATATGAGGGGGGGGGGATATGATCAGTACAGGAGACATATGAGGGGGGGATATGATCAGTAGAGGAGACATATGGGGGGGGATATGATCAGTACAGGAGACATATGAGGGGGGGGGGATATGATCAGTAGGAGACATATGAGGGGGGGGATATGATCAGTAGAGGAGACATATGAGGGGGGGGGGGATATGATCAGTACAGGAGACATATGGGGGGGGGGGGGATATGATCAGTACAGGAGACATATGAGGGGGGGTATGATCAGTACAGGAGACATATGAGGGGGGGTATGATCAGTACAGGAGACATATGAGGGGGGGGGGGGTATGATCAGTACAGGAGACATATGAGGGGGGGGGGTATGATCAGTACAGGAGACATATGAGGGGGGGGGGGGTATGATCAGTACAGGAGACATATGAGGGGGGGGATATGATCAGTACAGGAGACATATGAGGGGGGGATATGATCAGTACAGGAGACATATGAGGGGGGGGGGGGATATGATCAGTACAGGAGACATATGAGGGGGGGGGGGGGATATGATCAGTACAGGAGACATATGAGGGGGGGATATGATCAGTACAGGAGACATGTGAGGGAGGGGGATATGATCAGTACAGGAGACATATGAGGGGGGGGGGGGGATATGATCAGTACAGGAGACATATGAGGGGGGGGGGGATATGATCAGTACAGGAGACATATGAGGGGGGGGGGATATGATCAGTACAGGAGACATATGAGGGGGGGGGGGATATGATCAGTACAGGAGACATATGGGGGGGGGATATGATCAGTACAGGAGACATATGAGGGGGGGGGGATATGATCAGTACAGGAGACATATGGGGGGGGGGGGGGATATGATCAGTACAGGAGACATATGGGGGGGGGATATGATCAGTACAGGAGACATATGAGGGGGGGGGGATATGATCAGTACAGGAGACATATGAGGGGGGGGGGGGGACATATGAGGGGGGGGGGTATGATCAGTACAGGAGACATATGAGGGGGGGGGGGGTATGATCAGTACAGGAGACATATGAGGGGGGGGGGATATGATCAGTACAGGAGACATATGAGGGGGGGGGGGATATGATCAGTACAGGAGACATATGAGGGGGGGGGGGATATGATCAGTACAGGAGACATATGAGGGGGGGGGGGGGGATATGATCAGTACAGGAGACATATGAGGGGGGGGGATATGATCAGTACAGGAGACATATGAGGGGGGGATATGATCAGTACAGGAGACATGTGAGGGAGGGGGGTATGATCAGTACAGGAGACATATGAGGGGGGGGGGATATGATCAGTACAGGAGACATATGGGGGGGGGGATATGATCAGTACAGGAGACATATGGGGGGGGGATATGATCAGTACAGGAGACATATGAGGGGGGGGGATATGATCAGTACAGGAGACATATGGGGGAGGGGGGATATGATCAGTACAGGAGACATATGGGGGGGGGATATGATCAGTACAGGAGACATATGAGGGGGGGATATGATCAGTACAGGAGACATATGAGGGGGGGGGGGTATTATCAGTACAGGAGACATATGAGGGGGGGGGGGGTATTATCAGTACAGGAGACATATGATGAGGGGGGGATATGATTGGTTGAGGTGACAGCTCCTCCTCCTCCATGGCAGCCAGTCACCTCTCTCCGAAGTACTTGACCAGCAGCCAGACGATGATGGGAAGGTTCTCCCTCTCGTTATAGGTGGGAAGCAGCACCGAGTACACGTCCCCCGCTCTCTCCCTTCTCTCTCTGACAGCCGCCATGGCTATCCCGGAAGTAACAACTCAGCAGAGCAACCAGCACGTCATTTCCCCTTCCACCAATCACAGGGCCCTATCACCTCCCGGCGAAAAGAGCGACGGCTCAGCCAATGGAACCCGGGATGCAAATGCTGAGCCTAGAACGGGCGCCTATTGGCTGCGCTCACCGGTGAGGGGGGTGGCCAACGTGGCTTTCTGCTTTGGCGGGCGGGAAAATCAGTCAGATCTCCTCACACAGCTGAGGAGAACACTCGGAGGGGAGGGCCGCTGTGACCCGAATCAGTCAGTCAGTCAGTAGCCTGATAATTCCCCACCAATGCCTCTTGTATGCCCAGTGTAGTGTATGAGAATTCTACAGGGACACACTGGAAGGAGGTAATTGTGTTCTATTTACATTATTGCATAGGAACAGTTCAGTAGGTACCCCATTGTCAGGCCTGTGCTGGTTGTAAGCATAGAAAACGGAATGTTAGTAAATAAGACAAATATTCTGCAGTACAAAAGGAATTTTGCTGCTTGCGAGTGAACACACTTTCACCTTATTTACTAAGATGCAGAACATTCACCCTGAGGAGATTTCTACAGAGGAGGAGAGGACGGCATTCACGAGGGCGACTGTCGGTTTTAGTTTTGGAAAGAGCCTGGCGAGGGGGAGATTTCCTTCCACTTCCTGTCCCGGTGACACCCGTACAGGAAATAGGGTGCAGACAAAACAGGAAGTGGGGTGGAATCCCCCTTGCGGGAGTCCAGGAATCTAGATAGAGAAAGAGGGATATCACCGCTCCAGGAGGATCAACCACAAGAAAATCTCTTCACCAGTTGAGAAGCCGCAGCTGCTGGCGAATGCAGATAGCAATAGATAGGAAGCAGTTCTGGACAGCCGCACCCCTAAAGAAAAATGCCTTTTATTCAAAAAAACTACAAACAAAAATACATGCCACAGCAGAAGGAACTGACGCGTTTCGCACTATAGGCAGTGCTTAATCAAGCACTACCTATAGTTCGAAAACGCGTCAGCTTCTTTGTTCTGCCGTGGCATGTATTTTTGTTTGTAGTTTTTTTTGAATAAAAGG
Source organism: Lithobates sylvaticus (assembly GCA_028564925.1). NCBI lineage: Eukaryota > Metazoa > Chordata > Amphibia > Anura > Ranidae > Lithobates > Lithobates sylvaticus. Next base: position 12,459,288 of record CM053037.1, on the reverse strand, counting down.
CATTTTTTTTTTCGGAGTGCGGCTGTCCAGAACTGCTTCCTATCTATTTTTATTTTTTTTTGCGCTATAAATAAAGAACGACCGACAATTTTTGAAAAAAAATATTTTTTTTTTACTTTCTGCTATAAAACATATCCAATAAAAAAATTTCAAAAAATCGAATTTCTTCATCAGTTTAGGCCAATATGTATTCTACATGATTTTGGTTAAAAAAAAAATAAATAAAGGGAGGAAATAAGGGTGGAGAATAAAAAATCTCCCCCCCCCCCCCCCCCCTTGTTTCCCTCCTTGTTTGTTATTAACCACCTGAGACCCAGTATACGTCATATGACGTCTTTTTGTTCTCCGGGGTATATCTGAATGATGGGTGTAGCTACAGACATCATTCAGATATTGCCGTTTTCAGCCGGCGATTCCCTGCACCATAAGAACGATCGTAGCGGCTGTTCCGCCGCTTGATCGTTCTTACGGGCGGCGGGACGGGACGCCCCCCCTCCCGCCGCCCTCTGGTGCTTCTACCGACTCACCGCTTCCATCGGTGAGTCGGACTCAGGATCCGCCGGCCCCCGGATGATGATCATAGAGATTTCCGGTGGACCAGATGGTCGCCGGATGATCGCTCGGAGGCCGGGCGCGATGTTATGACGTCACGCCCGGCCTCTGCATTCAAAAAACGGCGGCACCGCGGCTGGGAAGCGGTGATCGTTTTTTTAATTTTTTTTAATTTTAGGCTTCCCAGCCTAGAGGTGAGATGTGGGGTCTTATTGACCCCCCATATCTCACTGTAATAGGTCCGATCGTGTCATATTCCTATTACAAGGGATGTTTACATTCCTTGTAATAGGAATAAAAGTAATCAAATATTTTTATTTTTTTTTTTTAAGGTGTTGAACTAAAAAAATAAAGTAAAATTAACAATAAAAAAAAAAAATTTTTTTTTAAAGCGCCCTGTCCCCGCGAGCTCGTACGCAGAAGCGAACGCATACGTAAGTCCCGCCCACTTATGAAAACGGTGTTCAAACCACACATGTGAGGTATCGCCGAGAACGTTAGAGCGAGAGCAATAATTCTAGCCCTAGACCTCCTCTGTAACTCAAAATATGTAACCAGTAAAAAATGTTAAAGCGTCGACTATGGGGATTTTTAAATACCAAAGTTTGGCGCCATTCCACAAGCGCATGCAATTTTGAAGCGTGACATGTTGGGTATCTATTTACGCGGCGTATCTTCATCTTTCACATTATGCAAAAACATTGGGCTAACTTTACCGTTTTGTTTTTTTTTCTGAAAAAAATGCGTTCGAAAAATTGCTGCGCAAATACCGTGCGAGATAAAAAAGTTGCAACGACCGCCATTGTATTCTTTAGGGTCTTTGCTAAAAAAACATTTATAATGTTTGGGGGTTCTATGTAATTTTCTAGCAAAAAAATTTGGAATTTTACATGTAGGAGAAAAATGTCAGAATTGGCCTGGATCTCAGGTGGTTAATAATGAAAAAAACTTTTTTTTTATTTTTTATTTTTTTGGTTGTTGTTTATTTTGAGGAAAGCAATGAACTGTAGATAAGGGAAGTGGGTGGGAAAATGTTGTGTCTTGGTCAGGCCTAGGGATAACGTCAACCCAGGGCCAGGCACAGGGTACGGGGGGGTCGAATCTAGAGGGAGGTGTAACATCGACCGCATATTCTACCTTTCTCACTTACCAATTTAGTTGTCTCTTTAGGTTTATATACATAATTATATGGAAAAATAGAGAAAAAGGGAATAGAAAGCATTGATTTATTTGACGTGTATATATATATATATATATATATATATATATATATATATATATATATATATATATATATAGAAATGTAATGTAAAGCACTGGAAAGACTGTTTATGTAAGTTTTCCATCCTTGTTTAAAAGAAAAAAATAAAGAAATTATAAAAAAAAAAATAATAAAAATCCCAATAAGTGTATATTGATTGGTTTGCACAAAAGTTATATCGTTTACAAACTATGGGATATTTTTTATGGAATTTCTATTTATTGATCACTAGTAATGGTGGCGATCAGCGACTTATATTAGGGGACACTTGATAAGCACTGAGCCTAATGCTGGCCATAGACAATCCGAAAAATCATTCAAACCCATTTTTCGAAAAAACAAACATTCGGCCGTGAGAGCAAACGATAGTACCATCATGTAATGACCGATAAATCGTTCAATGGACATTTGTTTTTTCACATATACCTAGTGCATACAGTTTATGACGGGAAACGCATTAACCGCTTGCCGACCAGCCGCCGCAGTTGTACTGCGGCAACATGGCTCGGCTGAGCGAATCGCCGTCATGTTACGTCGGTAACATAATCGGCCACTGGTGGGCGTGTGCGCGCCGCCGGAGGTGCGTGCCGCCTGCTCGCCCATGCGAGTACCCGACGGTCGCGATCACCGCCGGGCTCCCGCGAGCGCTCGGGGGAACACCGAGAACCCGGGATCTGTGTGTGTAAACACAGTTTCCGGTTCTCTGAGGGGAGAGGAGACAGATCGCCTGTTCATACACTGACCACGTCAATACCGGGCCTATTCTGGCCTATTCTCCTTCATGTAAACATCATCATTTTTTGCTAGAAAATTACTCAGAACCCCCAAACATTATATATGTTTTTTTAGCAGACACCCTAGGGAATAAAATGGCGGTCATTGCAACTTTTTATCTCACACGGTATTTGCGCAATCATTTTTCAAAAGCCTTTTTTTTTTTGGAAAATTAAATTAAAAAAAATAAAAATTCACGAATTAAAAAATAACAAAACAGTAAAGTTAGCCCAATTTTTTAATATAATATGAAAGATGATGTTACGCCGAGTAAATAGATACCTAACATGTCACGCTTTAAAATTGCGCACAATCATGGAATGGCGCCAAACTTCGGTACTTAATAATCTCCATAGGCGACGCCTTAGATTTTTTTTACAGGTTACCAGTTTAGAGTTACAGAGGAGGTCTAGTGCTAGAATTGTTGCACGCCCTCTAACGCACGCGGCGATACCTCACATGTGTGGTTTGAGCGGCGTTTACATATGTGGGCGGGACTTATGCATGCATTTGCTTCTGAGCGCAAGCTACCGGATGGCGGCGGGACGGGGACGTCCCCTCCCGTTGCCTATAAGAAGGATCAATCAGCGGAACTGCCGCTATGATCGTTCTTATGGTGCACAGAATTGCCGGCCGGAAAGATTGATATCTGAATGGTGCCTGTAGCTGCACCCATCATTCAGATATCCCCACTCAATGTCAAGGACGTCATATGGCGTCCTTGGTATTGAAGTGGTTAACAGCGATCTGTCATCTCCCCTGCACAGTCCCCTCCCCCTTCAGTTAGAACACACACTAGGGAACACATTAACCCCTTGATCGCCCCCTAGTGGTTCACCCCTTCACTGCCAGTGACATTTTTTTACAGTAATCAATGCATTTTTTTTGCACCGATCGCCGTAAAAATGCCAATGGTCCCAAAAATGTGTCAGAATTGTCCAACGTGTCCGCCATAATGTCGCAGTCCCGATGAAAAAAAAAAAAAAAAAATCACAGATTGCCACCATTACTAATAAAAAAAAAATGTAATAATAAAAATGCCATAAAACTATCATCTATTTTGCTGACACTATAACTTTTGCGCAAACCAATCAATATATGATTATTGCGATTTTTTATTTATTTTTATTTTTTTTTGTTTTACCAAAAATATGTAGAAAGAATACGTATCGGCCTAAACTGAGGAAAAAAATATTTTTTTATATATATTTTTGGGGGGATATTTATTATTGCAAAAAGTTAAAAATATTGTGTGTTTCTTTTTTCAAAATTGTCGCTCTTTTTTTGTTTATAGCGCAAAAAATAAAAACCACAGCGGTAATCAAATACCACCGAAAAAGAAAGCTCTATTTGTGGGAAAAAAAGGACGTCAATTTTGTTTGGGTACAATGTCACATGACCACGCAGTTGTCAGTTAAAGCGACGCAGGGCCGAATCGCAAAAAAGTGCTCTGGTCAGGAAGAGGGTAAAAAAGTTATTGTTCGGCAGAAAATTTCCAAACTTGTCCTTCGTTTTTTTCGGCTCAAAAACGTCCCAACCGATTACCGATTTGTGCCCATTAGCTGGCTGAAAAAAACGAACTTTCTAAATGACGAATTTCGGCCAATTTTTCGTATATAGTGTATGGCCAGCATAACCCAGAAAAAATTGAGTGAGGAAGCTGTACATTGCAGGGTGTACTGGCCAATTTGTCTATATTCAATGGTGCAAAAATCAACTACCTATGATTTTAACTTATCTTTCTTTTTCAGGTCCAAATTGAACATGGCAGCACCTCCCAGAAAAATTCTATTTGGAAGAGCATAGGACCATAATCAAGCTTCCTGTTTCTCCAAGGGAAAGGTGCGAAGCAGATCCATGATGAGATGTCACAAACTTTGGGTCATTCGCACCAAAATGGCGCAAGGACCGTTTTTTTGGTCCGCACTGGAATCGGATTGCATGGGTGTTGACACCTATACGATCCGATTCCTTCATTAACTTTACATTGACACCCCCAGCGATTGTGAACCAGTGTGTGATGCGGGAACCGGCACTAAATCGCAGGGTTTCTCGCATCCCACCAGTGTGAAATGGAACTCAAATCACACACACGTGTATACATAGAGGTTAACCACTTGCCTACCGGGCACTTTTAACCCCATCCTGCCCAGGCCAATTTTCAGATTTCAGCAATGTCGCACTTTGAATGACAAATGCGCAGTCATGCAACACTGTACCTGTATGAGATTTATTTAGCATTTTTCTGAGACAGAGCTTCCTTTTGGTGGTATTTAATCACCACTGGGGTTTTTTATTTTTTGCTAAAGAAACAAAAAAAGATTGACATTTTTGAAAACAAAAATGTTTTTCTTAGTTTCTGTTATAAAGAAAGTAATTTTTATTTTCCACTGATTTTCCACTGATGTGTGCTGATAAGGCTACACTGATGAGGCGGCACTAATGAGGTTGCACTGATGTGTGTTGATAAGGCTACACTGATGGGGCACTGATTGGCACTGATTATCAGGGCCCTGATTATCAGTGTAAACAATGTACTGACAGCCTTGCAAGTTATCTGCTGTCCTTTCCTCACACAGACACAGCTTGTGGGGAAAGGAGAGCCGATAACCGGCAAGTCTGTTTATGTGTGAACAGCTGTGATTAGACACACCTAGTCACATGGTAAAGGGCCACTGTGATCGGCCTTTTACCCCGATCTGTGATCAGCTGTGTCCTGTGTAGATAGATAGGTTTCTGGGATGACATCCATCGATGCTCTCTCAGGACTGTTTTTTGTAACCACTTCACGCAAATCAAAAAAGGAAATGAACACCGCGCTACTCCCTAACTCAAGAAACCTAAAACTCACTGATATTATTCAAATAAGTAGCATGTGACATATATGTGTAAGTAAAAAATAAAAAATAAAAATTAGCAGCAGCTGAAAAATTGCGAGATATACACAATGGATAAACAAAATATAACAAAAAGCCGCGCTGGTGACTCAAATTAAGACAAATAAATGTGTAAATTAAAAGTGATGAAAATCTAAAAAAATTTTTAAACCAAAAAAAATTTGCATATAATACAATGTAATAAATATCCATAAAAGTCCAGTGAGGAAGAAAATGAATACAGAAGTGACAAGGTGAAATCCAATAAATAGTGACTGTGAGAATCAGGAACACCGTGATCCACCACCGTTAGTAGAATGCGCTTACCAGAGGGCAAGCTCAAATAAGCCCATATGTTGATATCAGGATAAATCTCAACCGGATGAACCCCAAATACGATCTCCTTCATAGGGTCAACCAGGGACGGATAATCGAATACCAATCTTCCTTGGGACCAATGGTAGTATGAACAGTCTCCAGTAATGCCGAACCAGTAATCTATCAAGGCGTAAATATATAAGCAGGAACAAAGGATAAAAACATGTGCCGGCCGGCAAATCGTACACCCGCTCACAACGCGGAACGCGATGACGTCAGTGCGTCAGCCTCCCTACGTCCGTTTCGTCCAATGACGTCTTCTGGGGAACGGAAACTTCACGCAAATTGCCATACCCATACGTCAGTACTTTGATGCTAAATACCAGAGTTATGACAGCAGCTAGACCTCGCCATCGCCTATGGAGATTTTTAAGGGTAAAAGTTTGTTGCCATTCCACAACCGGGCGCAATTTTGAAGCCTGACATGTTGGGTATCAATTTGCTTGGTGTAACATTCTTTCACAATATAAAAAAATAATGGGCTAACTTTACTGTTATCTTTTGTAATTCAAAAAAGTGTATTTCTTCCAAAAAAAGTGCGCTTGTAAGACCGCTGCGCAAATACGGTGTGACAGAAAGTATTGCCACGACCGCCATTTTATTCTCTAGGGTGTTAGAACCCCCAAACATTTTATATATTTTTTCTAAGTAATTTTCTAGCAAAAAAAAATTATTTTGACTTGTAAACAACAAGTGCAAAAAAGAGGCTCGGTCCTTAAGTGGTTAAAAAAATAGTCAATGTTGATTGAGAGAGTTAATTTCCACTTTAAAGTTTTCTTTTGCTGGAGTTGCAGCTCCTCTGATCAATTTATTACTTGCTACAAGACTGGATTCACAGCTGTTTATTCCGGAGCATTGTGTTTAAGGGAACGGGCTGCCAACACTCCAGAAGAGACAACCAATCATTCCGCACCATTTCTTCTGACTCAGCGCACCACAATGGATGTGCAATGTGCTGTTCTGCAATGCATGTATGTCAGAGGTGCATTGGGATAATGTTTTGGGTTATCATAGACAATGGATGGCACTGCAACATGCTAACGCATGGAACGTGTCCACCTACATTGCAGTAATGCACGTTACCACAACACAAAAATGTGATTGGGTGCTTAAAGTAAGGTGCTCATGGGCAGCCAGCCAAAATGACAAAAATTCTAAAATGCTTCAGCAATTTGTGTTGGGTTTATGTTGGATACATTTGAAAATATATGTGAAGCTGCACTGCCACGTCAAGGCCCCTCTGCAAAGTGCGGTCCCTAACTGTCATTTCCACATTGTGAAATACCTTCCAAATCTAAACTAGTTAAATTTTTTTTATATAAAACAGAGGTTTTGGTTGCATACTGTATATGTGTAATCATATGTGAAATCACCTTCCATTAAACTGTTTCAAACCTGCCTTAAAAAAATACTGGCCTCCAACCTTCTTTCATATCCAGTCCAACTCATGCCTAAAAAAGGTCCAACCTCCCCTCATAGCCGGTCCAACGCATGCCTGAAAATCAAAATCGGCGTCCAAGCTCTCCTAATAGCTGTTCAATGCATGCCTCAAAAAAGTACTGGCCTCCAGCCTCCCCTTAGAGCCGATCCAACGCACACCTAAAAAAAATACCGGCCTCCAACCTCCCCTCATAGCCTGTCCAACACACGCCTGAAAAAAAATACCAGCCTCCAACCTCCCCTCATAGCCAGTCCAATGCACACCGGGAAAAAAAATACCAGCATCCAACCTCCCCTCATAGCTGGTTCAACACACACCTGCAAAAAAGGACTACCGTTTTCCAACCTCCCATCATAGCTGGCCCAACACATGCCTGAAAAAAAGTACCCGCCTCCAACTCCCCCCCCATATAGATGCTCCAACATACGCCTGCCTCCAACCTCCCTTCATAGCCAGTTTGACATATGCCTGCAGAAAAGATACTTACTAGATCCCAAAAATGTGTGGGACTTTAAATGTACCTCCTAGGGTGTATTAGACACAGACTCATAACGTATATAAAAATATAACAATTTTATTAAAGATATCACAGATATTGAGAAATAATCTTAATAACAAATACACAATTTAGTCAACCACAGTGATGTTTATCCTGGCCTTGGGATCTGGTTAGTTGGCCGACGTTTGTCACTAGCAAACATGCTTTATCTGGGCCTCGGATCCTATTCAGAAATACTGTAATCATATACAAGTATATGTGTGAAACATTGATCACTAAGTAGCATATTGCATAGCATAGTCTATAGTATCTTATATGCATTATTGATTAAACACACCACACAAACATATATCTACCATGAATATAAAAAAGGATGGATGGATTAAGAACCACGTATTTAGCTACTTAATGTCGATCAACAATACATCGATCAAACATAATTACCTGTAAAAAAGTGCCTGATATGTTGGTGGTAAACAGCCTGCCAGGCCCAGGGGTAACCAAAACGGGTCCTCAAAGCTACCTCATATCCAAGAGTTGCCAAGAGTGAAAATCTAGACATTAAGATTTAAGGTACATCAAAAATATCATGTTCTAAAGGGAAGTTCTTAAACCATCCTTTTTTATATTCATGGTGGATATGATATGTTTGTATGTTGTGTTAAGTCAATAATGTACATATAAGATACTATATAATATGCTATGTGATATGCTACTCAGTGATTAATGTTATATATATATATATATATATATATATATATATATATATATATATATATAGTCAAATTTGGGCAGGTTACTTTTCGTTCAGCAATAATGTATTAGAAGCAGGCGTCAAAGTGGTACCTCCAATACTCCACCAATATTCATGTAAGAATCAAGACGGGACACGTACTTCAATTTGCGAAATCCTTTACTTCATTGTTTCAAAAAACGCACAGCCACTGTACAGTTACGAGCAAGGCTCTTCGTCAGGCTATCTCTGGCTTGTGTAGCATACTATCTCAAACTAAACATATATATACCAAACTCAAGAGCGTTTCTGGCACACTACTTCCATGCCATACAGTTTACTTTTACCACCCACTATGCACTTTATCTAAGTAATTCTGCGATTTGCTTTCTGATTTTATCTGGATTTATTTCCCTGGTCTTTTATCTTCTTTTAGTTTAGTTTTAACTGTTTGCGCGCCACTACCTCTCTATATATTTTATGACAGCTGGGTATTCCCCAGCTCCATCGAACAATATGTCCTTGGCAATCTGTAATGTCCCGAACTCAAGTGCCTGGTAAACAACATACTGTTCGTCGATAACTGGCTTTTTGAAAGATTGCCCTCTCTATTCTTCTAATAATTGAGACCCCTACCAATATCTGCCTATCCTTTCGTGTAACCTTGCCCCATCTTCACTGGAGGAGATATTCCTCTGGTTTCCCTGGCATTTTGATGGAGTCTCAACATGAATGTCACATTCTGGTGGAGTCTGCCAGGGCTGGGCTCAGCCCTTCCTTCTTAGAGCAGGTCCCTCAGCTGTCTGTTAATTGCCAGCTCTAATCTTTCCACAGTGACTCACCTGGTGATGATATCCTGCTAGTCAGTCCTGCATGCAACTTAAGCTGTTCAGTCCAGATCCTCTTCGTCTTCTCCTTGGTCAAACACATCCAGAGACTCTCTCCTGTGTACCTGTTGAAGACTCACTTGGCTGATGTCCCTTCTGGTTCCTGATCCTGCTTGCTGTTTCACTACACTAATTCTTCAGCTTCCTGATTTCCTAGCCTGTCCTAAAGTATGCTGTTCTCTGGCTCTCTGAAGTCCTGGCTTGTCTGACTACTGACTACTAACTGCACTTCTGTCTCGGTCTGATTTATGGTTTCTGACAGTCTCCATGTGAACGTCACACTCGAGTGGGGTCTTAATGTGAGTGTCACATTCTGGTGGAGTCTGAACGCGAACTTCACATTCTGGTGGAGTCTTAACATGACTGTCACATTCTGGAGGGGTTTTAATGTGAACGCTACATTCTGGTGGAGCCTCAGTGTGTATGTCACATTCTTCTGGAGTCTCAATGCAAACATCACATGCTGGTGGATTTAACATTTTATCCAACTTTTTGGCTATCCTCTCTTCCAACACAGCTTCACCCTTTTCATTTACGTGTAGTCCATCCCTGCTATACAGCCAGAAACTGACTGAAAAGTCAACCCAGTTCTCCATGAACCCAAACTCTTCCTCCCTGCACCAGTTCCTCAGCCACTTGTTAAGCTCCCTAAGCTCCTGCTGCCTCTCTGGTGTGGCACAGGGTACTGGCATTATTTCTGAAAATATATTTCGTTGTCACCAGAACAGGAATTAGAGGGGAAATCCCCCTCTAAATGGGGATACTAGTTCTGGTGCCAACCACGGATTCCATCACTTTGTGGGATATCTCTCACTTCCTGTTTTGGCTATGGGACAAGAAGAGAAGGGAAATCTCCCCAATGGGGACATAGATGGCAAAGAAAACTTGACAGGGGTTCAAAGCCTCTCTTACTCTATTCCAAATGAAAAGAAATGTTTCTCTTTATTGCTATTTTAACTACATTATCAGGGCTGTTCTCACCTGAGCACACACCCTGCTGATCATCTGCAAAATCTGGACACAGGGTTGGAGATCCCGTCCCACCCAAGACACTATGAAATCTCCAAACTACAGAGCCCCATGACGGAATACCAAAACCTAGAGAAAGCTGTAAAAGCAGTTTTCTCCAGTCCACATCTATGCTCTGAAGTCTTGCACCCTAACCCTAACCTACCAATTTTACAGTGACAGCATCTCCTACTGTCACTATATATATATATATATATATATATACACATACACACACGGTATAAAAAGGAATCGCCTCCTGATTCACAGGAAGACAGACAGTTTTTGTTTTATCCAGCTATATTTACTTAGTGAAACTTATAACATCCAAGTCAAAGATGTAGTGTAGTAGTATGTAACACACACACACCGCATATATACTACGGCAGGGCGGCCCCGCTGCGCAAAATTGCGTACCTGTATGTGATTTTGTACACACGAAAATGGGGCGTGCACGTGCACCACCAAAGAGCACAGCGGGAGCCAATCAATGGGTCCATCACACCGGAAGGGACCCGCCGATCGTTCGGCTGAAAGGCAGAACGGCGGTCTGCCTATGTAAACAAGGCAGATCGCCGTTCCATCAGGGAGTAAAAGAGAGATCTCGTGTTCCTGCTAATCAGAAACATGGATTTTCCTCCAGTGCTTCCACCGCCCCTCCCCACAGTTAGAAAGCACTCCCTAGGAGCACACTTAACCCCTTGATCACCCCTGATGGTAACCCCCTCCCTGCCAGTGTCATTTATACAGTGACAGTGCATTTATTTTTTTTAGCACTTATTGTCACGGGTCCCCAAAAAGTGTCACTTAGTGTTAAATTTGTCCACCGCAATGTCGCAGTCCCGCAAAAAATCCCTGATCGCCGCAATTACGGGTAAAAACAATAAGAATAAAAAGTCCATAAAAAAATTCCATACTTTGTAGACGCTATTACTTTTGCGCAAACCAATCAATATACACATATTGGGATACCAAAAACATATAGCAGAATACAGATTGGCCTAAATAGATGAAGAAATTCGATTTTTTTACAATTTTATTGTTTTTTTTTTCAATATTGTCGTCACTTTTTGTTTATAGCGCAAAAAAAAAAAAAAAAACGCAGAGGTGATCAAATACCACCAAAAGAAAGCTCTATTTGTTGGGGGGGAAAAAGACATACATTTTGGGTACAGCGCCGCACGACTGCACAATTGTCAGTTAAAGTAACGCAGTGCCGTATTGCAAAAAATGGCCTGGTCAGGAAGGGGGTTAAATCTTCTGGAGCTGAAGTGGTTAATAAAAAGCAACCACATGTGGCAGTTTATTGATTTATATTAGTTTACAATAGATATGATATGTTCAATGCATTGTTAAAAAACAAAAACAAAAAAAAACAACCACTTGGTGGCAGTACACAATACACAATATTAGTTTATGATGAATATTATATATGTAGTGCATCAGTAAGAAGCAACCACCTGGTGGCAGTATAACAAACGTTGGTTTACTTAGAGTTGTCTATTGCTTGTAATGCAAGAAACTGAACACTTGAGGGCAGCATATACGCAGGAATAGTGTAACTAAAACTACACTTTCAGATCTATTTGAACACTTGATAGCAGTTTAAACCCCAACGTTGGTCAAAACTTTTTTTTTTTTTTTCTATATCATGGAGAAAGGTTAGAATCTCTTTCAATTTGCTAAAGTTTCACCTCCTTTCCTCTCCAGGTGACGGTGTCAGAACAGGTAGTGAAGAAGAATTTCTCCAAATAGCTGTAATAGAGAGTATCGCTTTCCTCCCCTGTTACACAGGTTTCTGCCCCACTGGTCCTTGCAGTGGCAATCAGTCCCACATAGGCGCTCCTTTTTCTATGGTATAATGGGCCTTCCTTCTCATGATTTCTCTAACGTTTAATGAGGGATTAGTGGCCACCACTGATCCTGCATTATGTATAACTAATTCCGGGCCTGTCTACCTGTCCCTATTCTGTTGTATGACTAAGCAATATGGGGTATCACATCCCTCTATAGACTAGTGGTGGTCAACTTACAATTTAAAGCGGAAGTAAACCCTCCTATCATTTTCAGCCAAGGAAGCTGCCATCTTGGTCTCTGTCTAATCTTCAACTGCCATGATGCTGCACATGTGATCAGTTATGACACTAGCCATTGGATGGTTCGACAGCTTGGTTGAGAGCACAACCAATGTGACAGCTAGCATTCTACGGCATGCCTGGAAGGATACTTTTTTTTGAAGCTGTTAAATCGATGGGTTTACTTCCGCTTTAAACAGAGCCCCTTCTCATTGCTGGTAGGTGGGCAGTGCTGGTAACCCTCCTCGCCCCCCCTCTGCATTAGTAGTCAGTTATTTACCTGATCACGTGCTCCTGTGCCGCTTTTCCTCTCCTCTATCCAGCCAGGGCTATATATGTAGTACCAGGCAGAGGTCACTGCCTTTCCAATGCCAACTGCCACTATGCAAGCTGCCTACAGCTGCCCCCCAGGGCCCAGGGTTGTACACAGATATATGCAGGTGAGGGGTAAGGGAGCCTTTACTGCAATATTCAGAGATTTCTGCTGCTCAATGTGATGGCCAATGGGACAGACAGGCACTGGAAGTGACGTCAGTGTGTGAGCTCGCCACTCATGGAGATTAGAAGTTTACACTGTTGTTTATGTGAGTACCATAGCTGTTTATTTTAATAAAGCATAGTCTGGTTTTACAATACTACACTATCTGGAACACCCTTTTTCTTCTATATACCATACGGGTAAGCCCGGGAGGGATACCCAGGATACATGTTGGCTCCAAAGAAGTTACGTTAATATACACATATAGTGGGAATCCCCCACCAGGAGAAAGAGGCCCCTTATTCCAGCGTACACACGGTCGGAATTTCTGATGGAAACAGTCCGATGGGAGCTTTTCATCTGATTTTCCGACCGTGTGTATGCCCATCGGTCTTTTTCTGTCGGAATTTCCGACGACCTTTGGATTGAGAACCTGTTCTTAATTTTTCCGATGGAAAACCTTTCTATCGGATTTTCCGATCGTGTGTATTCAATTCCGACACGCAAAATTCCGACGCATGCTCGGAAACAATTCAACGCATGCTCAGAAGCATTAAACTTCCCTTTTATAGTGCAGTCGAACGTGTTTTATGCCGCAATGTTATTGACCGTCGGAATTTGGTGTGACCATGTGTAGGCAAGACAGTTTGAGCGAAATTCCGTCGGGAAAACCATCAGAGCTTTTTCCGACGAGAATTCCGACCGTGTGTACACGGCATTAGAACATTTTGCTTTATGTCATTCACAAGATGTTCAGTGTGATCGATTTACACCATCCAGGATCTTCATTGTTATCTTTTTATGCTGTTACCTTGCAGCTGTAAGGTGAGAGGCCACCCTGCACTGAGGTGTCACTGCCCAGGACAGAAAAAGACACTTACCTTGATTTTTTTCAATTTGCACAGAGTGTTAGAGGGCAACCAGCACTCCATTTACGTACTCCCTATTGCCAATCTAGTCTTTTAAGACATTTATTTTATTTGCATCCGTGTGCACTTCATTGTTTGTATTTCTTCACAAGATTATTCTATTGTCAGTCAAGTCATACAGGACTTTATATATGATCATAGCAATATCTTATTTGTTTATACACGGTTTGGATTTTTTCACATATTTATTGTTAATATTGATGTTTACAACACCTTCCACTTATTTGATCACCTTTGCACCTATTACTAACAGTGCAGCACCATTTATTTTGTTTAAAGTATGCTCACCACTACTATTAAGAGTACCAAATACCATCTCTATATGTGTAGACCAGGGGTCTCAAACTGGCGGCCCTCCAGCTGTTGCAAAACTACATGTCCCATCATGCCACTGCCTGTCGGAGTCATGCCTGTAACTGTCAGCCTTGCAATGCCTCATGGGACTTGTAGTTTCGCAACAGCTGGGGGGCCGCCAGTTTTGAGACCCCCTATGAAGAACCCCACCTTAAACCTATACTAAAAATGTTGAATAGTCCCCTTAAACTACATAACAGACCCAACCCTAGGTATATCAATAGAGAATGGACCTGTGGGTGTATGCATGGTCCATCGCCATAAATAGCTTTAAGTGAATGGTTATGGTCCCAGACCTAGGTAAGTGGATATCTATAGATATTACATATTACTAAGATAACAACCCAAGTCAAAATCCTTATTCAATCCCCCTGGCACCAAAGATCCCAATTGGTGTATCCAGGGCTTGACAAACCCCAGGCGCCAGGTCGCATTTGTGACTAGAATTAGCGACCTGGCGCCTGAGACGGCACAGCTGGGGTATCCTGTCTCCGTGCGCCCCCGACGCAATCACGTTGAGCCGCTTCGGGCGGTAATTGAGGCCGTGGCTTTGCAGCCTTCTGCAGTCCTATGGTCCTCCTGGAATCTGGCGCCCTCTTGTGCTGGCCGTGGAGCCTCCCCTGCCTGCTTTCACTGCCCGCCCATCTCTTTCCCTTTACTTAGAACCCCAAACATTATATGTATTTTTTATTCTAACACCCTGGAGAATAAAATGGCGGTTGTTGCAATACTTTCTGTCACACCGTATTTGCGCAGCAGACTTACAACTTTTGGGAAAAAATACTTTTTTTAATTAAAAAATAAGACAACAGTAAAGTTAGCCCAATTAAAAAAAAAAATATTCCAAGCTCTACTTACTGACCAGCCTGCGACTAACCAAATTGACATGTCTAACAGTATGCATTAAAACCAGGGGTTTAGTCTGCACTAGACATGTGCAATTCGTTTATCTTTTTTTTAGTTTTTCTTCATTATTTTCGTTCGTTCGTTTTCGTACGAATGAACGAACGATTCGCTAAAATTTTTAACGAAAATAACGAAAATCCGAAAAAAACAAACTAGAAACAACGAATGTACGAATGAAAACAGGAACCACGAAAATGAACGAAAAAATTCGTACATTCGTAACTTTTTTTTGTTGAATTGGTAATTTTTTGTGTCCCTTACAATGGCGCTGCTTAACGTGCTTCGAATAGATTGAATGAAAAAATTTGTACATTCGTAACTTTTTTTTCGATTCGTAATTTTCCGTGTCTCTTACAATGGCGTTGCTAAACGTGCTTCGAATGGATTGAACGAAAAAATTCGTACATTCGTAACTTTTTTTTCGATTCGTAATTTTCCGTGTCTCTTAAAATGTAATAATAGCATACACATTACATAAAATTATGAATTATGCTCCGATTACAAATCTACGGATGTTACGAATGTACGAATAACTACGAATGCGTCCGAATTTCGAATAAACGAATAAATGAAAATTAAACTAACAGAAAAACAAATCAACGAAAAAATAACTCTTACGAATGTACGAATCGCTACGAATACGAACACCGACGACTTACGAATTTACAAATCGTTACGAATCAACGGAAACGAAAAAAACTAAACGAAAATAAACAATTTTTTTTGTTGTGCACATGTCTAGTCTGCACACATTTGCAAATACATGCGTAAACTACAGGCCCCACCAAGGCACCCTGTTACCTGTAGTCCCTACCTCTGACTTTTAAGAGGCTCCACAGTGGAAGAACATGTATTCTGATGGATTGATGGATGGGTAGGGCAAATGGGCTGGAGGGAGCCTGCCCCTCTTTAAAGGTACAGGGGCACACTGAACACCCAGCACATAGCACTATGGCTGCAAAGGTGTCAGTGCATTGCCTGACCAAAATATCAACAGTACAAAAAAGTTAACTACTGCCCCCACCTATAACTGTTTTTTGCAGCAAGGAGCATTGGGGGCAACATATGTCAAAAAAGGCCAAGAAAAAATTCCAAGGAAAATTCCAAGCGCTACTTGCTGACCAGCCTGCCACCAACCAAATTGCCCTCCGATGCTCCTTGCTGCAAAGGGCAGTTATAGGTGGGGGCAGTGGCTAACTTTTTTGTACTATACTCACAATGACCCCGTATAATCGCCTTGTCCGATTCCTTCCTACAAGAGAGATTTATTTCACAGCTTGTTCTGTGCTTATGCCATAAATAATACATTCACAATTCCACATCTATCCTCCACTGCAAACCTGAGCGGCAGAAACTTTTTTTGGGATATTGAATATTTTATTTAAAGGGCCCCGTAATAAAGATCTTATGAATCTCCAGGCCAGATCCTCAGTGAATCCTTTTGATTTGGCTCCAACTACTTCCAGGGAATAGGACCCCCTCTTACTGAGCTGGGACCTTGATGAACTCCTGCAGACTTTAGCTACACGGCCCAGAAGGGCAGCGGTCCTTCAGGCTGGGATCTTCTCCTCCAGGACAAGAACCAGCAGTGGAACTACTCGGATCACAAAGGTCACACTTGTGATTGGGCCCTGGAGTTTTGCCACAGCAGCTCAGTGCCAGCGCTGATAGCCCCCCCCCTCCCCCTGCATGAATAGGTGAGAGAGAGCTGATCAGTTTCTCCCCCTCCAGTGTCTGCCCATCAGTATTGTGCCTCAGTGTGGGTGGAAAGTTTGAAGTCCAGCTCTGTGGACTCTGATGTAAGGGGGCGCTGAAGACTCTGATGTATGGGGGGGCTCTGTGGACTCTGATTTAACGGGGTTCTTTGGACTCTGATGTAAGGGGTGCTCTGTAGACTCTTATGTAAGAAATGTTATTTAATCACAAAATATATGTATCGTGTACTACAGAAAAAAATAATTTGCCATGGCCAGTGAAAGCGTTTTGGTTTGGCTTGAAGAAAAGGTGGCAACCCTACCCAAGACAGCAGAAAGGGGGTCTGCTGTGGGACCGTAATAAAGGGCCCCACGATGGGGATAAATGGCCACCGAATCAATGGGAAGGGCCCTGGGCTCGGAGGGAAGAGGATTCTTAATGGATTCTTGAACTGGGGCCTTAGTTACGCCTCTGACAAGAACACTGCTTCTTCAGGCCTCTAACTATTTATGTGTCCCTCAGCCACCTACTGGGCATCCCCCAGGGGGAGAATGCAGCCAGTGAACCCCAGAACAGCCAAAATAATCACACACCGCTCCAATGTTTACAGAGGATCCAAAGACCTAGATTTACCTGAACCTCTCTAGCAACCTATTCTAGGAGGGTGCTACATAAGGATTTGGTGAGCGGCCAGATTTGACGAAGATAAATGCTAGAATGCAAAGTGGACAATTGCCTTTCGGTATCCTCAGAGGGGACATCCGACTGCAGTTTACCTTTAAGCCTTTTGCTGAGAATGGTGCCCAAGCATTGTGCACGTGCCAGCAGTTTACTGAAAATGTTAAGAGAGAAAAATGGATCATTTATATGGCTGTCAGAACATCTCGATTTTCCTGTAAGAGTACACGCCGTGTCCGATTCCTTCCTACAAGAGAGATTTATTTCACAGCTTGTTCTGTGCTTATGCCATAAATAATACATTCACAATTCCACGTCTATCCTTCGCTGCAAACCTGAGCGGCAGAAACTATTTTAGAGAAGTTTTTTTTTGCTTCTCTGAAGTCTGTGCTGTTTGAGGCCGTTTTCTATACGTTTGTCCTGTCTTTGGCTGCGTTTGTCCTCTCAGGACACAGCAGAGAACCGCGTGCTTTCTCCGCTCAGCGACCACAGACAGTATTTTACTAACAAGACCAATCACACAAACAAGCTCAGGGCAAATCTCCTATCCTCTTCCGCTCCGGAAGATTCACCCCTCTTCCGCTCCGGAAGATTCACCCCTCTTCCGCTCCGGAAGATTCACCCCTCTTCCACTCCGGAAGATTCACCCCCCTTCCCGACCAGCTAATTTTTTTGGTGATAAGGCACTGCGTTAATTGCGCGGTCGTGCAACGATGTACCCAAATAAAATCTGTCCTTTCTTTTCCCACAAATAGAGCTTTCTTTTGGTGGTATTTGATCACCTTCTGCAGTTTTTTTTTTTTTTTGCTCTATAAACAAAAAAAGGCCGACCATTTAAAAAGATTTATAAAAAAAAAAATATTTTTTACTTTCTGCTATAAAACAAAACAATCAAATAAAAAATGTAAACAAATTTCTTTTTTAATTTTATTCCAATATTTAGTCTGCTACATATTTTTGTTAAAAAAACATCCCAATAAGCGTATATTGATTGGTTTGTGCAAAAGTTATAGCGTCTACAAACGATGGGATTTGTATTTATGGAAATGTTATTTATTTATTTTTTACTGGTAATGGTGGCGACCAGCGACCTATAACGGGACTGCGATAATGCGGCGGATAAATCAGACACTAACTGACACTTATTTTGGGGACCAGTGACACTAATACAGTGATCGTGCTAACCCCCCCCCCCCCCCCAAAAAAACTGTCATTGTACTAATGACACTGGCAGGGAAGGGGTTAACATTTGGGCGATCAAAGGGTTCCTAGGGAGGTGATTGTACTGTGGGAAGGCAGAGATCCGCTTAGCAGAAACACAAGATCACTGCCTTCCCTTGTCACAGAAAGGCGATCTACCTGTGTCTCGAATGATCAGCTTGTCCCGGCTGGACCCGCTGATTGGCTCCTGCTGTGTCCAATCACAGTGGGAGCGGGTCGCCGGCAGTACGCATGTGTGCCCCAGGACCGGAAGTGCAGAATCACGTACCTGTACTTTGGCTAAACAATTTATATAGTGAAAAGCACAGCACATTGTTACCTCCCTTTTACTCTCTCACCCCTTCATTCAGCCACTGGGAAAGAAAGGAAAGTCCTGTGTAAGCTACAAGTACTGTACAGGTCTATGGTCAGGTGACGGAGTGGATTGGCCTAGCCAGTTACATGTTACATGCTCCTCCATACTCAGAAGCTTGGGTAATTATTTTGGTTCCTGGATATTAAAGTGGTTCTAAAGCTTTGATTTTTTTTTAATAAAAATAACAAACACTTGCCTATACTTGCCTGCTTTGTGTAATGGTTTTGCACAGAGCCGCCCCCATCCTTTTCTTCTGGGGTCGCCCACCGATGATCCAGGCCCCCCATCTTCACTGGATGCCGCTCCATGCATGCTCGCTCCCTAGTCCCGCTGCTGCGTCTATTGACACAGACAGCGGGACCTCCGCCCCAATCCAGTCTCTCTGAATTTCATTGGCAGCAGCGGGAGCCAATCGCTTCTGCTGCTATCAATCTGTCCAATGAGGAGAGAGAAAGTGGCGGAAGCTGCTGTGCTCATGCACATTGCTGGATCAGATGGGCTTAGGTAGGGAAAAAAGGGGGAGCTGCAGCACAGAAGGTTTTCCACCATAATACATTAAGGTGAAAAACCTTAAGGCCCCTTTCACACTTACACGATTTGGGACTGCAAAGTAGCATGACAAGTCGTTCCCCATGATTTCCAATGACAGCCATTCATATTAGTACGACTTCAAGTCGTTCCGACTTCAAAGTAGTCCCTGCACTACTTTGGTCCGATTTTGATGCCACTTACACAGGCATTCCTTGAAATCGTGGCGAAATCGCGGTAAAATCGCGCGACTTTGAAGTCGCACAAGTGTGAAAGGGGCCTAAAGCTTTAGAACCACTTGAAAGAAAACCTCTTGATTTACCCTGAATGGCAAAATGCAAAAGTGTAAGAGTCAGCCAACATCAACAGACTGTCCAGCACTTCTTGCCATTAAATACATTTAGAGTTGAAGGTGCCAGAACGGCATTCCCCCACGTTCCCACTAAAAAAAAACCTTGGTTATCCTTATTAGTCTCAGACCCCCATCTCCTCTAACTTCCGTTATGAATCTCGTACTTACCCGTCCCCACGCCGCTGTGGTTTTCATGAAGCAGCAGAGACTCATCAAAGACTCAGCAGAGCAGGGAGGGACAGGTCAGTAGGAGACTTAGAAGCGGTGTCTCTATTGGAATGCAGGGTCAGTAATCATTACTGTGCCCATAGCACATCTAGAAGTTATTTTAGTGTGTGAGTTGTGACGTTGTAATTTTATGGGTGAAGGGTAGATTTACTTTTTTTAATCTAATTTTGCACTGTGATATTTATCTGTCCAATCTAAATGAATGCCTATTGGTATACATTTATTTTGAGTAGAGGCCACCCGTGTTTTTAAAAATAACTGCTTATTTGGCTGCAGTTATGTCTTTGGTTGAACTTATTTAGGTTACTAAGTGTGCACTTATTATATCACTCGGGAGACAAGAATCAGTCCTTTTTTTTTTTATTATGGGAAAAAACTTTGATGGGGTAAGGGTTACCTATGGAATGCCCACTTGATCAGCAAAGAAACTCTTCAGGGATTCCACTATATACGTCCAGTATATACACACACCTCTCCTCTTCTACCTACAGCACAGACTTGCTTGTAGAACTATATCTCCCAAGACCAGCTAACACTGACAGTTTAATCCAAAAAAATCCCAGTTAGGCCCCTTTCACACAGAGGCGCTTTGCAGGCGCTAAAGTGCTAAAAATAGCACCTGCAAAGCGCCCTAAAAGAGCCGCTCAATGCAGTACAATGTGAAAGACCCGAGGGGTGCGCTTGCAGGATGCTCAAAAAAGTCCTGCAAGCCGCATCTTTGGAGTGCTGTAGGAGCGGTGTATTTACCGCTCCTAAAGCGCCCCTTCCCATTGAAAACAATGGGGGAGCGCTCCAAACCCACCTGAAAAGCGCAGATGAAGCGGTGCTTTGCGGGCGGTTTTAACCATTTTTCGGCCACTAGCGGGGGTTAAAACGACGGTGAAGTGCCGCTAAATATAACGCTGCATACATTTTGGTCTAAATTTATGAAAAAATTTGATTATTTTTTTTTTTTTTATAACCGAACATTTGAAAAAAGTTTTTTTTTTCTCCAAATTTTCAGTCTTTTTTTTTTTAGTTTATATAATAAAAAATAAAAAACCCCAGTGGTGATCAAATACCACCAAAAGAAATCTCTATTTGTGGGGAGAAAATTATATAAATTTAATTTGGGTACAGAGTTGCATGACCACGTAATTGTCAGTTAAAGTAGCGCAGTGCTGAATAGCAAAAAATGGCCTGATCATGAAGGGTAAAATCTTCCGGAGCTCAAGTGGTTAAGATGTTTGACCTTTTTATTGTTTTGTTTGGCCAGTCCTTGTAATCAAGCTGAAATTAAAAGCTGATTGGCTACCATGCACAGCTGCACCAGATTTTGCACTCTCCCTTTGTGTGTAGTAAATTTACATACTAGGAGCAGTTCTTGCAATCACCACAAGATGGCAGCAATCTCCTTTATGTCTGATAAAAGAAGACCATGAATAAGCCATAACCCTAACAATTTGTTTTATATGATAAAATACATGTTACTTTTTTTTTTTTTACAAATTCTCTGACCGTGAAAATTCAATGCAAGTACCACTGCAGTCCACAAACTCCAATGGGTATCAACGTGTTTGTTGCCCTGTCAGATGAGAGAACCTTTTTTCCCCCAAAAAATATATTGTACCTGTCCGCATCAGAGTGCTTCCCATTGACTTCCACACTGAGATGATGCAGAGATCATCAATTCAGTGAAGAACATTCATGCTGTGATTCTCAATATAATCATGCTGGTAGGAACAGCTCCTTTGTGCTGCGATTTTTTTCGCTAACTCTGGAATCGGAGTCAAAAAGACATCCCTAAACTTCTCTAACATGACTTAAAGTGGAAGTCCATACTACAACTAAAATCCCTGCATCTATAGCCACCAACATTCTAACACTAACCTAACTAGCCCAGAGAAAGAAAAAAAATCAGTATACATACCCTTTCTGCAGAGCATAGAGCACCTGTCATCAGAAAAAAAAATAACACCCCTCTCCCTGTATAACACACCTTCAATTCCATGATTTACCGTTAACGTTCCAGCATGCCATGATGACCCCCCCCCCCAAACCTTCACGCTAATATCAACTTTACTTAACCACTTAAGCCCGGACCAATTTGCAGCCAAAGGACCAGGCCTCTTTTTGCAGAGCTTTCTTTTGGAGGTATTTGATCGCCACTGCCGTTTTTATTTTTTGGGAAAAAAAAATGCAATATTTTTTTACTTTTTGCTGTAATAAATATCCCCCCAAAAAATATAAAAAAATCAATTCCTTCATCAGTTTAGGTTATTCTACACATTTTTGGTAAAAAATAAAATAGCTATAAGTGTATATGTATGGCATTATTATTATTATTTTTTTTTTTTTGCTAGTAATTTCGGTGATCCGCGATTTTTAGCAGGACTGATTGGACACTTTTGACAGTTTGTTGGGACCAGTGACATTTATAAAGCGATCAGAGCTATAAAAATGCACTGATTACTGTATAAATGTCACTGGCAGGGAAGGGGTTAACACTAGTGGTGATCAAGGGGTTAAGTGTTCCCTGGGAGGTGTTTCTAACTGTAGGGGGAGGGGACTGACTGGAGGAGGAGAAAGATCGCTGTTCCTGATCACTAGGAACAGACCAGCTCTCTACTCCTCTGACAGAATGGGGATCTGTTTGTTTACATTAACAGATCCCCGTTCTGGCTTTCTGTGGAGCGATCGTGGGTGGCCGGCGGACATTGCGGCCGCCGGTTACGTGCATCGGCTCTGGCGCGCGCCCACTGTATCTATTACATGAACCAAGGTACCACTACGGCGATTCGTGTAATAGAGCCAACCTGCCACCGCATAATGATGGCGGCTGGTCGGCAAGTGGTTAAAGTGGTTCTAAAATCAAAATTTTTTTTCCATAATGCATTCTCTGCATCAGGATAAAAAATGCTCCACTTCCGGTAAAAAAAACGCCCCCCCACCTAAACAAATATTGTACCTGACTCCTTTCACCGCCTCAGCGCCGTGCTGGCTACAGAACTGCTCTCCTCACTTCCAGGTCTCGCAGGAGACATGGAGAGCAGCAGGACCCATAGGCTCTCACTGCTGTAAGTGACCTCCTGTGAGAAGGGAGCATGAGCATGGCTTACTGTCGCTGCGTGCGTCTATGGATGCACACAGCCCAGCTTGGGAACACTTGCACACGGGTGCCCCCTTAACAACCGGCTTTCTTAAAAGGCACATGGAGGAAAGGGTAGCAGACAGCCCCGGCTGGGGACTGCCAAAGAGGAGGTAAGGGATCGCTTTATGGAAATTCGTTGCACAGAGCAGGTATGTATAATATCTTTTTTATCTATTTTGGAACATTGCTTCCAAATCCTGAATCCAAAATGTAAAACACAAATAGGAAGCTTTTCACTTTTATTTATTTTTTATTACAGTTGTGACCTCCTCAAAGCTAAATGTAACGTGGAGCTTCCTTCAACGTGTTACATTTGGTAATAATTTATCTCAGAAATGTTGCAAAATGTTTTTGTTCTTTTTGGCAGCATTAATGGAAATCCCCCCATATACAGATTTATAAAGTGTTCTTGGCTTTTTTATGCAATTTCACTTCATGCATTGTCTTCTGTTGTACACCAGTGTCTTTGCAGAAAGAATTCATTAATAGACTATAAAATTCTTTGGATGTTCTACTACATCTGAAGCCTTAGAAATCTATTGTTTTAAGCCCAGCAGCAGATCTGAAAGCTGCATACATACCCAACAGGGAATTCACAGTTTGTTGCTCCCTATATTCCAGGAGTATACTGTTAGGTCCGCATACAGTGCCTTGAAAAAGTATTCATACCCCTTGAAATTTTCCTACATTTTGTCATGTTACAACCAAAAACGTAAATGTATTTTTATTGGGATTTTATGTGATAGACCAACACAAAGTGGCGCATAATTGTGAAGTGGAAGGAAAATGATAAATGGTTTTCAAAAGTTTTTACAAATAAATATGTGAAAAGTGTGGGGGGCATTTGTATTCAGCCCCCCCTGAGTCAATACTTTGTAGAACCGCCTTTTGCTGCAATTACAGCTCCAAGTCTTTTTGGGGGATGTCTCTACCAGCTTTGCACATCTAGAGAGGGACATTTTGGCCCATTCTTCTTTGCAAAGTTGGTCAAGCTCTGTCAGATTGGATGGAGAGCGTCTGTGAACAGCAATTTTCAAGTCTTGCCACAGATTCTCAATTGGATTTAGGTCTGTACTTTGACTGGATTATTCTAAGCCCCCGTACACACGGTCGGAAATTCCGACCACAAAATCCGTCAGATTTTTTCCGACGGATTGTGTCCGAAACTGGTGTTGCATACACACGGTTGGACAAAGTTGTCGGAAAATCCGATCGTCCCAAACGTGCTGACGTTCGCTGTGTACTACGGAACTACGTAGAGGCTAGTAGCCAATAGCTTTGGTCTCGTAAATTTGATCTGAGCATGCATGGCACTTTCTCCATCGGAGTTCCCTACACACGATCGGAGAAAGTCCGACCGGATTTTGTTGTCGGAAAAATTTAGATCCTGCTCTAAATTTTTTCCGTCGGAAATTCCGACGGAAAAAGTCCACTAGAGCCCACACACGATCGGATTTTCCGACAACATAATCCGATCAGACTTTTTCCATCGGAATATCCGACCGTGTGTATGGGGCATTACACATGAATATGCTTTGATCTAAACCATCCCATTGTAGCTCTGGCTGTATGTTTAGGGTCGTTGTCCTGTTGGAAGGTGAACCTCCACCCCAGTCTCAAGTCTTTTGCAGACTCTAAGCCCCCGTACACACGGTCGGAAATTTCGGCCACAAAATCGGTCCGATTTTTCCGACGGATTTTGTCCGAAACTGGTGGAGCATACACACGGTCGGACAAAGTTGTCAGAAAATCCTATCGTTCCGAATGTGGTGACGTTTGTTGCGTACGACGGAACTACGTAGAAGCTAGTAGCCAATAGCTTTTTTCTCGTAATTTGATCTGAGCATGCGTGGCACTTTGTCCGTCGGAATTCTCTACACACGATCGGAAAAAGTCCAATCGGATTTAGTTGTCAGAAAATTTAAGGTCCTGCTCTCAAATTTTTTCCGGCAGAAATTCAGATGGAGAAAGCCCGCTAGAGCCCACACACGGTCGGATTTTTCGACAACATAATCTGATCAGACTTTTTCCATCGGAATATCTGACCGTGTGTACGAGGCATAACAGATTTTCTTCTAAGATTGCCCTGTATTTGGCTCCATCCATCTTCCCATCAACTCTGACCAGCTTCCCTGTCCCTGCTGAAGAAAAGCATCCCCACAACATGATGCTGCCACCACCATGTTTCACGGTGAGGCTGGTGTGTTCAGGGTGATGTGCAGTGTTGGTTTTTCATCACACATAGCGTTTTGCTTTTAGGTCAAAAATATAAATTTTGGTCTCATCTGACCTCTTCCACATGTTTGCTGTGTCTTCCACATGGCTTCTCGCAAACTGCAATCAGGACTTCTCGTGTCTTTCTTTCAACAATGGCTTTCTTCTTGCCACTCTTCTATGGGAGATTCCAGGTGAGCCGTGTAACGCCATGGCAAGTTGGAACACAGTGAGAGAACACAGTTAACCCTTGATCGCCCCCTGGTGTCAACCCCTTCCCTGCCAGTGACATTTATACAGGAATCAGTGCATTTTTATAGCACTGATCGCTGTATAATTATCAATGGTCCCAAAAATGTGTCAAAAGTGTCCAATTTGTCCGGCGCAATATCGAAGTCCCGATAAAAATCACAGGTCGCCGGCATTACTAATAAAAAAAATTAAATAATAAAAATGCAATAAATCTATCCTCTATTTTGTAGACGTTATAAATTTTGCGCAAACCATCAGTTTATGCTTATTGAGATTTTTTTTTACCAAAAATATGTAGAAGAATACATATCAGCCTAAACTGAGGAAAAAATTATTTTTTTTGAAAAAAAAATTGGGATAATTATTATAGCAAAAAGTAAAAGATAGTGTTTTTTTTCAAAATAGTCGCTCTTCTTTTGTTTATGGCGCAAAAAATAAAAAACCTCAGGAGGCGATCAAATACCACCAAAAGAAAGCTCTATTTGTGGGAAAAAAAGGACATCAATTTTTTCTCGGTACAGCATCGCACGACCGCGCAATTGTCAGTTAAAGCAACACAGTGCCGTATCGCAAAAAATGGCCTGGTCATTGAGCAGCCAAATCTTCTGGGGCTGAAGTGGTTAATGCATGCCAATATTCTATTGGCTTTGCTTGCAGCAGCTTGGCATTACATGCTGTTGCTGAGCCTGTCATCTAATAGGACCCCTAGGTCCTTTTCCATCCTAGATTCCATCAGAGGTTCACCCCCTAGTGAGTATTATTTTACATTTTTCTACATTAAACCTCATTCGCCATGTAGTTGTCCACATCCTGCGGAGAAGCATTTGCCCTGCTTAGCTTAGAATCGTCCACAAATACTGAGATTGAGCCGTTTATCCCATCCTCCAGGTCATTTATGAATAAATGAAATAGGATTGGTCCCAGGACAGAAACCTGGGAGACCCCACTTTCCACATAGGACAATTCCAAATACTCTCCATTTATCACTACCCTCTGAACTCGCCCTTGTAGCCAGTTTTCAATCCAGGTACTCAACCTATGGTCCATGCCGACAGACCTTAGCTTGTATAGTAAACATTGGTGTGGAACTGTATCAAATGCCTTTGCAAAATCCAGATACACCACGTCTACCAGCCATCCTTCATCTAGATGGCAGCTCACCTCCTCATAGAAGGTTAATAGATTTGTTTGGCAAGAATGATTCTTCATGAATCCATGCTGATTATAGCTAATGATACAGTTTTCATTACTAAAATCTTGTATATAGTCCCTTATCATCCCTTCCAAGAGCTTGCATACTATTGATGTTAGGCTAACTGGTCTGTAATTCCCAGGGATATATCTTAGTCCT
Source organism: Lithobates sylvaticus (assembly GCA_028564925.1). NCBI lineage: Eukaryota > Metazoa > Chordata > Amphibia > Anura > Ranidae > Lithobates > Lithobates sylvaticus. The sequence goes on along the minus strand of CM053037.1, from coordinate 12,432,133 downwards.
TGTTTAAAAGATTGGTGCTACATTGGCTTTTCTCCAATCAGCTGGTACCATTCCAGTCAGTAGGCTGTTTGTAAAAATTAGGAACAACGGTCTGGAAATTACGTGACTGAGCTCCTTAAGGACCCTGGGGTGCAAGACATCTGGTCCCGGTGATTTATTTATGTTAAAGTTTTTTCAAGTCTGTTTCTGATTTTATCCTCTGTTAACCATGAGGGGGCTTCCTGTGATGTGTCATGAGGATAAACATTGCAGTTTTGGTTACTTAAGCTCCCCGATTCCCCTGTGAAGACTGAGGAGAGGAATACATTCAAAACCTTCGCCATCCTTTGTAACCAGAACCCCTTCATCATTCTTTATGGGGCCAATATGATCGTGTTTCGGTCTGTCTGCTAATCCTCTTGGAAATGTGATTAGTCTTACCTTATAAGTAGTGTCAGTTTTACCTCGTTACCTAACTATTGTGGGATGTTTACCCCAATGTGTACTATTTGTTCTTATTGTTCATGTGGTGACTGCCCCTATTTTTGAAGTGTATAAAACCCTGTATTTCTGTTCAATAGTCATTCCTTCAGCTATCGGCCTGCTGAAAGGGATTGGAGGGCAGGAGGCACCGTGTGGCGGAGACACTCAGACGGGGTGCCAGGCGGTCCGTCGCATTACGTAGATTTCAATTATTTTTTTTATATTTTCAGTGCCATCATCCACATACAGAAATAAAAGGGACAATGTAAAATAAACAGTGTGCGTTTAGCATCACTTTAATGGCGGAAAAAATAAATAAAAAAATCAGTCCTTTTTAGTTTATTTGGCAAAAAATAAAAAACCCAGCGATGAATAACCCCTTCACGCCGACAGCACACATATATGCGGCCTCACGGAAGTTGGCTTTTTTTTCGTGGGGCCGGGTACCTCCGCACCCGCAAAGAGATTGACGTCTCACCCTCAAGATCGGGACTCGGCACTGTCGGTTCTGGGTCACCTGATCGCTGTGATAGCCTCTGACTGGCTATCCTAGTGATCAGTCACTGTGAGCCCACCCCTGGTTTTCCTTTCTCTTCTGAATGAAGAGAATGATACATTGCATCTTCCTCTTCTTGTAGGAGAGGAATTGTAAACAACCCAAGTGTGTAAAAAAATAAATCAAATAAAATAAAGAATAAAAAATATCAGGGTTGCCAGGGTTATTGTTAGGGTCAAAGGTCTCGGTCACCATATTTTGTGTAGAATTAAAAAAAAATGTTTTTTTTAAATGGTATCAGTTAGTTTTAGGCAGGATAAAAAAAAAAATGCACACCATACATTCTGGGCTGTACTACAGGTACAAACAACAACTAACTTACACATATGTGGTATCACTGAAATCGTCAGGAGCAGGAGAATTAATGTTGGGTTGTTCTTTGGTGGTAAATTATGATAATAGCAAGAAATATACAGCTAAATAATAAATATTTTTTTTCTTTTTTTTTTTTTTTTTACCATTTACCACCAGAAGAAAGACCAATTTGTCCAGTATAATCCACTTGGATACAATACGTAGTTGTGACTACATGTAAAGTTTTACTAACTTACCGTATATACTCTAGTATAAGTCGACCCAAATATAAGCCACAAAAAACTGGGAAAACGTATTGACTCGAGTATAAGCCTAGGGTGAGAAATGCGCAGCTACTGCAAGTGGAAAAGAGGGTCAACAATGCCCATTTGCAGCCTCACCGTGCCCATTTGCATGCCTCACTGTGCCCATTTGCATGCCTTACTGTGCCCATTTGCAGCCATAGGTCCCCCGAACTTCATACTTGGTAGTTAAGGGTTTCTAGATGCCCCCTAGCTGCAGCCAAAGTTTGAATTTGGAGTCTCTGGACCCAAAGGGTCCCGAAATAACATTGCAGAAGATGGATACAGTTGACCGAATTTGGGGGCCAGTATCTCGGGGTCACTTGGTGCTAGGAAACCCAAATTTGGTGTGCAAACCCAGTGGAACTACCACTACCACATATCCCTTTTCTGCAGCGGAGAATGACATTTTCCAAACCGACTTTGGTGCCCTGTATCTCGTGGCCACTTGGTGCTCGGAACCCCGTCTTTGGATATGTTGTAGTTTGCGCAACAAATTTGGGGTTCCTAGCACCAAGTGGCCCTCATATACGGGGCCCCAAAGTCGGGTCGGAAAATGTAATTCTCTGCTGCAGAAAAGTGCTTGACTCCAGTATAAGCCGAGGGGGGGGGGGGGGCATTTTCAGCACAAAAAAAATGTGCTGAAAAACTCGGCTTATACTCGAGTCTATACGGTATGTCAAAGTTGCAAAATTAAGCTTAGGTTTTTTAGATTTGTTTTACCCTTAGGTGTGAAGGGGGTTAAATACCACCAAAAGAGAGCTCTATTTTTGTGTGTGAAAAAAAAATGATACTGTCATATGGGTACAGTGTTGCATGACCGCGCAATTGTCATTCAAAGTGTGAGAGCGCTGAAAGCTGAAAATTGGCCTGGGCCGGAAGGGGGTGAAAGTGGACCATTATTGAAGAGGTTAAGCAGTGTAGAATGGTGAGAACCATCGGTAAGGGGCAAACCTCCTAAACAGGGACAGAAATAAAAACTCAAACCCCTCTCCTCTCTCTCCACAACAACTAAAAAACAAAAGTTGGCTGCAGTTCCTCTTTAATATTGCTGACAGTAATTCAGGGAAGGTTTGAAAACCATTTCTTATAGCACAAAGCCCCTTTTCAATCTGGTGAAACAAACATTCCACTTATTGTCGCAACTGTCACAAACATTCCAATCCCCCTGCTAACCAGTTAGTGAACATCTGTGTTTTCAAATGACTCACTCTGGCTTCTAATTCTCCATATGGAGGCCTGTGTACTGAAGAGCGCTCCGCAGGATGTTCAAAGGGAAACTGCACTGCAGCCCAACTCTGCATACTGACTGCCCAGGGTGTACGATTTAGAAACACACAAAACACAGGAATACCTTCATTTTTTTTTACTATTTTATTTGAACACAGTCTGGGTTTTTCACATATGTACATCTTTTTACAAATAATCTCTTATAAATAAAAGTATTTATGGCAAAAATATGATTTTTCTTTTCAACGCAGTAGGATTCTTTATGCCCTGAAGCAAAAAAAATAGGCTATATTAAAGCTATTGACTGCTCAGAGACAGACTCTGATTCATCAGGTTTTTCTTCTTTAGCAAATAATTGTGGACAAAGGATTAGCAGTAGTCTTTAAAATTCTTCCATCCGCAGTTACGGCATTTCATTGCAGCGGTAAAGGAGTTCTTCTGGGCAGTTCTTTTTTAGGGATCTATAAATGAAACCCTTTACAGGATATCAGCTTAATTTGCCATGCTTAGCTATGGAAAATTGGGCTCCAGCCCTGAGTGATTACATGACCTTGACTAGTCAGAAATAAGAGGCAGTCCGTTCCATACTTCTGAGGAAGAAGCATCAAGTTCTGCAAAACGCCATACAACTGGCCTTGATTGAGTATACCCAATACTTTATATACAAGGTTACATTCATTGGAACTGTGGAGTTGAAACTACAACTAATACCCCTTTTACACTGAAGCGCTGCTAAAACAGCCGCTAAAGCGCCAGCAGTTTTTGCAGCGCTTTTCGGGTGCTAGCAGATCGCCTTTTTTAAAGGTCCAATCAACCCCTGTGTGCTGGTATTCAATGAACGTTTGTTCAGTAGATACCCAACACACTACATGGCTGATTCTGAACAAAGCTTCAAAGAGTAACAACCAGGGCTTTTTTTCTAAAACAATAGGTGCTGGAACTCACTAGGAGGGTCTTAAAGGGGCATTAAATACCAGGATTGCATTACATACAGAGTGCAGAGTTCAGGGGGGTTACACACAGAGTGCAGGGCTGTCACTTGTAAACACAGAGACCAGACTTCTGTGTTTACAAGTGATTATGGTGAGCAGCCCCCCCAACAAGGGTCTGAGCCAGAGGTGGTTCCACCATGTTCCCCCTGAAAAAAAAGGCCTGGTAACAACACTTGTATCCACCACAGCTCAACTGTGTCTATTAGGACCAGATACACTCTATTACCAAACTGATGGGGACGCCTGCCTCTACACGCACATGAACTTTAATGGCATCCCAGTCTTGAGCTCCATACACACTATTCGGTTTTCTGCAGATTTTTGTCTTCAGATTTACCAAAACCATATAATATGAGGTCAAACCCATTTTTTTCATTTATTAAATAAATTATTATTATTATTATTTAATAAACAGACACATACCTGTCCCACGGCCATCGGTGTGGGCGCCTGGAGCCTCGCTCCTCTCCTCTTACTCTCAGCGGCGCCGTCATAGCAACTGTGGGCCCCCCGGCCGTGACAGCTTACGGCTTATGTTCCTGGGCGCGCACTGTGCATGCTGAAATCGCGCTGCGCTCTGCTATTGGCCAGGCAATCTTCTGGGACCTGTTATGTGTCCTAGAAGATCACCGATAGGGAGGAGTCGCCTAGGCGGCCAAGAAGAGGAAGGAAGACAGGAAGTCCCACTAAAAAGAAGGTACACCCCCCCAAAAAACAAAAAAACAAAAAAGACATGCTAATTGTGGCATGTCAGGGGACGAGGAGTGCTTAAAGCGGAAGTTCCACTTTTGGATGGAACTCCGCTTTAAGAGTTTTAATTTGTATGCAATCAGGCAGGCCCTTGCACTACATGGTTTTGGTAAATCTGAAGACAAAAATCTATTAGTGTGTATGGGGTCTTAGTCCGTAGGGTTCAATATTGAGTTGGCCCACCCTTTGCAGCTATAACAGCTTCAACTCTTTTGGAAAAGCTGTCCACATGGTTTAGGAGTGTGTCTATGGGAAGAGCATTTTTGAGGTCAGGCACATACGGACTAAGACTGGGATGCCATTAAAGTTCATGTGCATATAAAGGCAGGCGTCCCAATACTTTTGGTAAAATAGTGTACTTCCTGTCCCCCTAGGGACACATTCTTGTGCCACCCCCTACTTATCCCTATTAGCTGGCTATCCTGAGTATTAGGCCCCCTTCACACGAGGCAGACTCCGCTTCCACAGAGTCCGCCGGCTCAGCAGGAGATCTCTCCGTTGATCTCCACCGACCCAGCGGATGACAGGTCACTCTCTGCTCACTGAGTGGGGAGGGGCTTGTTCAGCACCGCTGGTCTCTATGGAGACATTGGTTGAAAACGGACAGTGTGTCCGTTTTCATCAGATCTCATCTGATCCGATAGAGACGGATCTAGACGTAGAGCAATCCGTCTGCTTTTGGCGGATCGGACCGGGTCGGATGTCAGCGGACATGTCTCCGCTGACATCCGTCGCTCCATAGACCAGCATGGAGCGCCCGCTCAGGTCCGCCGTCAAAACTGACAGGTGGATCTGAACGGTCCGTCAGTGTGAAAGGGGCCTTAGACTACTAAAACTAGTTGTCATAGTCCCACAAGTCACGCCAAGGCTGGTAGTGGAAGGTTGGAGAAAGACAGCCTGATCACTGAGTTAGAACCTAGAACAGAGAACTGATGACTAGAAGGGTAGGACAAACTGTTGCCGCACTCTGCTTGCAATTTGGATGTTTGTATACAGACCCAGATTGGGCGAAACTGTATTACACAATACACTATTCCACCAAAATAATATTCAAACTGTAGAGGAACAGTAACAGCGATGACCCTTTCGTTAGCAGGAGGGCGGGAGTCCGGTACCTTTTATTATACGCAGGAATGTCTTATTGACTTGGCAGCATGAGTGGGTGGTTGTATGCCACCCATGGCAGTCTTGCTGCCTTTGGCGATGGCCTATGTAGAAATCCAGCTCTGGTTCTCTATACTTTACATACCTACACACTACAGACCCAATAAAAATAACTGTTTGTGTAGGCCCTTAGAGCGTTCATTTTAGGGCGGATTTAATTAATGAAAGTAACAACCTGGTTGCAAAAGAAAAAACACAGTTCTTCTTGTGACATGTTTATTCAGGAGGCATCTGTGGCTAGGGGTGCTACAAGCAGCCACTAAATCACTAGATCAATAAAGTACAAAGTACAGGTAGAGAGGGTTCAGGAAATGTTTCATGGCAAATGTATGCAAGTGAGCTGCTCCAAGGGAGAATTGGCTTCTGCACAGGCACTGCTTATATGGCAACTGGTTATTCTGCTTTGGTGTTTGGCAGTGGTGGCTGGTGGGTTTTTCTTTTTGGGGGGCAGCAAACAAGTGACCCCCCCCCGGGGCATCCAGCGGCACCAACTTACCCCTGGGCGGCCCGCGGCGCGGCACTGACACCAACCCCCCTCTTCCGGGGGGGGCAGCCCTGACACCAAACACCCCCCCCCCCCCCGTGAGGCCGCAGCATGGCACTGACACCCCCCCGCTCTGGGAGGCCGGCGGTGCAGCACTGACAACCCCAGCACCCCCTGGGCGGCCGGCAGTCAGGCACCTACTTAATCTAGGGCTGGCAGGCTGTGGCGTCTTCTCCTCCTCTCCCGGGTGCGGGCAGCGGCTCCGGTGTCCGCTCCTCCGACGGCTTCCTCCAATCCTCTCTGGTTCTCTTAAGCGCTAGGCATCCAATAGGATTGCCCGACGCTTTGGCCAATCAGGAAACGGGTCTCACGTCTCACCTGCCTTCTGATTGGCGGGGAGGAACTTGTGTGAAAAAAAGGGAAAATTAATTTGCAATCATCACACAACTGGGTGGGATCAGGGCGCAGTGCTTTGCTCCCCGAGCCCATCCTTTTTTGAAGCCTATTAGAGCCTCAGCCTCTAATCAGGTGCTTCAAAAAAAAAAAAAAAACACTCCCCCATAGGAATCCATAGTCCGGCGCCCTGATATGTAGATCGGGGGACCGGACGCATGGATGGGGGAGGCGGCGCCCATGCGCCCGCTATGCCCATTTCCCCCCATAGCAGTATCTTTTAACCCCCATCCAACAGTAGTATCCTTTGTCCCCCTTCACATCACCCATCCCCCACTGTAGTGTCCCCTGCCCCCCCATAGCAGTGTCCTCTGCACCCCTTCAGTTAACCCCCCCATAGTGTCCTGTGCCCCTCCCCCCCACCGTAGTGTCCTCTGGCGCTAATGCAGTTTCCTTTGCCCCCTACAGTAGTGTCCTCTGTCCCCCAGCAGTGTCCTATGCACCCTTCAAAAACACATTGCCGTGTGTGGGTAGCACTTTCCTACCTTACAGCGGTTGTACAGCAGAGTGGAGAGCGGAAGGCAGCACAGTACTGGAATAATGGTGAGCGCAGAAACGGACGGCGTTAACTCTTCATATTAACAAGCTGGTGATTGGTTACTAGGCCAACCCGGCCTCCCGCTGTCCACGCTGCAGTGAAGATGAGAGCGATGAACGCAGAGAGGGAGGATAGGTAAAACCAGGGACGTGTTTGCGACCTACCCATCGGCTGCCAGCGGTCGACAGGTAGATCGCAATTGATGGCTGGCAGACTCCAGCGCCACACTGACTGCCAATGCAAAGGGGCTTTCCTAGTCACCACCAATTTAAGAGGCACTTACCCACTGACCACTAGTGTAAGGGGACACCACACCTTTGAGGGTCTACATTTTATTTTTGGCCATTATTGTTTTATATTAAGATTTATATTGTGGTACAGAGCAAGGAATGTTGTAAAGAGACCTGCTCTGGGTGGCAAATTCTGTAGCTATGCCACATTCCTTATTCTTTTATTTAAAACATTACACAACTTACTGATCCGGCTAACGTGTCATGAGAAGTAGGTAAAAATATTTACCAGGGTGAAAAGTTGAAAGGCTGCTTTATGCGGAGTATACACGGTCGGAATTTCCGATGGAAATAGTCCGATAGGAGCCTTTCATCGGTCTTTTTCTGTCGGAATTTCCGACGGACTTTGAATTGAGAACCTGTTCTCAATTTTTCCGACGGAAAACCTTTCTATCGGATTTTCCGATCGTGTGTATGCAATTCCGGCACGCAAAATTCCGACGCATGCTCGGAAACAATTCGACGCATGCTCGGAAGCATTAAACTTCCCTTTTATAGTGCTGTCGAACGTGTTTTATGCCGCTGTGTTACAGACCGTTGGAATTTGGTGTGACCGTGTGTAGGCAAGACAGTTTGAGCGGAATTCCGTTGAAAAAACAGTCAGAGTTTTTTCCGACGAGCATTCCGATCGTGTATACGCGGCATTAGACATCCGCCTTACCGTATAACCATGTAAAAAAAATGGCATTTAATTTGAAGCTGTATCTTTTCGGAGAGACTTGCTGGTACAGTACCATAAAATTCTGCCACTGGGCAAAATGATTTCCAGCATAGGAGCAAAAACTGAAACCACCACCACCTATAGAAAATGACCCATCTACAGCTCTACAGCCATGCTTCATCTTTAGTAGATGCTACTTCACAGTTTAACACACAGGCTCACACTCCATCACATCTTCCGGATTTTCTTCACAAACCTTCATTTTCATCCCTACATTCTGAGAGTTGGTGTCCAAAAAGTATACTGCATTTCCAAAAAATACCCTGGAGCCCATACAAGCAGACACATCGAGGCTGTTGGATGATCACTCTGACGATGTTCTTCTAGCTGTCTCTACGGAATGGTTTTCTGCTAAAGATTTACACTTCTAATGCGCCATCAGTTCTGCACTAGAGGAAAAGCATTTTTAACTTGGCCAGTTGATTTATGTGAACTGGATATGTATGATAATACTCAGTATTATTATTATTGGGGGGTGGCACTTTTTCTTTTTTGGAGGTGGGAGGCGGACAAGCCCATTTTACCTAATGGTCAGACAAAGCCCATTTTACCAGTAGCGACTGGGCCGTGTTTCCCCCCTCTCAGTCATTGTCTTTTGACTCAGAAGACATGCTCTCGAAAAGTATGTCATTTCCGTGCAAGGTATTGCCTAACTGCGACTTGCTCTTCATCAGCAGCTGCGCCCTCCTGCAGATGAGTCTCTCTTGTTCCTGCTTTAGCTCGATGTAGGACCGGGAAAAAGTATGGAAGATTGAGGTCACAGGGAAAGCCATCAGTAAAATTCCACTCAGGATGCTGCTGAGAGCTACTACCTGGCCTGGTATGCTCCTAGGCACCATGTCGCCATACCCTACTGTCGTCATGGTGATAACAGCCCACCAATAGCAAGCAGGGATGCTCGTGAACTCCTGCGAGTCGGCCATCTCGTTCTCAATCAAGTAAAGCAGCGGGGCAAAAAGGGCAATGGCTACACATAGGAAGAGGAGCAGCAGGCCAAACTCACGGGTGCAACGGCGGGCAGTGAGGCCCAATGTCTGGAGCCCTAGGGAGTGCCTAGCCAGACGCATGACGTACAGGATCCTCAAGGCACGAAGTATGCGCAGCACAAGGCCCACTTTATCCAGGTAGATGTTCCCAGTTCCCGATTTCTTCTGCCCCCCTGAAGTGTTGTCCACGACCAGCGCGATATAGTAGGGCAGGATGGCCACAACGTCTATTAGGTTCAGTGGCTGCCGCAAGAATCCAAACTTACTGGGCGCCTGGATGAAGCGCAAGACAAATTCCAGAGAGAACCAACCCACGCAGACCGACTCCACAATGAAGATGTTGTAGCACATGGTGGAGCATTCCCCCTGGAAAAGAAAAAATGTATTACTAGGTCAGAAACCGATTTCAAATATTACATCTGTATTGTGAAATGTATGTATATATATATATATATATATACACACACACACACGTACGTACGTACGTACGTACGTATATATACATACATATACACACACACACACACATTATACACACACGTGTGTGTGTGTGTGTGTGTGTGTGTGTGTGTGTGTGTGTGTGTGTGTATATATATATATATATATATATATATATATATATATATATATATATATATATATATATATATATATATACATATATATATACACACATATATATATACACACACACATACATACATATACACACACACACACACACACACACACACATACATACATACATATATATATATATATATATATATATATATATATATATATATATATATACACACACATATTATATATACATACATACAGAATATAAAATAAGCCCTCATTATGAAGCATCAGTTGACCCCGTGGAAGGCAGTCTTGCCCCACTGACTCCTGAATAGCACAACGGGTGAAACACATTTAAAGGATCAAGTTCAACATTTATGAATAATGTTCCCGTCACAGTGTGTGAAGAATCCATTAAAACGAAGACCCGTAGCGATAAAAGGTCAGGGAACCTAGTCAGCCAGAAATGTGTCATATACTTCCGCATTCACATTGTAAAATGTGTGATGGCCTTTGCCAAATGGGTAGCGACTCTCTACCTTATACTACTACAATGCTAAGGTTGTCCAGCTCAAGCTTTTCAAAACAGAACTGTGACCACGGGTACTAGGGTTACCCAGGACTACTTTTATAAAATGTTGGAGAAATGTTTATTGAAACAAGAATTTTCTCCACAGAGCAAAAGCCAGTGGAAAAAAATTAAATAAAAAAGATGTATTTATTAATTTAATTTAATTAGGTTTAGCCAATATGTATTTTGCCATTAAAGTGGTTGTAAACCCTTACATATACCTACTAAAGTGACAAGCCCCAAGCTACAGAGATGAAACAAATCCTCCTACATGTTACAGTTTTACCGGCTTATCTGCAACCCTCTCTTCTCTACAGTCTTCTAAAACACTGAGATCAACAGTGATTTCTCAGCTTCAAGGGGCAGGGATCTGACATCACACAGTGAACAGCATAAAAGTAGGGAGCTGAGTGTAATCTGAGACCTGAGTGGAGGGAAAGGACACACCCCATTTACACAGTCTCATAGGGAAATATGCGCAGCTGAGGCTTTTAATAACCTGTGTGCTGGGGGGGGGGGGGGGGGAATATTAAAACGGTAGTAAACCACAGTAAAAAATGTATCCCCTGCAGGATAATAGCATAATGTGCTAGAATGCATCGCATACTAGCACATTATAAAAAGACTTACCTTGGAATGAAGCCCTCCAGCGGTGCGCTGTCACTGCTGACAGGGCTTCCATCTTCAACTGGTCTTCCTTGCGGGCTTCGGCTGTTTGAATGGCCGAGCCTCAAAGACATCACTCCTGCGCACGTGCGCCGGAGTTATGGCTGCAGCACGACTCTCTCAATAGCCCGCCGCGAGTCCGACCGCGGGTCCCGCGGATTTGATGTCCACGGGGATACCCACGATTGTCTCACGTAGAGGAAGAACGGGGAAATGCTGATGTAAACAAGCATTTCCCCATTCTGCCGGTGATCAGTGTCGTGTCACACATAGCCCCTCCCCCCCACAGTTAGAATCACTCCCTAGGACACATTTAACCCCTACAGCGCCACCTCCTGGTTAACCCCTTCACTGCCAGTCACATTTACACAGTAATCAGTGCATTTTTAAATCGCACTGATCGCTGTATGAATGTGAATGGTCCCAAAATAGCGCCAAAAGTGTCAGCCATAATGTCGCAGTCAGGATAAAAATCGCTGATCGCCACCATTACTAGTAAAAAATAAATTAATAAAAATGCCATAAAACGACCTATTTTGTAGACGCTATAACTTTATTTATGCTTATTAACGCTTGTTGCTAATTTATTTTATTTTTTTACCAAAAATATGTAGAATACATATCGGCCTAAACTGAGGAAACATTTTGTTTTATATATATTTTTTGGAGATATTTATTATAGCAAAAAAAATTTAAAAATTTAGCTTTTTTTTCAAAATTGTCGCTCTTTTTTATTTTTTTTATAGCGCAAAAAATAAAAACCGCAGAGGTGACCACCAAAAGAAAGCGCTATTTGTGGGAAAAAAAAAAGGACGAGCCACGTCGCACGACCGCACAATTGTGACGCAGTGCCGAATCGCAAAAAGGGCTCTGGCCTTTGGGCAGCCAAATGGTCCGGGGCTGAAGTGGTTAAATTGTCAGTCTTTTTTTGTTTCTAGTGCAAAAAAACTGTGATCAAATACCACCAAAATATTTTTTTGGTGGGAAAAAAAAGACAAAATTTTATTTGGGTACGGCGTTGCATGACTGCTAAAGAAAGTAACACAGTGCTTGTATCACAAAAAATGGCCTGGTCATAAAAAGGGGTAAATCTTCTGGAGGGCAATTGGTTAAATTGTTTTCTTGTAGTGGTTGCATTTTTTTTTTGTGTACAATTATTATGATGGGCAGTGTAGCAAAGTTTATTTAGATTTTTTTGTCTCATTCTCGTAGCTCAGTTTTCACAAAATTAACCTGTGCAGACAGAACAATGAAGAAAGAGGAACAAAAGAGGCAAATCCTCCGCCTGGGATAATGACCTGACAAGGACGTTGGGCACTGATGTACTCTCCCATTCCAGGTAACTGTATACTGGTATAATATTGGCTTCCACGGCTTTGTTATTTCAATTAATTAAAAGACAGATGGCTGCAGTTTATGTACAGGCAAATAAATGATGATTTTTCTTTGTACTCTGTACAGTGTGATTAATTGTCATTGCCTGGTTGAGCCAGAGAGGAATGGGAACATCCGCTGAGCTACAGCCATTATCCACAGCTTAGATCTGCCAATAACCATAATAAAGCGTTGGCATCGAAAATGGTCATGCTATACAAATTTGTGGGGAGTTGTTATAAAATATTTGAAATTCATTTGGTGCGTTTGGAAAATCTAAGACCACCTCATTCTCGCTAGTGGGAGCAAGACAAAAAGTAATGTACAAAAGCCCAGTAATCCACATTAATGAGTTGCATCCCTACAGTGAACATTATCCACATGGAGCTTTTTTTTATCTCTTCTTGCTGGTGTGTATGTCATGCGGGTGTTGTGGTCTACTCCCACAGTACAAAACATCTGTGGCTCAATTTATTACTGACATCTGTATAAATTGGCAGGGGGCTGATGAAAATAGTTGCTGTTAGGATCATTTAAGCGCTCCTGCTCCCAATTCCAGGATCTGGGTTTCGGCTATTGCATTCTCCCTGTCTGTGTCCACCTGCAAGGTGATTGATATGGTCAGTCACCTGTTATTAGACATGTGCACTGCCAAAAAATGTGTTCGTGTTGGTTTCATTCGTTTTTTTCTTTTTTCGTTTTTCGGGTCAATCGTTATGATCGCAATTTGCAAATTCGTACATTCGAAAATTTGGAAATTTTGGAAATGCGAAAATCTAAAATTGAACTATTAAAATTATAGGTATTGTAATTTCCTTTCAAATTTGGCTGTTAGTGAACATAATGAATACAAATTTATCCGAAGTTACAAATTTTTCAAAATAACGAATGCCGCAACCTAAACAAATGTAACGGAACAAATTAATAATAAATAATAATACAATTATTATTATTATTTATTATTATTATTAATTCATTACGTTCCATTCGTTTGGATACGGCATTCATTATTTCGGATAAATCGTAACTTCTGATAAATTTGTTACGTTCACTAACAGCCAAATTTTAAAGGAAATTCCTATACCTATAATTTAATAGTTAGTAATAGTCAAGTTATTATTAGTTAATTATTATTTCAGATTTCCGAATTTATTCATTTACTATTTTTTGAATGTGCAAATGTACGAATTTACGAATGTATGAATTTACAAATATTCGGAAAAATTTGTTAAACGGGTTTTCATAAATTCGGATATTTCCGAATTAATGAATTTGTCGAAATTCGTTAAAAAACGGATTTGGAACGAAAGGAATTGCACATTTCTACCTTTTTATATGCAAGCCAAATGCTCTGTCCATTGCTTGTGATAGGGACAGTGATACCTGCGTTGTTCCTGATTGAGCCCCCCTTTGTCTGCCCTGTTTTGCTAGTTTCGATTTCCCTGCGTATCATGACCTGGATCGGATATTGAACTTTTCCCTGAACTCAGGCTGTCTTTTACCTGGACTGTCATAGAACCACGCTATCTGTCTGCTAACTGCAAGTAGTCTGTTTGCTTAGTTCGTAGCTGCCCTGGCATGGTGGGCAGGCACTATAGCATTGTGTATAAGTCCTGGGGGCAACCACGTACCGTTAGGCCTGCTTGCCTTAAGGGAAAGGGGGCTGCTATAGGTGAAGCACGCAGTAGCTAGCTATTGTGTCTGACCACCTGCGTTGGGGCAGACGTGACAGTTGCGTGTTTCAGGGAATGCATTGTGGAATATGTCTGATTCCTCCTGTATTGAATTGTATGTAATTGTACTGTCTGCCCTCATGTTGTAAAGTGCTGTGCAAACCGTTGGCACTATATAAATCATGTATAATATTAATAATAATACTATTTGATTAGTTCCTGTTTAGGCTCCAAGGGGGCGATCAAGGGGTTAAATGTGTTACCTAGGGAGTGATTCTAACTGTGGGGGGATAGGACTGACTAGGGGAGGAGACTGATCGGTGTTCCTATATACTAGGAACACACGATCTGTCTCCTCTCCCCTGACAGGACGTGAATCTGTGTGTTTACACACACAGATCCACATTCCTGCTCTGTCACCAGCAATCGCGGGTGCCCGGCGGACATTGCGGCCACCGGGCACGCACATCAGCTATGCCCCCTATAACGCTGGGAAGCCGAGGACGTCATACGACGCTCGCCCAGGATGGGAGATCCCACCTGCGGACGTCATATGCGTGTATTGAAGTGGTTACATTTTAATCTGCTATTATTATAGGCTGGGGATGGAGTTTTTTGTTGCGGTTTTAGAAAAGGCCAGCAGAGCAGCGTTACGTTTTATGTCTAATTTCATCATAGTCTTTTGACTAAAATGGCATTTTAGTCATCTGAATAGTTTTAGTCAACTAAAATCTCCAGTACCAGTGGTAAATTTGTCGACGAAATTAAAGCTGGCTCTGCCCGGATATTACTGAGGGGGGATTAGGTTTTTAGTAATCCAACTGAAAGTCTTGGAACGTGAAGCAGGATTTTACCAAATTTCTTTCAAGCAGTGATTTTTTTTTTTTTTTTATGAAATTGTTGAATTATGACCAAACCCAGGAGTTCTTACTTTTTCCTCTTCTTCCCTCAACTCGGGCATGGTGCTGATGGAGAGATTCACTGCTGTGATGGTCACAAATAAGACCGACAAGCAAGCAAAGATTTTCCCCGGAAGTCCAGACTGCGGTTTCTCCACCATGTCCCTGAGATGACGCATGCACATGTCCAACCGGCTCTCATCCTCCGGCTCAGAAACATTTTCACTCTCGATCATCTCGTCCTCCTGGAGGTTGAGCTCGGCAAACTCTTCCATCTTTTGAATATACCGTCTTTTACAGCACCACTCCAAGCTGTCCTCTTCAATCCCCCAATAGAGAAGCTCCTCCTGGAAGGAAAGCGCGCACATCTCGCGCAAGAGCCGCAGTTTTCCCACACGCAGGAACGTCAGAATAGTCCTGAAGGCTCCAGGGTTCCGATCGAAAAAAAACTCATTGCAAGTAACGTCATAATCATCGCATATGCTCAGGATCTCATCAAAGTTGTTGCACAACTTTAGCTGTCCCAGCCGCGTCAACGGGAATTCCTCCAAAGTGGTCCATGGAAGCAGGTACCTAATGCCACCGACATTAATAATGGCATGGTGCTTGCGGTCCTCCGGGTGTATGCTATTAAAGAGGTCCTCCCCTGGCTGTATGAGCTTAGCCCTTTTGTAAAATATCCCTTTCAAGGATTCAGCCTCGGTAAAGAAGCTTGGGTTGAATGAAGCGTCTGAGGCGCAGCTCAGCGCGCTGTAGTCATAGTCCGAATTTTCCCCTCCAAGAAGAGTCATAATGCCGAGAATCACATCCTGTGGAGATTTTTTGGGGAGAATTCTGAAATAGAAAATAGAAACACAGTTAATGTTACGTTGGATGTACAGAGCCAACATACTCAGCAGTGCTTTATAGAAAATATAGACGTTCACATTAGTCCCAGCCCCAGCCCCAGAGGATTCAAATCCCTGCCTCAGAGGAGTTAACATATTGGGCCAGAAGCCAGATATCTTGGGATTATAAGAAAACCATTGCAGATATTGGTAGAACATACAAACTCCGTCTTTCACACAAAAAAAAAAAAAAAAAAAAACTCTAGGCTAGGCCACAGCTCCGTAAGAAAACTGCAGACCACATTATTACCTTACTGCATTATACATATATGTAGTGCTGCATGCACTATATTGTCAAAAGTTTTGGGACTGAACTTTAATGGCACCCCAGTCCGTAGGGTTCAGTATTGAGTTGGCCCACCCCTTGCAGCTATAACAGCTTCAACTCTTCTGGGAAGGCCGTCCACAAGGTTTAGGAGTGTGTCTATGGGAATGTTTGCCCAATCTTCCAGAAGCGCATTTGTGAGGTCAGGCACTGATGTTGGACAAGAAGGCCTAGCTTACAGTCTCCGCTCCAATTCATCCCAAAGGTGTTCCATCATGTTGTGCACAGAAATGAAGAAGCAGTGGAAAGTATAGCAGCAGCGGCAAAGGAGATCATTTTGCACAGGAGAAAGGAAAACACACATGCAAGTATGCATAGCATTATGGAACGCGCGGCTGTTGTTATTGTCCCTGTCAGGCCAGCTTGTGAGTCAACATACCAGCATCACCTATAATAAGAAATATATATTTTATTCTTTTTCTCTTATAGGAAATTTAATGTAATGTATTCTCATGTATCCTCTGTCTATAGTTGGGGAAGTTTCTTGCCATCAAAGAAAGCAGCACAAACACTGCAGTACCAGGCCAGTGACGAGGATTCTGACCGTTTATTGACCAAAACAGTGACGCAAAAGAGATAGGAGGTAGCTGCAAGTCATAAAAGTAAAATATTGCCGAACAGGAAATGTAAAAGCCTCATTAGTAATGCACTCTAATTATACAGATAAAAGGAAATACTCAAAGCGAGCACAAAGTATTACAGTCCAGAGATGAATCTGTTTATTATACCTATAAGTAAGCCAAGAAATTTTGGGCGATAGCCACAAAACCAAAAGAAATTATGGGCAGGGCTGCATACATCAGCAGAGGAACATACGGCCCGTAATAAAGTACAGACTACGCTCTTTATCAAATAGTCACCCACATCATGGATCCTAACCCTCAATGGGTCCCCAGAGTTTATTTTTTATTTTTTGAGGGGGGTGAGGGCTTAAAATTGCCTTGCCAGCTTGGTATTCCAATAAAGTGTCTTAATTTGGCCTGTATATAGCCTATTATGTTCAACACCATGGCTAAGTGGTTAGCACTTTCACCTAGCACCACTGGGGTTGTTGGTTTGAATGCCAACAACAGCACTACCTGCATGGAGTTTGCATGTCCTCCCTGTGCGGGTTTCCTCTGGGTTCTCCGATTTCCTCCCATACTCTACAGACATGCTGGTAGGTTTATTGGCTCCTGTTTAAATGAGCCCTAATGAATGTGAGTTAGGAACCTTAGATTGTAAGCTTCCTGAGGGCCGGGACTGATATGATTGTATAATACATGGAAAAGTGCTGCGTAAATTGATGATGCTATACAAGTACCTGAAATTTTTTTTATAATAAATAAATTAAAAGGTGAATTTCAAGGAGATAACAAAAAAATGCACATGGAGCGCCCTGGGTTTTAGTCAGGGAACTCCAAATTTACTTGCCAGGAGTAGTTACCCTGGTCAATTGCTAGAGATCCATTGATTTCTCCCTAAGTTTGGCCTGGTTGCACTTTCCTCTTCTACCACTAGGTGGTACTAGATACAAAAAGGGCAACCCAAGGTCATGCTATGAGTATATGGTGTATCTCAGCCAATGGGCAGGGGTTTTCTTGAATCCCTTGGCCTGCTGGAAGAACCTATATATATTCGGATGAGGTCAGGTGATCTGTGTTCTGTGACACCTGGACAGCTGTCTGGGTGGACGTATGTCATACACCCCGGGCTGGTAGGCCGGAGATTGGGCCTATCCCAGGAGCATCTGGCTGCCAGGCTGTGTGAGGGCCTATCCAGAAGTAAGAGGGCAGCGCAGGGTTGGGATTGCGGCTTGCAGTCCAACCAGAAGAGACGATTCTGCCGGCGAGAGAATCTGCCCTGGTCGGAGTTAGAAGGGAAACAGTCGTCACTAAGGGACCATCCACCTTTACCAGGGACCACGGTGAATAACTGAAGCAAGTACCAGAGCAACATTCTCACCAAACGGGCACGTGGAGGATCGGGGAAACTTCAGGCAGTGATCAAGTCAGGGACCCAACTAACGGAGGTGATGCTAGTAGAGTAGCCTTGTGAGTCAAGCCATGGCCCGAGCCGGTTAGCAGGGTGAAGCTTGAGAAGTATCTGGAGTGTCAAGCTAGGGACCCAGCAGGGAAGCATAAGTGACGCTTGAGGGAGATACCACTGCAAAGCTTTGAGGAGCTCCAGGGATTTAGAATCAGTAAATCAGAGGATCCAGTGAGAGACAGCACAACGGGCAGCTCACCGCTTCAGGGACTCCGTCTCCGCCATTCCCTCTTTTCTTTGATTTGGGGCCACTTACACGGGCTATTATAATCTTACCTATCTGAACAATTTGTCCCGTATTGGATACTCATCCGACTAGTGGAATTGGCTGGATGGTTAACACAGTTTAGCCTATCCTGTATTTATCTTGAGAATATCGGGGCTCTGTGACACTGTCAGTTTTATATCTGGACCAGTGAGGACCCATAGAAAACTTTATTTGGACCTACATTCGTGGGGCACAAAACTTTCAACCCATTGGCCTTTTACACGTGACCCAAATTCAGTAACCCTATGATATCTAGGAGGTGTGTAAAAATCCCGCTCCGTCTTCTTGGAAACTCATCCCATATATGGCTGTCTGCTCCTTTATGAGCGATAACTGTATCACTAATCTCACCACTCTCTACCCCTGATGAAGGTTCTACAATTGTAAGAACTGGAAATGCGTCGGGTTCTGTATGGGGGATATTCCACCTCCACGAGAGTTCTAGTGCTACCATTCTGGTTTTGTTTTATATTTTTTCTTTATGGGATTTTTTGTATTGTTTTTTTCTTTCTCACTGAATGTATATTTTTTCTGTATTGTATCATAGATATATTGCATTGTATGTCCCATCTTAGATAATAGGTGATCACTCTTTTAGATACTCAAATAAAAACAATTTTTTACATATTCTGGTTCAATGTGGTGGTTTATATAAAGTCCCAAACCTAGGGGGTCTCCTTTTTGATCAGTGAGAGAGACCAGGAGCTCAAGGGGCTGAAGAACTACAAGCAAAAGTTGTAGTGAAGCAAAGAGAACTGAAAAGTGAACTGTTAAAGACTGTTGCCATATGGGACAGCAATCCTGCACGTGCAGATGTGGTGCCTTGCTGGGGGCCTTTCCCTGTACAGCTGTCCTCCTATTGGTGTCTGCCAATTGAAATTGCAACTGCTTAAGCGTGTCCTGGCCCCAACCCTCTTTCCCTCTAAAAATATAAAAAAGGACTGTTAAGCGAAATAAAACCTCTTTTACATCCAAGAAGTGTCTGGCGCACAATAAATTCATCCACGTTGCACCCACTATGCCTCACAACCCACCACATACAGAAGGATGTCAGCCATCTTTGGCCCTGAAGGTTCTCATTAGACTGGAGGAGGCTAAAGACTTTGCTACACACAACTTAATACAGTTCTGTAAGCATGCAATACCCCAATAAAATGTAATTTTTAAATGCAACTATTAGGGTTGCACCAATACTGTTTTTTTTTTTTTTTAAATCGGTGAGTATGAGTATTGCTAGTTTCGGTCAAGTACTCGCTGATACTGTGCATGTAGGCTCCATGTACTGTGAGTTCTAAGATTATATAAACTGTCCACTAGATGGCACTTTAATCTTTTTCTATACACACACACACAGGAAATTGCATGCGATACAGACAGGAATTGCACCACATTCCTGTGCGATTTAGGTCAATACAAATCACACTGCAAAGTATTGTTTTCAATATAGGGAGTATTTGGGATAGTATGGGTACTCACGCAAATGCTTGATATCGGTGCCTCCCTAGCAACTAAGTGTACCAGGTATCAGCCTCATACAGTTCATATGCAGCACAGCACAGACTAGGGCCCCATACACACTAGATTAGATTTTCTGCAGATTTTTGTCTTCATATTATATGGTTTTGGTACATCTGAGGTCAAACCTTAAGAGTTTCAATTTGTGTGCAATCAGGCAGGCCCTTGCACTACATGGTTTTGGTAGATCTAAAGTAAATCAGACAACAAAAGTTGTATATAGTGTGTATGGGGTCTTAGAGGGAGAAAAAGCAAAAAATTGTGTTGAATTGCTCATGTGCTTAGAAGAAAGTGAAACATTCTGATAGAAAGAAGGCAGAGAATCAGAAAGAAGTGCTCATCTGTCTGCTGCTTCTCCTTTCACTTTGCAGTGATTGGGGAGGGACAAGACCTAACTGCATTACTTAATTGAAGTAAATCAGGTCCCAGGCAGGTCTGGGCTTTGGGGCAGCCTGGATAGACAGATGAATGTAAATTAAATTGCAGGCAATACAACTCCCATGTACAGTGGGGAAAAATAAGTATATAATCCCCTACCAACCAACAATAATTGTGGCTCCCACAGACTGGCTACAGTAGGTGCTCATGTGGTACACAGATCAGTCCTGTCAATTTAAGAAAGTGCTCCTAAGGACAACTCGTTATGTTTATAAAAAGACACCTGTCTACAGAATCTCTTTCTTCCATTAAAACCTCACCATCATGGGCAAGACCAAAGAGCAGTCAAAGGACGTCAGGGACAAG
This sequence comes from Lithobates sylvaticus, assembly GCA_028564925.1. NCBI lineage: Eukaryota > Metazoa > Chordata > Amphibia > Anura > Ranidae > Lithobates > Lithobates sylvaticus. The sequence continues at coordinate 12,411,394 of CM053037.1, read as the reverse complement.
ACTGTAGACCTGCACAAGGCTGGAATGGGCTACAAGACCATCAGCAAGAAGCTTGGTGAGAAGGAGACAACTGATGGAGGGATTATTCGCAAATGGAAGAAATACAAAATAACCATCAATCGCCCTCGGTCTGGAGTTCCATGCAAGACTTCTCCTCATGGGGTGAGGATGAGAAAAGTAAGGGATCAGCCCAGAACTACACGGAAGGAGCTTGTGAATGATCAAGGCAGTTGGGACCACAGTCACCAAACAAACCATTGGTAACACTACGCCATCATGGACTGAAATACTGCAGCGCCCGCAAGGTCCCCCTCCTCAAGAAGGCACATGTACAGGCCGGTCTGAAGTTTGCCAATGAATATCTATATGATTCAGAGAAGGATTGGGAGGAAGTTCTGTGGTCAGATGAGACCAAAATTGAGCTCTTTGGCATGAACTCGACTCGCTGTGTTTGGAGGAAGAAAAATGCTGACTATAACCCTAAGAACACCATCCCTACAGTCAAGCACGGAGGTGGAAACATTATGCTTTGGGGCTGTTTCTTTGCTAAAGGTACAGGCCGACTTTGCTGCTTTGAGGGGCCAATGGGCGGGGCCATGTATTGTAAAATATTGGATGAGAACCTTCTTCCCTCAGCCAGAACACTGAAGACGGGTCATGGATGGGTCTTCGAGCATGACAATGACCCAAAACATACCGCCAAGGTAACAAAGAAGCCACTCAAGAAGAAGCACATTAAAGTCATGGAGTGGCCTAGCCAGTCTCCAGACCTTAATCCTATAGAACATTAATGAAGGGAGCTGAAACTTTGAGTTGTCAAGAGACAGCCAAGAAACCTTAAGGATTTAGAGAAGATCTATAAAGAAGAGTGGACCAAATTCCCGCCTGAGATGTGTGCAAACCTGTGTCACCAACTGCAAGAAACGTCTGACCTCAGTGCTTGCCAACAAGGGTTTCTCCACCAAGTACTAAGTCATGTATTGCTTGGGGATCAAATACTTATTTTTACTTGAACTGAACTGCAACTTAAATTTATAATATTTGAATTATGTTTTTTTCAGGATTTTTGATTGATATTCTGTCTCTATCATATAAAATACACCTATGATAAAAATCATAGACCCTTAATTTCTTTGTAAGTGGGCAAACTTACAAAATCTGCAGGGGATCAAATAATTATTTTTACCACTGTTTGTATTTTATCTGTGTGATTAGCAGTTTGAAAGTTCTGCTATATATTTTGCAAAGCTATACATATAAGGGCTAGGCAGACAGACAGGATATAGCTATATAACAGCTATATATAGCTCTGTTATGGTGAAGAAAAACAGATACTTTCTCTTTAGATATCAACTTTCCCGAATGCATCCTTTTAGGTTCATTGCTTTCTCCTGTTACATAGTTACATAGTTGGTGAGGTTGAGAAAAGACAAGTCCAACCTATGTGTGTGTGATGATATGTCAGTAGTACATTGTGTGGTCGTTCAGGTGCTTATCTAAGACACCTTTCACCCTGCCAGTGTTTTCCTGGCGATACAGGATTAAAAATAGCGCCTGTATAGCGCCTGAAAAAAGCTGCTCCATGCACCCCAGTGTGAAAGCCCGAGGTGCGCTCGCAGGGTGTCACAAAAAGTTTTTCTTTTCAGCTTCTTTGGAGCGGTGAACTCACCGCTGCTCCCCATTGAAATCAATGGGGCAGCGCTGCGATACCGCCGGCAAAAAACCCTTTTCGGCCTCTAGCGGGGGGTTAAAACCGCCCCACTTTAGCCGTATAGAATAGCGCCGCTTTACCGCTGACGCCGGCCGCGGCTCGGTGTGAGAGCCGTCTAAAAGTTTTTTGAAACTATTGATGTCCCCCGCTGAGACCACCGCCTGTGGAAGGGAATTCCACATCCTTGTCGCTCTTACAGTAAAGAACCCTCTATGCAGTTTCAGGTTAAACCTATTTTCTTCTAATTCTAATGAGTGGCTACGTGTCTTATTAAACTCCCTTCCACGGAAAAGATTTATCCCTATTGTGGGGTCACCAGTACGGTATTTGTAAATTTAAATCCCATCTCCTCTCATGCGTCTCTTCTCCAGAGGGAATAAGTTCAGTGCTCGCAACCTTTCCTCATAACTAATATCCTCCAGACCCTTTATTAGCTCTGTTACCCTTCTTTGTACTCGCTCCATTTCCAGTACATCCTTCCTGAGGACTGGTGCCCAGAACTGGACAGCATCCTCCAGGTGCGGCCGGACCAGAGTCTTGTAGAGCGGGAGAATTATTGTTTTATCTCTGGAGTTAATCCCTTTTTTAATGCCAATATTCTGTTTCCTTTGTTAGCAGCAGCTTGCCGAGTCTATCATCTACTAGGCCCCCCAGATCCTTTTCCATCCTAGATTCCCCCAGAGGTTCCCCCCCCCCCCCCCCCCCAGTGTATAGATTGCATTGATTATTTTGCAACCCAAATGCATTATTTTACATTTTTCAACATGAAACCTCATTTGCCATGTAGTTGCCCACCCCATTCATTTGTTCAGATCTTCTTGCAAGGTTTCCACATCCTGCAGAAAAGTTATTGCCCTGCTTAACTTAGTATCGCCCACAAATACAGAGATTGAACCGTTTACCCCATCCTCCAGGTCGTTTATGAACAAATTAAATAGATTAGTGTTTCTCAACTCCAGTCCTCATAGAGCCCCAACAGGTCATGCTTTCAGGATTTCCATTATTTTGCACAGGTGATTTGATAAGTTTCACAGCTTTAGTAATTACCCCAGCCGTTTCATCTGGAGGGAAATCCTGAAAACATGACCTGTTGGGGCGCCTTGAGGACTGGAGTTGAGAAAGACTGTGTTAGATAACTGTTTTTATAACGCCATGTTTGACTGATCAGCTGGGGGTATTGCAGACTGCGAGATCATCTCCAGTATCTAAACAGTGTCCAGAATTGCATGCCATGCAGATCCTTACTTTACCACCTAGGATATCAGCAGACTCAGATCCCACTGTCCGCGCTCGATTGTTTAGAATGTAAATGTTTAATGAGGCTGCATAACCGGTTCAGCCAAAACCCCCATTATTCTAATCTGAAGTCTCGTGCAGCAGGGACAGGATGCTGCACTGTACAGCCAGCAAATTGGCTCCTGACTGTGAAGAGATGCAGGATTCGGGATTAAAGATCTTCACATCAGTTGATTTAAAGCTTTCATCTATTCCTGAAATCATTGGCTCCGTTTACAAAGTAATTGCAAATAGTGGAGCATTACCATGAAAAACAATTATGAGCGTATCCATGTCTGCATTGCCGCAGGAGGCTATTATTCGATGTGGAGGCATTTCGCTCCTTCAGTTTAACCACCAACTGAATGCCAGTCAGGAAAGTTATAACAGATGTTTACACAAGTATTTTTATTTTATTTTTTGTAAAAAAATTATAAAAACTTCTACTTATTTTCTACAATTTGACTTTTTGGGCAATAGTTACACTTCTTTTGTATTTTGCCCTAAGCACTGAACACAGGGTTTTAGCACCCACCAGTGCCGTGACAAGGTCACCCAACGAAAAGATACTAAACTGCACCCCCAGTTCCCTTAGGGTATCCCCCCATCCCTGCAATTAACCATTGTGCCCAGGTCAGTCACCCCCTCCTGCCCACCTCTTGCCCTGGCACCTACCAAATACAGCTAAACAGAGTATGTGAGCCATTCACTTGAGATCCTGCTTTTAACCACTTCAATACCGGGCACTTTCCCCCCTTCCTGCCCAGGACAATTTTCAGCTTTCAGCGCTGTCGCACTTTGAATGACAACTGCGCGGTCATGCAACCCTGTACCCGAACTAAATGTTTATCATTTTCTTACCACTAAAAGAAAGCTCTATTTGTGGGTATTTGATCACCTCTGCGTTTTTTTTTAATGTAATCTTTATTTTAACAATATTTCAACATCAACATACAGAAAGATAAAAACCAGTACACATATGGTATAAAGGACATTGCATATAAGTCCCATCTCTGGGCAAGTAACTTCACCTATTACTCAGGGATGTAACCTCTGCGGTTTTGAATTTTTACACTATAAACAAAAAAAAGAGCGACAACTTTGAAAAAAACAAACTGATGGGCACTGATAGGCAGCACTGATGAGGAGCTACTGACAGGCTTTACCGAGTGGCACTTTGATGGGGCACTGACAGGCATTACTGATGGGGTACTTATTGGCACTTTTTTGGGCACTGTACTGCACTTTCATGGGCACTGACAGGCTGGCAGGTGATGGGCATTGATTGACAGCTGATGGGCACCTTTTGACGGGGGGCTGTGCTGATAATCAATGTGCTGATCATCAGCACGGACCTGATAGGCTCTCCCTGTCAGCGTGAACCGAGGAAAGCCGTTTACCGGCACTTCCTGGTTCACACGATGATCAGCTGTGATTGGTCACAGCTGGTCACGTGGTATGAAGCCTCTGTCAGAGGCCTCATACCACGATCGGAGTTGCGGTGTGTCAGACTGACACAGAGCACCTCCGATCGCCACGCTGCTCGCCGGCTCCATTGTTCTGATCTCGTCATATGACGTCCGATCAGGAAAACTAAACCACTTTTCTGCCGTCATTTTGCTACAAGAAGCTTACAATCCAGTGGCTGCACATTTCTCCGGACATATACATCCTTCACATTCTTTCCTAAATGTACATAATATAACTGGATACTAACATTTATAGGCAACGCTGATCCAGGGAACATACGATTGCCTTTCGGGGATCAGGAAGGAATTTTTTCCCATGCTGTAGCAAATTGGATCATGCTTTTCTGTTTTTTTTTTGCCTTCCTCTGGATCAGGTGTGGGTATAGGATTGGGTCATTTTTTTTCTTTCCCTTTTGTTGGTTGACTTAGGTAAACTTGTGTCTTTTTTTTAAACCCAGACTAATTAACTATGTAAGGAAGGATTTTTAGTCTTTCTGTACTCTATCCAAATCTTGAAAAAGTGTTTGGCTGGACATATGCAACGGTTTTGTCCCGAGTGGCCAAATCACAGACTTTCTATGCTGTGAAGCGTCCGATCGGACAGCTGCTTCCCTGTTTACCGGCCTTCCCGAGAGCGGCGTGCAGAGATTGCGCTTGGCATTCAGGTGGACTTGTGCCCTCACGGACATCCTCCATTTCCTGACATGCTCGTTATCATTGCACACCATGTAAGTGGATCATTTTATTGCCTTTATCTCATGTATTAAAGATACTACACTTAAAGTGGAAGTAAACCCCCCTATCGTTTTCAGCCAAGGAAGCTGCCATCTTTGCCTCTGTTTAATCTTCAACTGCCATGGTGCTGCACATGTGATCCGTTATGACACCAGCCATTGGATGGTTTGACTGTTTGGTTGAGAGCACAGCCAATGTGCAGTTAGCATTCCCGGCATGCCTTTTATTTTTAAACTGTTAAATCGATGGGTTTACTTCCGTTTTAAGCCCCATACACACCATCAGATTTTCTGCTGATTTTTGTCTTCAGATTTACCAAAACCATGTAGTGCAAGGGCCTGCCTGATTGCATACACATTGAAACTCCTAAGGTTTCATATTATATGGTTTTGGTAAATTTGAAGTAAAAAATCAACAGAAAATCTGATAGTGTGTATGGGGCTTTAGAGGCGCTTGTCCTTACTCATTTGGCTTCCCTGAAGAGACCTATGGAGGCCTCGGAGAGACCTGGTTTCCCCTTTGCCGTCCACCCTCTCTGCACGGATAGCGCCACCTTTGCAGGGAGGCTGTACTGCACCTAGCTGCAAGCTGACCCCTAATAATGGTCACCAGCTCCACCCTAGACATGTGCATGATGAAAAAATGTGTCTTGTTTCGATTCGTTAATCTAGTTATTTAGTTTCGTTAAATTCGGTTGATTCGTATTCAGAATTAATTTTATGTTACATAGTAGGTGAGGTTGAAAAAAAAAAAAAAAAAAAAAAAAAAGACACAAGTCCAACCTATGTGTGTGATTATATGTCAGTATTACATTGTATATGCCTGTATATTGTGGTCGTTCAGGTGCTTATCTAATAGTTTTTTGAAACTATCGATGCCCCCCGCTGAGACCACCGCCTGTGGAAGGGAATTCCACATCCTTGTCCGCTCTTACAATAAAGAACCCTCTACGTAGTTAAAGGTTAAGCCTCTTTTCTTCTTATTTTAAACGAGTGGCCACGTGTCTTGTTTTATCCCTATTGTGGGGTCACCAGTCCGGTATTTGTATATTGAAATCATATCCCCTCTCAAGCATCTCTTCTCCAGAGAGAACAAGTTCAGTGCTCCCAACCTTTCCTCATAACTAATATCCTCCAGACCCTTTTTTTAGCTTTGTTGCCTTTATTATGTCTTTTTCAAATAAACAAAAGAAAATCTTCAAATGATTACAATGACTCTTTAAATAACCTTTGGCTTAAAGCGGAGCTGCACCCGCACCAAAAATATTAAAAGTCAGCAGCTACAAATACTGCAGCTGCTGACTTTTAATAATCGGACACTTACCTGTTCCAGGTTCCAGCGGTGTAGGCAGAATGCGACGAGCGACCGCTCGTCTCTCAGCTGCCCCGCCGCCATCCTCTGTCAGGGAATCAGGAAGTGAAGACGCAACGTCTTCACAGCCCGGTTCCCTACTGCGCATGCGCGAGTTGCGCTGCGCGTCTCTATTGGTCCCCGTTGTGTCCTGGGAACTGTGTTTCCCAAGACACAACAGGGCATCTCCGGATAGGGGCGGGGCAGTCCAGATAATTCGTCACGGAAGTGGGTGGAGATACCTGTATTATACAGGTATCTGCACCCCCCTCCCCCTGAAAGTTGCCAATTGTGGCACCGGGGGGGGGGGGGGGGGGGGGAGGAATCCAATAAGCGGAAGTTCCACTTTAGGGTGGAGCTCCGCTTTAACAAAAACAGCATTATTTTGAAATGGTACTCTAATAAACACACACACACACACACACACAGGGGGTTATTTATGAAAGGCAAATCCACTTTGCACTGAAAGTGCACTTGGCAGTGCAGTCGCCCTAAATCTAAGGGGTAGATCTGAAATGAAAAGCTCTGCTGATTTTATCATCCAATCATGTGCAAGCTAAAATGCTGTTTTTTATTTTTTATGTCCCCCTCGGATCTACAGAGACTGCACTTCCAAGTGCACTTTCAAGTGCATTTGCAAGTGCATTTGCAGTGCAAAGTGTATTTCCTTTTTTTTTATTTTACACGAACAGATGGTCGGACATTCTCCTTCAGGATCTCTTGGTAGACAGCAGAATTCATAATTCCTTTTATCACGGCAAGTCTTCCAGGTCCTGAAGCAGCAAAACAGCCCCAGACCATCACACTACCACCACCATATTTTACTGTTGGTATGTTCTTTTTCTGAAATGCAGTGTTCCTTCTACGCCAGATATACTTGGACACACACCTTCCAAAGAGTTCCACTTTTGTCTCATCGGTCCACAGAATGTTGTCCCAAAAGTCTTGGGGATCATCAAGATGTGTTGTGGAGAAATTGAGACGAGCTTTGATGTTCTTTTTGCTCAGCAGTGGTTTTCTCCTTGGAACTCTGCCATGCAGGCCATTTTTGCCCAGTCTTTTCCTGATGGTGGAGGCATGAACGCTGACCTTAACTGAGGCAA